>JAQOWM010000013.1:500000-610000 GCA_029041755.1 Resseliella maxima | reverse complement strand
AGCAATATGAAATAGACGGAAACAAGACAATAGCGAATAAAAAAAAAAAAAAAAAAAAAAAAAAAGAAATGCGATCGGGTTTTCTGCCGTTGTACGACCCTCAGTGAATCAAATGGGAAATCAATATTTGATTCGATTTCATATACTTCAAACACACATACACACATGCACGCATACATAGAAATACAAACAAATTCAATCACATTGACTTACAATGAGATACCATTCATTCAAACTACTTTATCGGAGCGCCGTTTGCCATCAATAATTCGTCTCCTGTTGTGAATTGATCAGCTTGTCAAGCTCATCGTTACCATTGTGTGTGTGTGTGTTTGTGTGTGCTTGTGTATATGCTCAAGTTTCTTTGAGCTCAATCATTTTTATGTTTTGCTATTTTTATAGTCAAAAAAGTAAAACATTTCTCTTTTCAAATTCATTTCTCTAAAACTATTATCAGGTTACTTTGACAGACATTAAATGTTCATTCAAATCTACTATATCAATTACATATCACAACATAAAACTTTCTATTCATTAGATATTTTCTCTTACAATTTTACCAAAATGAACACATTTACTCAAGAATTGTGCGAAAATTCTATTCATAGAGAAATATAGATATGCATTTAATAATAATGTGAAAATCTCTTGACACATTTCGAGAATTTTACACTTGAATAAATTATAATCACAGAAATCATGTTGATTTCATTCATTTCAATTCACATGCACTTTACCTACCTGAATTGTAAAAAAAAAAAAAAAAAAAAAAAAATCAAATGCGCTTTTTGTTCATTTGATTACCTTAATTTTAACCTCAAAAGAAAATAAAGTTTACGCACATACATACATAACAGAAACGAGCGTATTGTACATATAAACGTTATTTCGTTGTCCATTCAATGGTAATGGAAAATTGAATTTCAACATTAAATTGGCTTTCCGTTCAAGACTTGAAAATCACAAATACTGACTGAAGTACACACTGGAAACATCGACAACTGTGCTCTTCCCGTTGCTTGTTATTTCATAATTTTCAACTCGAAAATCTTTTCAACCAAATAAACTGGTAACGAGAATGAGCGAGAGAATGAGATATCTAACAAGAACATGAACAGAGAAATCAGGCACCACTATGCATCGAAGGATTATTACATAAAATTTAATTATAATCGAAGCGATTTTTGAATTAAATATGTGCGTCATTTGCTGACAGACAATTCAACACACGATTTTTTTTTTCTCATTATTTTGTCATTGGGCACATTAGACGTTCAGCAAAATAGTTTAATTTGTGTGTGAGAGTGTGTGTGTGTGTGTGTGTCACATAAAGTAAAATCCATTGTCTGATATATGGATATGGATGTGAATGTGGTTAAACTCTTTTTCGCCCACTTGATTCGAACGAATAATTTGATTCCATGCTCTATGAATGCGCTTAGAAGGTTATAATAGGATAAATACTAACGCATTATATACGGATCTATGAATGATTGCACTTATTGCATTTTCAACATAAAACCACACCATATATAGAATCGCTATCAAGAGCTTTTTCTGTGTAGTGTGTACAATTCGAGTATGTACTTGTCAACCGGAACATTGTCGTTATTTTCTTTGTATGGAGTTTTTTTTTTTTTTGCCCGATTATTCTTACTTGCTATTGCGTTTCGTCGATGTTTCTTACAATCTGTTCATTTTCATGTCCAGAATTTAGTATTTCACTTTAGTAAACGGTGTATGTGCAACAATGCAATGTACATAATGCGAAAAAGAAGTACCATCACTTTTCTTTTTTTTGGTCAATTTCAATTTTTATTTCGTGCACTCGATGCAGTTGATCAGTCTTTGGATTTCCTAGATACCGAACTGTGGAAAGGAGATTTTCCTGAATTATTGGAGCGGAATCAATGTAGCAAAAAGGGATTTCTTCGACAATAAATGGACATATCAAACTTAAGAGGACATGGAATTTAAACGGAACAAACAAGAATGAAAAAAAAAAAAAAAAATAACAAGAATGAAAAATTACACTACGGACCAAATTCGAATTGGGAAAAAAATGCTGCTGCATTGAGTTCGTGTTCCTAATGTTTTGAACACATTTTTCACATTTTATGTGGCTAATTATACTCGAAAAAGTGAAGAATCTGCCTAATGGCATCTATTAATGCAAAATGTCATTCAAAATCTAAATGAGTCTCGATTCGAGGCCTTTTTTTTCGATCAATGTGAATAAGCACAGAGACTAATGAATTCACTTTAATTGCCGACAAAAATTTCATGTTGAGTGCTCGTAGTCATCGAACCATATTGAAATATTTGAAATATTAACGCAATTCATACGCTTTCATTACACAAATAGAAAAGTTTCTCTCTCTCTCTCTTTCTCTCTCTCTCTTTCTCTCTCTCTCTTTCTCTTTCTCTTTCTCTTTCTCTCTCTCTTTCTCTTTCTCTCTCACTCTCTCTCTCTCTCTCATCACGTGTTTCGAATTTGTTACAGCAATTTAGCACTCAATAGCCATTTGGGTGAGTAGTAATGTGTCTATCGCATGAAATGTGATTTTCCACGTATTGTAGCGTTCAACAATATTTCAATAAACAAAGCAGCAGAAATTTCGACAGCAAATTGACACAGTTCAAATCATTTGAAATTGATTCAAGTAATGAGTGAAAATTCGCATTTTGCATGGACAATTAAAATAAAGCATAATTGAGCGCTCAAGTTGTATATGAATAGTTGTAATATTATTTTTTATGTAAGAAAATTATGAATGCTATCACCAAATATCGGATTTTTTTTTTTTTTTAGTAAGCGTATGTGTTCTTGTCTCAAATGAAATACATAAATTCATTGGGGATCAAATCATAAATGGAAAATCATTTCAAATTATTCCAGAACAAATTTTCAATGCACTTGCAAGAAATGTACACATTCCTTTGACAATTGAAATCAGCATGGCTGACATACAATTCTGTTAATTCCATTGAATTATTTTATAAATTAATATCACTAGTTGCATTCAAAAACTGTCAATTGTGGCACACAAGTGCACTCAAATAAATTGTTTTACGGCAAGCAAGCGATATTTAGACATTTTAATTGAGAAATTGTGAGGCATTTTTTTTTTTTTTTTTATTCACTTCTGAGAACTTTACATTGCTTAATGAATTGTATACACACGAAGTTGTACTATTAGTCTGACAACTTTATAACGTACAAACTGTACTGTGATCAGTATGAAATATTCTGAATTCATACATCAAGAGTCACATAATTGAAGAGCATTTCCATTTATTTTGTATTTTTCACTTAATGTTTTTCTGGGAATTTTCAGTTTGTGTATGGTGAGTGTGAGTGTGAGTGTGAGTTTGTGTGCGTAATGTGAAAATTATTATTATGTTCATTTTGCTTGAATGTGTAATTTATAATCGACCTCAAAAATGTTTGCCTGTTTTGTAAGCAATTAAAATTAAATTACAAACCCAAGAATCATACAAAATATCAATTTAGCCAGTGATTAACACTAAATTTGGTTTTTTTTCTATGAATTTTTCAGAGGGAATAAATAAAGGCACGATAATTACATAAAGCGCATCAAATACGAAGCAAGACAAAAGAAAATGGTAAGTATGTGTAAACACGTATTAAATCGATAAATTAATATATTCATTATGAAATGTGATCAGTGATGACAATGAAGATATGATATTTTAGATATTAAAACATTTTGTTTAAAGAAAACATCGTTAACGCCATTATAAAATTGGCTTATCATATTTCCATTTTTATTATTCAATGCAACTGAAAATAATGCGTAAAATTATTGCGACGAAATTTTCTTCTTAAAATAATAACAAAAGAAAAGAACAAAAAAACAAAAAGCAGACCACGTTTCTATAGCACTTAATCGTTTTCTTGTCGAAAAAAAATGAAACATTCTAAACGGAATTTCAAAGATGACTTTTTGGCATATGTATATTAATTTCAATTGAAAATGACAAGCAAATTCACTGTCAACATTATATCTATATATAAATTTATGAGGTTTATTGTTTTTTTTTTTTTTCATTCGTTCATTTTGTTTTGTTTTGGCAAAATTTAATCATTTGTCAGTTGTTGCTTGCAATTTTTGCCAATAAAATCCCCATTTATATTAATTGAAATCAAAACTAACAGAACGAAAGACGTAAAGTATAAACAGGCGAATTGCTTGGCAATCTCATAAAACATAACATGTATTTATTTTGTTTTTTTTTTTTTTTTTTTTTTTTTTTTTGGAATAATAATATTAATAAGATAGATAGAGAATGAAAAGTATGAAGCAGGAAAAATGTTTGCTTACAAAATTTCAACACTAATTAGATAATAACTTGATGTGTAAAATGTATGTAATGTATGTTTATTCATGGTTGTATTGTAAACAATGTTTGCTCGTTAGCTTGAGGTTTGCCGATCATAATTTATACAACGCATTGGCATTGACTTGCAATTCAGTTGCGCGCTCACTTCCCGGATGAAGATGTTCTGGTTTTGTGTATGTATGTGTTTTTGTACGTGTACGCTATTCATTTTATTCGTGAGTACGTGAAATAATGGCTCCTTATGCTTGCGTCTTTTCTCTCTTAGATTACTTAAAATATTATGCATAATCATTCCGCAGATATTTCTCCATTAATTTTTATTACTTACTATTTATTCAGAGCTCAACGATTTATATATGTGTTCCGACTTTATTGTTATCTGCTCAGTACTCATTTTGCTCTGAAATATTCGTTGTAATTTTGACGAGTTGTGTGTGTGTGTGTGTGTGTGTGTGTGTGTGTGTGTGTGTGTGTGTGTGTGTAAGACAGGGATAACACTTATTTCACCCATATCATTCACCTTCGTTCTCTGTCTCCACCTCCATTTAAAAGATGATCTGTTGCTTTCGTTTGTTCCCATTTCTACTCTTTACAGTGCCTAAATGCGCGATGCTTTAGCCAAAAAAAAAGAAAAAAAAAAATGAAAAAAATAAAAGAATATTCATCATATTCGCAAATCAAGATAATTTATCGCTATTTCAAGCTTTCACACAGATTAATGTTACTCTCGTATGGTGCAGCATTGCCAATGTAACTTTCTGAACATTCGAATGGTAATGTGTCCATATTAAATATCTGAAATGACTAAACCGGCGCTAGCAATACGATACACGAATTTGTGATTTGGTTTTTGTTAATTTGTTTGAATTTCGCCTGGAATTCATTTTCTCTCGTTTTCCTCTCATGCATCATATCAGAATTTCAGAAATATTTTACGCATTTGCCAAGTAATACATAACATAATATTCCATGTGTGCCGCACTTTTGTAATTTCACTTTACCAAACTCAAAGTGGCCGTAATTACAACACTAACAACACTAAATTACGATGGCTGGATATATCGTTCATTTTCACTTTTCATTTTCGACATTTGTTTTACTCTTCTACATGCACACACACACACACACACACACACACACACACACACACACACACACACACACACACCCCCACTCTCACAGACACACACATTTTCCGCTATACCTCTGTTGCATTGGCACGTTATATTTGTGCTTTTTCACTTTAACTATTTTGAAACAACACAAAAAGAAAAAGAAAACAAATAGAGAGAGAGAGAGAGAGAGAGAGAGAGTTTGAGAGAGAGGAAGGAAAAGAATAAAAGAGAAAAAAGGTAAAAGAAATAGAGGCTTGTCCTATTTGCGTTTTATTTCATTGCAAGCATCGCTTCAATCGGTTTCTTTCATCGGTTTTGCTAGCAATTTGTTAGACATGTTTATCAGGACAACATGCCACAAAAAAATTTCCGGAGTTAATTTTTTTTTTATTCGCTTTGATGTTAATGTTCAGAATAGAAGGAAATAACGTAACAGGAACTACTGAAATGTAGTAAAAAGAAATTGAAAAATGAAAAACAAGAAAAAAGAAGAAGAAGAAGGAGAAACAACGGCAACGGCAACGACAACAGCAGCAAAAAATTATGTGCCACGGACTGAGCTGAGTGTTAAAAGTACACCACGATAGATAGATAGGGCATTAGTGTACACATGTTTGAGAACGTGTGCATTTGATGCAACGAGCTTAAATATAAAGAAAATCATCATGTATACATTTTGAGCTCGAACAAATAGTGTATGACACATAGAGAAGCATGTGCACATTTCACACAATTCAACCCGAGACCATGCATTTTATATATTATACACACATACATACACACATAAGAAAATGATTGCGCGCGTGCATGAATTTACAGCAATTTCAATGGGAGCATTTATTGCGTGTTAAGAGTTAGTAAATCGTATCTCGGTTGAATTTGATATTTCTACATATCTTTATGCATATTCCATATTCCATATTCCATAGTCTATATTCATATAGTGCAGTATGCAATATGCATGCGATTCCATACTGTTTCTGTAATTGCATCAAAGTAGTTCGTTTTATTGAGTAATTATTTATTGAAATAGACTTTTTCTTATCATTTGTTCTTTGGTTCTTGAATCCATTGAAAATTTGAAATTTCAACACTGACTGATTTAAAATATCAGCATATTATGTGTGCTTGTACATTGAAATACAATAATATACATGTAATTTTATCATCAAAACTAAATGATCAGTAATATTTACGATTTATGTTTTTTGATTCAACTTTGACTAATATTAATAACTAATACGTTTGTATTTAAAAAAAAAAAAAAAACAAGAAACGGCATATCAACTGTAAAATATAAGATAACACCAACCAATGAACTGAAATCAAATCTGCACGTATTTTATTATCGATTACGAATCAGATGTTGAAAAGCATGTAAAGCATGCCCATCCATTTGATTGCAGCAACAATAATGCTTGGAGGCAGGCGTACGTTGCACATTTTACCCTATAAACCTAGTATGAAAAGAGAGAGAGAGAGAGAGAGAGAGAGAGAGAAAGTGTGTGAAAAATAAAATGAAGCAAACGGGCCGAAAGGTGTGAGAAAAATATATAAAAATACATGAATAAATAATATAGTAAAAGCAACAACAACAACAACAACAAAAACAGCAAAATATTAAATACTCTCGTTTTATGCGATGCAAATATTGAGCAGTCTATAAAATCGGCCAGCAAAATGGTTTGCAAGTGTACAACAAACAGGAACAAGTTGTACCTGATGTTTTTATCACCATTATCGTTGACATCATCGTCGCCGTTTGCATTGAAAAATCGATTAACAGGATATTATAATGGAAAGCAGTTTTGTTCCGGAAATCGATTTATCGTTTTATTTCTATTTTTTTTTTTGCACAATTGCCATATTTTTGTTCTCTTTTCCATTTATCTTCTTTGTTTGTTTTGGTATTTCGTACCATTTTTATTTTTTTCGTTCCATAGTACCCTTCAAGCGGCTGGTTATAATTTATTTTTACATTCACATTCGCATTGAATTTGTATGGCATTCCAGTTGTCAGTCATAGTCAGTCAAGCCACTGCCATCCATTGAACACATCGAGAGCACTGAGTTTATAAGCACATTCATTTTAACGATCTCTCTCTCTCTCTCTCTCACTTCGTCTCTTTCACTCTCTCTCTCTCTCTCTCTCTCTCTCTTCCGAATTGATCAAGATTGGAATGCAGGCATGCTTGCCATTTTTATTTTTTTCTTGATTTCCTCACTAATGGCTTAAAAATGGAATAGGATTCAAAATGCCTCTGAGATAAGAGGCATTTTACGCTTGAAAAATTATCTTTTACCGGACATGCGTTTCGCATAGAGTCGCCGGGGAATTGAGCATCTTAAATTACGCATTGCAAGAATATTGTAATTTTTGTTTGGAATTCAAGCTAATATATATTCGGATGGGGGAGGGTGGTTGTAAGTAAAGAAAAAAGTAAACATTTTACTCTTTTTCATGAAAACCAACAGTAATAAAATAGAAAAAGTGAATACGCTACAAAACAAAAAGGAAAAAGAACGACAAAAATTGAAATCTAGTCAAAAAGAATCGGCAAGCATTACAGGGTTAATAAAACCGTTTTTATGGTTTTTAATTAATTAATATTTTTTTAGCATTATGACGAAAAAATGAGAGCAATTTATGTGGAAAGGATGAGGAAATCACATCGTCAAGATTGTTGTCGACAAACTTTGTGGACGTGAAAAAATGTCAAGCTCTCTAGCATGAAACTCCGATAACAGCCATGATTCTTTTTTTTTTTTTTCTTTCTTTTTCTTCTTCTTCTTTTTTGAGGTGAGAATCATTAAATATTTCTCATTTTGCAGCGCACATTTTTGTTTTGTACACTTGAAAATATGAAACAGCCACTCAAGAGCAAAATAAATACAGAAGAGAGCAAAAAAAAAAAAAAAGAAAATGAAATAAAACGAAAGGAAAAAAACAAGAATAAATCCTTGTGACGAATTATGTGTCTTATTTCAAAAGATTTTTCCCTAGCTTTTGCCAGTTTTTATTTTAAAACATTCGCTGATCTTTCTTTCCGTCATTCGTTCGTTCGTTCATTCATTCATTCATTCATTCATTCATTTATTTGTTCGGTCGGTTGGTCGGTCGGTCGTTCTTTTTTCTTCATCTACTGTTTTTGTTTGGTATTGTTATCCGTGTGCCATCCATTGCTTGAAGGATTGAATCTGTTGGGAGCTTGTTCTCCTTTTGGCTGTTGTTTTTTTTCTTCTTTGCTTTGCTTGCGCTTTGTTAATTAATCATTATGAGATAACTGAAAGACAAAGACAAAAACGTCGATAAAAAGATGAAAATTGGGAGAATGGAATGGATTGCAAGGAAAGCGCAAATAATGACCAGAGATTAAAATGAATGTGAATGATACTATTTGCTCTCTCTCCCTCTCTTTATCTCTTTCTCTCTCCCACTCTCTCTCTCTCTCTCCTTCTCTCTCCCTCTCTCTTTCTCTCCCTCTCTCTTTCTCTATCTCTCTCCCTCTCTTTCTCTCTCTCTCTCTCTCTCTCTCTCTCTCTCTCTCTCTCTCTCTCTCTCTCTCTCTCTCTCTCTCTCTCTCTCTCTCTCTCTCTCTCTCTCTCTCTCTCTCTCTCTCTCTCTCTCTCTCTCTCTCTCTCTCTCTCTCTCTCTCTCTCTCTCTGTGTGTGTGTGTGTGTGTATGGATAAATGTATGTATATACGTATAATATCTGTATAAAAAGGTTTTCAAGATACACTTTATGATGACGATGCTTATCTGGCGCTGTTGCTGCGCTTTGTTGAAATTCATGAGACACATATGCATCATAGCATCCTCAACAACAAAATGTATGTGCAAGATTGTGTAAGCGTGCTTGAAAGCCCGCAACATCGCAAAATCAACAGAAATATTTCGCTTCAGAGTTCTGATTATAAATTTATAAATTACAAATGATGTTCAACTTTTTATCGTTTGTATCTTTCGCTGCAAAACAAAGTACAGAGGCGAAAAAAAAAAGAAAAACACGAAAAAAAAAAATCACAATTTATTGTTGATGCGCTCACTTTGCACATGGTTTACTTTGTTCGGATTGAATGACACTTTGGTATTTTCGCTACTATAGTAACAGAAGTGTCAGCAAACCAAACCAAACCAAACCAATCTAAAACACCATATACACTTTTGGACTGCAAGCATCATTTCTATCTTAATGACAAGATTGCGCAACAATACTGAAGATGACACTAACGAAATCAAGTATCTTCTTCAAAATATTTTATTACGGTTATTATTTGGTCAATGATACACAATGGCCAGTGCCTGGAGCGTTGTTTCGCATTTCTTATCGCATAAGTGAGTAAAAAGGCGATAACGATAAAAGCTTCTGCTTCTAGAATCACACACAAGTAAATTGACTTGAATGCGTAAATAAGCAAATGGGAGAGAGAGCACATCGCGAACATCAAGAAACACTTCCAACCGAATGGGCAAAAACAAAGAAGAAAAAAAAAAAATTGAAACAACAGAAAACAACATATACACAAAATGCATGATGGTTTGTTTACGTTGATATTTGTCACTGGCAAAAAAAAACAATAACAACAACACCAGCTACAAGGCATAAATGAACTGAATCACAAAGGCAATGGCATTTGCAAAAGAAACAACGCATAAATGACCAAAAGACGGAGTGTGAGAGAGAATAAGAGAGTGAGTGAGAATGAAAAAAAAAAAAAAGAATTACCAAATGCCCGATCGTTTGCTATTGTACTTTGTAGATGAAAATTAATAAGAGAGAAAAAAAAAAGGAAATTGGTGAAAAGAACGGTTCTGCCAAATGGAATTGATAAAAGCGGATAGAAGGAGAACGATATGCTCGTTGAGCACTGAGCACACATACTAATGATTTTTCTCTCACAATGAAGCTCATCGAACAAAAAGCTGAATTGAGAAACAAAAACATGAAGAGCATAGCAAAAACATTAGCTGGATGAATGGCTGGCAAACAAATACATTTATACATACGATACATAGCAGAGCATAGCACAGCACAACACAGCACACAAGCAATATTAACACACACACACACGCACACACAAAAAGCAAAGTCAATTTTCAAGAATTCATAAAAATGTCCAACTCATGCCAAGTGACTGATTGTTAGCCACCACTTATTCGATTGTGTATGTTATTCTCGAGCGCAAAATATAATGAAAGTCAAAGCAGCACACAAAATGCGCTTAATTCGTTTCACCATTGCGAATTTCATGACAGTCGGTGAACTGATAATCTTATGCTCGATTGCAATGAGAGTGTTTGCTTCTACCAGTGTTTCGGGTTATATGTTAAAAGTTTGATCGCCTCCGAACCTCTCTCCCCTCTTCCCTCTTACCTCTTCTCTCCCCACACACATCCATCCAAATGGCACAGATCAATGGTGCGTTGAATTTGAGTGTGCGTTTGTTGTTTTGCCTCACATGAATTCTAACTACAAGTATTTGATGCATGTAAACATTATTAATGTGTCATGTGCCAACATACGAACATACGGCAATTTGTTCATTGTATGCAACACAATATGTATTATTGTGACACCGTTACAACACCATCACCCACACATATATACACACATTACCACCAGCAATAGCAACAATTCATGAATGCCAAATGTGGATATGTCTTCTCGTTTTGTTTACGGAAAATCTTTACAACCAATATTAATAATTCGTAATATTAGCGAATGGTACGTGTTATAGCCTGTCATGCGGGATAACCAATGCAATGGTATACATTATCAAACATGTACTTAGATAAATTGTGAGAAATTTGTTGGGCCAAAAACAAGTGTAATCACAATTGTAATGGAAAATTTCAATATGTCACAAAGTGTTTTGTGAAAAGCGTATGAAATAAAAATGAAAGAGATAAACATAAATGACTAACCAAAGACGTCAAACCGAAAATACTACAAGGAAATCCAATTCAAGCCGTTAGTATTTATTGATAAAATGTAAATAAAAAAAAAATGCTTTTCATATTCAAACATTGTCAATATTTTCCATCGATTTTCTAATTTAAGATGTAAATTATTCTTGGCAATGGACATGACATATCAACAAAACCATTGCAATTGATATTTCAGTTATTTTTTTTTTTTGTTTTGAAATTCAGTATATTTTCGTTGGCCTCAAAACTGCATCTTAAATATAGTTTTACACATTATTGAAAACCAGTTGCCGAACCTCGATATCTGGGCACAATTCACAGAAATCGTTTTATACATTTGATGTGTGTTGAGAGGCGTCAAATGAAAATTACCTTGAGGCGCACTACGTGTGTGTGTGTGTGTGTGTGTGTGAGCGCCAAAACAAACTTTGTTCTTTGCCGCTCGGCACCAATTATCGATAAATTTTCTTATTTCAATGGAGCGCGTGAAAAATAGTCATAAAAAAAAATTACTTCAACCTATGTTTGCCTATTATTGGTTGCTTCAAATTATATATGCCACTCTCATTCGACTTCAAAAACAAACGAACGAATGAAAGTAAGAAAGAAAATCAGAAATGAACAACAACAACAACAAAAAGAAAAAGAAAACGAAAATCAAAACTCAAACTGAAAACAGAAACAAAGGCAATTTTGAATGGCAAAAATAGAGAAAAATCTAAACTCAACAAAATGCAAAACGACCAATCAAAATAATAAGCTACATTAGCCGCTTGATGTTATAGTTTTACAATTCTATTTAAAAAAAATGGCTTTGTGAGTATGTGTGTGTATGAGATTTGCGAAAAATTGTTGGCATTTCAACTGTTTGTAACGATCGGTTTCAAATAAAATTGGAACAAGTTAATGTGGTAGGTCGTTTTGGATTCTATTTGCTACTTTTGAAAATTATGACTTTCTTTCTTTTCCTCTCTTTTCCTCTTTTTCCTCTCTCAATCTCGTTCTCTTTCTCTCTTTCTTTCGGCTTCATCACTCCTTCTCTATTACTATCAAAAACTTGATTTCTATTTTTTTCTTTTCGCGTGTACAAATGCCACAAATCATTTCTCATATGTCAATATGCCAAACAAATCTTCACATTGTGTATTAGTAATAATAAACAAAATTGTATACGTTTGTATCAACGAAATTTTCGTGGTCTATTCACCCACTTTATTTATGTAAATGCAAGTGTAACGTGCAGAAAATCCTAAATAAATTCCATGTCGATCGAATTTCATTTTTTTTTTTTTTTTTTTTTTCTAAACTTCGAATGGAAATGCAAAATTCTTAAAACCATAAGCATTTCAATTCATTTTTAATCGTTTTCGTTTTTCATCTTTACTGTTAGTTTGATGAAAACAAAAGATGAATGTTTATTTTAAGCCATTTACATTTTGTTTGAGAATATTCAAATTGCTCATCATTCAATTGAATGTAGCATGTCGAGTGCATGTTCATATAGTAAAATTATCTGATTTACATAGACCGAATGCTGCATATTCTATTTGTTATGAATCTTCTAATTTTCATCACTTTACTATTGCCAACATTTGTTCCAACTGAGTGTTTGGCAGTCATTCGCATACAACGTGTATGCAATTTCAAGCTCCGAAAAATGAATAAATACGAATGCACAAGGAAGTTATGAGAGTTATTATAAATGTCCGTTTCAATAAATCTAAAATCTCCAAATGAGATATTTGAATTGCTTTAAATTAAATATTCTTTAGACTTTCGGTTAAATGTAACAAAATCACGATGTAGAAGAATAATCTCAATTTCAGATTTTGAAGTTTATCACATAAAGGCGTTTCTAATCATTGATATTCTTGTTGTGTTGGATATAAAACCAATGATATAAATTTCATTTTAAGTCAATTGTCATTGTCTATAGCATCTATTCTAATTGCTTTCCATTAACTTTGTATTCATTTTGATATTTATTCCATCTGCATAATGTTCCAGACACTGATTCAAACCGAAATTATTCCAAAAAAAAAAAAAAAAAACAAGAAAAAATTGATGCCTTTTGTGTGTATAGATATTCAAAATGTAAATGATAACTTTGAATCAGAAGAAGGAACGTGTGTCTGCGCATATTTTGCAAAATGATGAAAGAAAATGATAATAATAATAAAGAATAAAACAAATCGACACCATGCCGATCAAAGTAATTCCAAAATGGCATCAGCAAAATTGGAATCAATTTTTATTGCACATTTTTCATTTCGCTTCGCAATCACAAACATGCGATGTGTCAACTCATTGCCAAAATAAACTCAATGCAGATAATTCATTTCGATTTTTTTTTTTCTTTCTCTTTTCGAATAAATTTTTTTCTTTTTTTTTTTTCTGTTTTTGAGAAAATTTCTTCTCGGCAGCCATAAAAAAAAAATCAAAAGAGAATAAAGGCGCTTGAAGGTTGACAACATCGTCTCCATTGAGTAGAGAGCCAGAGTAAAATAAAATAAAACAAAATTTCGTTCATATAAATTTCATGCACATTTTTGTGAATGAGATTTTGAATAAATAATCGAATATATCTATCGTATTGATTAAATCACAAGTGAGACACTTCACCGCAATAACACCGATATTCAAAAGCCATCAATTGTATTCTCTATACAGTCAGTTTACATGATATCATTGTGAACATTTCATTTAATATGTTGATGATGATGATGATGATGACGATGATGATGATTATGACAGCATGACGTTTCTATAACGTTGTGAAAATTAAATAAAATTTTGCCAACATTTCTATGAACATTTCTCCTTTTTCCATACATTGCTAGCATACAAAATCGGATTTGTTTCCAAAGCAGTTGTTCCAAATCGATTTTAATATTCGAAGAAAAACATAACATGTAGCTGATGGATGATGATGGTTTCGTTTGATTGTTTCAATGTAATTATTTTCCAGACATAATTCTTACGTTTTTCACGAATGTTGTAAAGCAACATGAAAAAAAAAAAACGCAAATATATATAAAGATCAAACATAAAGTATCAAACATCAAATAATAAATTCTGGTTGATGCGATTAATATTTCTTTAATTTCACCTTAAAGAGATTTAAATTTTCAATGAACAAGTCATGCATCGTTTATTTTTCACAATGCCAAAAAAAACAAAACAAAAAAGCTTTGTTTATTAGAAGGAACGTTACTGCAATATTACTTCATCGCCTCAATAAACTGACCACTTTTTTTTTTATAACCGCGACATTTATAGGTACGACGTGAACTTTGATATTTTCCCTGAATTATGCAACGATAAACCGCATGCTGAAGAGAATGTAAGTTGTAAATGGAGAAAAAAGCGAAAAAGCAGAGAGTCAGAGAAGGTAAAGGAGAAAGGAGAGGCAGGGGGAGAAAGAGAGATGCAGAGAGAGAGAGAAAGAGAGGCAGAGAGAGAGGCAGAGAGAGAGAGAGAGGCAGAGAGAGAGAGAGGCAGAGAGAGAGGGGCAGAGAGAGAGAGGCAGAGAGAGATAGAGAGAAAGAGAGTGGCAGAGAAAGGCCTAGAAAGGCAGAGAGAAAGAGAGAGAGAAAGAGTGACGCAAATAGGATAACCCTTAGTTCATCTACAAATTTCACAGCTTCATATAAAATATATTTAGAATGCTGAAAATAGACGCTCCGTGTGAATGTGAGAAACGTTTCGTTGATGTCACATGCACAATTTGTAATGCGCACTCATAATTGATGAAGCTCTTTCGTTCATTTCATGTGTCAATCAATTGAAATATCAAATGATACTATTCGATTAGAAATGCGTTAAACCATTTCTGATCTTTCGTTCAGTTAATTTTTTTGAAAATGAACAGCAGCGAGGGAGGAATTGATTGTGTGCTCGTGTTATTTTTTATTTCTTTTTTTCTTATTGCTTAAAACATAAATGATCATCAGAACTAACAACGTACATTAATGGCATTGCACGTCGGGCAATGAAAATAAAAATAAAATAAAAAAAAAAGAGAGAGAGAGAGAGAGAGAGAGAAAAAAACCAAACGCAACGTTCGTAATGTTCATGCATGCGATTGGCATTATTTATATGTGAATTTTATTGCTTTACTTGTTCGCTTGCAATGCAATGAGAACCGTTGTATACAGTTCTGTTTATGATTGCCGCTTTTCGTGTGGAATTTAATTTTTATTTCTATTTTGTCGTGAAAATTAAATTTTCATTCGCTTCAGTTCACTCGCATAATTGTTAGTTTTGATTTTTAATGTTTGGTAAATTCGTATTTTCTTTGTCGCTTTTTTCCACAGATTTTTTTTCTTTTTTTTTTTTCTTTTTTTTCTAGTTTTCATTTTTGTGTGGCATGCACGTTCATGACACAATATGCGCCGATTGGTCATAGGAGAAAATTAGTTTTTTATTTATATTTCATCTTAAAATCATGTTTTGTCATTGTTGTTATGTGTTTGTGTATGTGATGGATGCGTGAATGAGTGTTACTGTGTGAAAATTATTACTTTTTGTTCGGCACCAATATCAATATTATAGAACTTCCATATATTTAACATTTGGAATTACTTCTCACTGCACGTTTCAATGCAAAAAGAAAAAAAAAACATGAAATCTGTGCTAAGAATTGTGGTTTTACCACGTGCAGGCTGGCTAAATCTATTAAACATTTTGCCTTTCTTTCTCTGCCATTCGCAATCATTCATTCTTTGTACAATCAAATGATATTTAATGTGTATACAAACGGATACCATTCGTTATTTAACAAAATTCAGTTGGCTTGTAAACGATTAACGTCGACTAATGTGATTTAAAGATATGTGCTGTGCTAGTGCTGCTGCTGCTGCTGTGCATGTTCTCGTTTATTTTGGCTGAAACGATTTAGTTTTCACCGTAACTATTTGCACGGTTTTTGCAATTTCGTCGCGCGGATGTTTCGCGCATTAAACATGTTGAATGGAATGAGTCGTTGACAGAGTGGTGTTTTATTTTCTTCTTCTTCTTCTTCTTCTTCTTTTTCTTCTTCATTCCTCTTCTATTACTTCTTGTTCTTCTCTTCACTTCATCTAAAATACATATATTTCGATGAAATGTGGTGAAATATTTCAACATTGCACATAGTTGCTAATTTAGTTTGTTTTGCTTCCGATATGAAGTTTGCATGCTCGTTAAAAATAATTGTGAGTTCATACACAGTACAATGTACAACGAATGATGTACACAAACACATGCACACACACACACACACACACACTCACTCACACAACATAAATACATCAACCCATTTAGCAACACGTTGTGTTCTGCTATGCAATCAAAAAACATAGGCAAAGCGCGATATTTTGTGAAAAGGAAAAAGCAGCCAAGCAACATGAACAGAACATTTTCCTTAATGTTTCGTTACTTAACTGTAGAAAAAGAGAAAAGAACAACAACAAAAACCACAACAGGCACACACACTCACACACACACCCTCACACAGGATGAAAAAAGATGGTGGTTTTTACGTTATGTTTGTATCTTGGTGCTTCTAACCTTAAGCTTTTAAATGTACATGCTTTAAGTATGTTATCGGCATTTTTATTTGCTTGCTTCTTGTTGAATACGACAAGCAAATTTATCAGTTTTTGTAATGTATCAAGTGAATGCCAACAATGTATTGCCTGGATTTGCATATATTTTTTTTTCTTCTGTTTCTTCCGATTTTTTTCACACATTCTCTTTAGGTAATTTGGTGTGAAAACCATGCGCATGATTTCCATATTTATAAAATCAAACGACAAATTTGTTTATTACAGATATATGTTTGCAAATCTAAATTGGCTTCAAAATAGTATAGAAAGATGGAGCAAAATGTAAAAATAGTTGACCCAATTGACACTCGAAATATTTCTTTTGATTTTTCGTTTGTTTGTTTGTTTGTTTGTTTGTTTCTGTCTCACTCTCCTTTTCCAATTTCCACATCTATCTCAGCATTATCTCATTGATTTTTGGTTATTTTGGTTTGGTTCTCCTTCGTTTCACTTTTCTTGAGTCACTTTTTCAATTATTTATTTATTTTGCTTATTTTTTTTTCTTCGCCGTTTTTTGCTTCATTACGAACGAATGCCTGTTTGTTATCGCCTAAACGCTATGACTAATGCAATATCCATGAAATATTACTTCATTCCCCGATATATACAACTGTAATGGATCGTCCAATCGTAAAAATAAACGAATTTCTCTTTTATTTCTTGTTTTCATGTTTATCGATGATATACCGAAAACAGTTTCTCACTTGGTTTTGGTTTTTGGTCTGTGACCTAATGTTTTTCCACCATCAATATGTACCATCCTGTAATCAGTAAATGTATCACACTGTAACCATAAATATTCATGCAAAGACATATGTCTTGCTACTTTTGTCGACCAAAATGAAAGGTATTTTGGGTGAGCCAACACCACACTGACTTTCATCGATCTAATTTTCTTTCTTCCTCACACTCTCTTTTTATTTCTTTCTTTCTCTCTTTCTCTCTTTCTCTCTTTCTTTCTTTCTCTCTTTCTCTCTTTCTTTCTTTCTCTCTTTCTCTCTTTCTTTCTTTCTCTCTTTCTCTCTTTCTTTCTTTCTTCTCTCTTTCTCTCTTTCTTTCTTTCTCTTTCTCTTTCCCTCTTTGACCCACTTTTTGTATCTCTTTTTCATTTTTCCTTGTTCTTCGTTTATTTATGCTGTTTTTCTTTATATCTCTTTCTACCTTCTTATGTCTATGTCTTATGCCAAAAAGCATCACAAACAACTTGACTGTAGAATTTAACCTTTGCGAAGATTTGATGAATGTGAAAATGCGTTTGCCTTTGTCAGTCAGCATCAAAATAAATGTCATGATGGTAAACAAAAAAGGTTTTTACAAGCAAACTAACTGCACACAACTGATATTATGGACATTAAATGAGTCTCATGTGGCCCCCAAAAATTCGATAACTCTCACCGATTCGATAATATGTTTTAGCCGAAAATGTGTCTGTGTGTGTGTGTAATGTTTTGCGTGTTATTCGCAGAATGCCTATTCACAATTTTTATATTTATAAAAGAAAGAATCAAACAAACACCTTGATTTCATTGAAGAGGATTTAAGGAAGTTCGCACACACACACACACACACCTACTCACACAAAAACGCACCTCTCGAAAAATACACGCAAACTTATTTGAAAATGAAGATGTAATGTGATTTCAGTTGAATGACGACCGGAAACTTTTCGTGTTATTTTTTTTTTTACTTTCTTTCTTATTCTTGTTTGAATGTTGTCGTTTTGCGTATCGTTTAATCGTAATGATGTGATCTGTTCTGCTCATTTTCTTTTATTAAGAATCCATTGATTATGCAGCAATGTTATAATGTTTGATAACGGATATGTAAGTATCTATCGTATGAATTGTAATCATATTGAAGAGGAGGAGGGGGGGGGGGGAGACGGAAAAGGAAATTTATATCGTCACAGTCTATATGCATGTAATCGCATTTTAAACCATTACACTTTGCAAGGCCAAATCGATTGAGAATGCAATTTAAATAAGACCGTTTTACTTACGAAAATTGAAATATTCAATGATGCGATAGACATCTCGTAGCCGATCTATGTATATATATTCGCGTGTATATATAGTCCGGATGAAATGACTTATGCGCTCAATATATAGAAGAAAACATTAATCAAAAAGAAATGCCATTACACAGTTTTCAGAGATTGAAGTACTAAAGTGGATTAGGCGCATCAAGCGGTAGATTGTAGTGATGTGTTTGTACCATTGTGCGCAGTTGATATGAATTTCCGCAGCAAATATGAGTTCTACGTGACTTTTTAGTCACTTATAAATGAAAATCGCTTCTATCGTCGTAATAATAATGTAACTCGCAAGTACTGCTGCATTTAAGAGATTTTCATTTGTTTTTTTCTATTTCTGCCCCCCCCCCCTTCTCTCTCACTCTCTCTACCTCTATCTCTCTCTCTCACTCTACCTCTATCTCTCTCTCTCTCACTCTCCATCTTTGCATTCTTTTTTTTTCTTCCTTTTTACGTTTATGTGTGAGCACGTTCACGGTGAAATGGAACACATCCGATTTAGGATTTGGTATTGCAGCTATTTCAAGCATAATTACGCGCAAATAAATGTTTCAAGGGAAGCTTAATTACTCACAAGAAGTTAATGCATGCGCAAAAATTTGCACACTCTTGATCTTAAGCACAAAAATTGTAGTGAATTCACATCAGAAAGAGTGAAATAAATTGGGATGTATATTGTTGGCATCATTCACCGCATTCTTTTTCACCTTTATCAAATATCAAGGAATCATAATGAGCTTAACTTAATTCTAGCAATCATTCTATCGTCTTCAGCCAGTTCATTTTATTTTCTGCATACATTTGAAGTTTGTATGATTTTCCGCTGTTTTTGTTCTAATTTGTGCGACTTTTTTCTTTTTTTTTTCTCTCTCTCTCTCTGTCTCTTTTTATCTCTCTGTCTCTCTCTCTCTCTCTAGCTCTCTTCCTCTCTTCCTCTCTTCCTCTCTCTCACTCTCTCTCGCTCTCTCTCTCTCTCAACAACTTTGTTACTGCTTTTCTAACTCTCTCCCACTTTTTCCCTCTTTATTTTTCTCTCTTTCATTCTATGCATGTGTGTTTGTATACATTTTATGGCTTGTTACAACGAATCCTGGGTTCATCACATAACATTGGAGCTTTTAGATCATTATTTCGTTGGCTTTTGAAACAGATCATTTATGGCTCATAAGAGAATACCTTTTTGAATTCGTAAAGACATTTCAACAAGATAACACCTAAAAACTTGTACGTGTACAACATTTACCTACTCGACACTATGTTTTACTAATAAAATTGTATCATTTTCGATTGTAGGAGAGAATACAGGCATGTACGTTTCATACAATTCAGCTAAAAACAAAAGAAAAAGTATGCACAAGTATGTTTTGTGTGTGTGTGTGTGTGGGGTGTGCATATGCGGCGATAAATTCATTTCACTGAAAAAATGGACATGATTTAAGTGGGCTAATTCCCAAATCTGAAAGAATCATTAATAGCAGTGTCATTATTACTATTAAGTAGTACAGCTTAAATCTAATAAATCTTTTTCTCTCATCACACTTTTGGCTTTTGATTAGAACTAAGATGCCATTTTATTCAATATTTTCCCATGCAATCATCAACAAATTTAGTAAATTGGCCCTCTATCGTTGTGTGCTAGCATTAAAATAGGAAATAGTAAATTGACTATGGTGTATGTGTTGAAAAATATGAAATGCTATTCAAAAGAAAAAGAAAAACGACGACGTAGTAGAAGGAGAAGGAGACAGAAAAGGAAAAGAAGAAGAACAAAAACAATGTTGACTTTTTGCATTCAATGGATTTATGGTTTGTCTTTTTCGAGTACTTGGTACGCATTTGGCGAAATTGTCGTAAATATATTCACTTGTAGAGCCAGATTTGGTTCTTGAAATTTTGCCAGATGGTAGGCACTTTTAAATGTTTGGGCATAATTTCAATACATTTCCAAGATAAAGAAGTGTCTCTCGATGGCTGTGCGCTTTTTTGTTTTCTCTCTCTCTCTCTCTCTCTCTCTCTCTCTCTCTCTCTCTCTCTCTCTCTCTCTCTCTCTCTCTCTCTTCTCGGGTGTCATTTTCTCAATAGCTTCCGTTCAAAAACTCTGTTTTCATGCTATACCACCATCGCATACATTGGGTCAGTAATGAAGAAAGTTGAAAGATCGCAGCTGGCGTAGCCACGAGATGTGCAAATAAAATATGTCATTTTCATGAAGTATGTTGTGCACTTTTCGGTTCTATATAGTATATACATTTTGAAATATGTATAATAAGTATATTGTAATAATTTATTTCCATGATTATATGGTTCATGAATTTTTGCTACTTGACTTTGTTTGCTTAGTATGAAGTCGATTTTTCAAGATGCTTCATTTATAACTTTTTAAGAAAATGTGATTATATGTGCGCTTATTTTCAGTTATTTAGCTCAATTGGTATAAATGGCCGAATTGCGTCGAAATTTATTCCAAATTTTATTGACTAATACATATTGTCCTTACTCTTATTACTTAACATAATCGTTTCGATTTGATCACATTTCATTATTTTAATATACAAACGAAAAAAAAAGAATATCGCATATAAATGCGAATTGATAACGTACATGCAATACAAACTAAAATGTGCATGCGAGATGTGAGATGTGAGATGATTACAATTGCGATATGGTCATTTATCATGAACGCCAAAAAAGAAAAAAAGAGAAGAAGAAAAAACCGTTCACTTTTCCAAACGCTCAATACAATTTATACACGTCAAATTCAGAATCCATGCTGGACTTCATTTCCCATCGATTTGGTCATTATTTTTATTTGATCAACATGATCTTATGTATTACGAAGCGAAAAAAAATGCGTTCATTCTCTCTCTCTCTCTCTCTCACTCTCTTTCTCTCTCTCTCTCTCTCACTCTCTCTCTCTCTCTCTCTCTCTCTTCTTTCTCTATCTCTCTCTCTCTCTTTCTCTTTCTCTATCTCTCTCTCTCTCTCTCTCTCTCTCTCTCTCTCTCTCTCTCTCTCTCTCTCTCTCTCTCTCACTCTCTTCACTCACTTTCACTCTCTCTCTCTCTCCCTCCCTCTTCAAATTGCAAGTATACAATCAATTCAATTTTCTTTATCATTCATAAAATACAGTTATTGCATTATATGGCATATATGTATTGAATGATGTAGTATCATCCATATGTTAACAAAGTACATGCGCTTACATCTAACGATACATTCAAATCACCAGAAATAGGAACTAATCACACAAGACATGTGAACATAAACGAACGAATGAACACTAAATTACAAATGCCGTGTCAACAGGAATTAATTTTAGTTGAATGACATGAGATTGAGTGTGAGCGTTGAATTCTAAATGACAATGAAAAATAAAGCAAAACCGAAAATCCAAAACCAAACCAAAACCGCATCAAATCAAATCAAATGAAAAAAAAAAAAAAAAAAAACGAAAAAGTTACCAATGGATTGAATCATTGCCATCGAGCTGTTTCGAATAACTTTTCGAAATGATCGAAATCGCACACACAATTTTTGGCTGTAATCACATTTGCCAATCGAAAATAGTGCAAACTTTGTATCATTGATACTGTCGTGATGGATTTGAAAGCGAATTCTTAATTGAATCCGTCAAATCGAATGAACTGATTGTGCAATTTGAATGGTATGAATGCCAGAGAAAAGCCATACCATTCATCATCCAAGTGTTTTCATTTCAAATGAAAAGTGTGAAATTGCGAAAACTGTCAACTGAACACTTATGCTTTTCTAGTTTCGATTATAAATTTACCAAAAAGGTTTTGATTACAAAATGTTTACAATGGTTGGTTCTTTTTTTTTTTTTTTTTTGCCTTTCATGTTTTGGAACAAGAGCCGCCACTAAGCAGGAAATACTATCACTTCATTGATACGTTTGATTTCTCTTTTTTGTTCAACCATTCAACTATTAAGTATATTTAAGCTTTGGCTTTGGTTATCTAACACACTTTGTAGTAAATTAAAGTGAGTTCTTTTGGAAATGCCACCAAAGCAATCATATTTTGTCATTTAAAAGAGAAAAAGAAAAACTATTTGAATTTCGCAATTTTCGCAGGGTGTTACGAATAATAATGATTGTGATTTTATAAGACTAACGATGGTGCCGATGATATAAAATGTATGATAACAATGATAAAGACAAAGTGAAGTATACTTACTTTGCGTGTATGAATGAGTGGTCTGTGTGTGGCGTTTAGAGCAATATTTCTTGTTTGTTTAAATACAAATACTTGAATTTGAGCATTAAATTGCGCGCGTATGTGCGTGTGTATGTTTGTGTGCCATAGAATCATTTGCACGATATACGGGCAAATGCTGTGCAAACGATTTGAACCAAATAAAATAAAAAAAAAATTTCAAATATTTTCATTCAAGTGTTTCATCAATGCGTATATAATGTAGTCTTCCGCAAAGTAAAATCGGTATGTTTAGTAATCATTATGTGTCATAGCAGGATTTTAATTAAAAAACTTTTTCCTCTTTCGTTAGAAAAACATTTGTTTATGCACATCATGCAATTTATGGTTGAAAGAATTTGTTTCCGTTCTGACTTTAGTATTTGTGTGCGCTAATAAAAACAAAAAAAAAAAAACATACCAAAATTGACGAGAAAAAAAAACGCACATAAAACTCAGTGAGCGAATGCTTGTTTCATCAGTTGCAACATTGCTTTGACCAATGCTTTAATTGCGTACAAAATAATTCACACAAAACAACGAGCTAAAGATAATTTCTAGCAAATATAACGCAATGAAGAGCTTCGAACAAAAAAAAAAAAAAAGAAAAAACGGAATAATTTTCATTTCTTTTTCGTATAATTTTGTTTCTTCATCGGTATTTAGATTCAATCCTATACGAGCCAACATATGGCGAACAGTATGGTGAACGGAGTATGTATGGACATGTATGTTGGTAAACTTTTTCTTGTTGCATTAATCGTTGACGCCACAAAACAATATTGAACTCATACAAAACTCTTTAATCACTTTGTTCTTAGTCAGAGACACGGAAAAATCAAAAACTTTTTGTGCTTTGAAAGCATGTAAATTCTCTTTGTGAATTTTAATGTCATTACAGCTGGCAATTTTCATTTATTGTCGTTGTTTTTTTTTCCACCTCTTTTTCGTTGTCAATGGGAAAGCTTTTCTCTGCCTACTCCTCTCTCTCTCTCTCTCTCTCTCTCTTTCTTCCCCCTCTCTCTTTACTCCTCTTTCTCTTTCTTTTCCTCTCTCTCTTTCTTCCCTCTTTCTCTTTCTCTTTCTCTCTCGCTCTCTCTCCCTCTCTTTCTATCTCTTTCTCTCACTTTCTCTCTCTTTCTTTCTCTCTCTATCGATTTAAGCATTATATGTGCCCGCACAGATCGCATGCTCGCAGTAATGACAAAATGAATTTACGCCAAATGAATATGTGATTCAGGCTGAAATTTAATTTCATTTTTCCTTTGTGATATTCATTCTGTTCATTTGGTCCTTAACCTGTACCACAATATGGTACATATCAGTTGACTGAATGACAAATACAACAGACCAATGGAAACGGAGATTGAAAAAGAGACGAAGAGTAAAAGAGAAAAAGAATAACGCATTTAGTATTTCCCGAATGATTTCCAACATACCACTAGAATATATAAAAGCCCACATTATAAAACGTAATTTTCGTTGTGTCAGAGTATCAAATTCAGGATGCTTTTTACAATTAGTTGCATTTGATTCAACATAACCGTGGTGAATGTGTTCAGTGTGAACCCACAGCGAATTACAATACGTATATGTAATGTATATATATATACATGTACAAGATATGATTTTAAAGGATTTTCACTACGAAAAATATTAGAGGAAAACTTTTCACCAAGCATGCCACGTTCAACGTTCAATGCTCCGTGAATAAAACGTAATACAAATGAACAAATGCACTAAATCATAATACAAGAGACAGAGTGTGTGAGAGGGAGAGGGGGAGAGAGAGAGAGAGAGAGAGAGTGCGAAGGAAAAAACTGTATGCTTGCCATTTGTTCAAGTTCATATATCATGGAAATACGGAAAAGCTCTGCACTCACAAGACTTGCCATATCATGTACGTTTAACGCTACCACCAAAGTGAGAAATATGAAGTTTTTCAAAAACATTCTATTTGTTTTGGTGTTTGAGAAAATGAGCACACTTTTGACACTAGCATTAAGCTTAGTTATGTGAAATCAACGCTCATTACCTGCATTTTTCTTTTCGACCAGCTTTTTTCATTCTTGCAATGCAATTTCAAAATAATTTATGAATGCTCTGTCGAATTTTTCTGCAGTTAAATGTGTCATGATCAATTTTGATCTTATTTTTTGTTTTGAAAGATTATTTTTGACACTGCTCCAACAGATAAATGGTTACATTTATTTTTAGCACTTTAAAATGAATTGGCTTCTGGAAACATTTTCTCTCTGTTTATCTTTTTTTTTCCTTTCCTCTCCCCTTTTTCTCTCTCTCTCACTCTCTTTCTCTCTCTCACTCACTCTCTTTCTCTCTCTCTCTCTCTCACTCACTCTCTCTCCCTCTCTCTCTCTCTCTCTCCCTCTCTCTCTCTCACACTCTTCGCCTTTCACAGATTCTATCTCGCCCCCACTACTTCATTCCCTTTTTTTGCCTCTAGCATAATTATAATGAAGCTATTTTAAAATTGTATTAACTTTTCAAATGTGTAATATTAAGTATATAAGAAATGTTAAACATGTTCACCAAATGAAATTATTAAAACATTAAATTATTTCGTTGAAAAACTTTTACGGAAGCGGAAGCTCTAATATTTATGATTAAACTGTAAACTTTTCAAATGAAAATTTATCATGTGTGTAATATTGAGTTTTGTTTTTTATCTTTTAAAATGAAAACAAACAACCAAATTTTATTGGTGTTGAAATGGGGGAAAAAAATTCGGATTTGAAATCAGTCAATGTGATGTTTTGTTTGTTTGTTTATTGGCATGAAAGCTTGTGATTTGATGTAAAAACTCAGAAAAAATTGATTTATTCAATTTTCAATTCAAAAATCATTCAGTTTCATTGGGACTGACACTGAATAAGTATTACTATAAATAATGTTTGTGCTTCAGCGTAATTTAATTTCGCAAATTGTTTGCTACAATTATTGACGAAATAAAAATCTAAATAAATCAAACGGCAAGTGGGCAAAAAGCTATCAGAAAAATGATATCACTTCACACCATATAAAATTATCATCCAAAGAGCAAAACTAACGCAAACATTTCAAACATTTTTCGTAGCATTATAGTTGTTTGGGGGACATAATAAAATTTGTTTACGAATGCGAGCCGCAATTTCGACGATTCTCTCTCTCTCAATCCCTCTCTCACTCCCTCTCTCTCTCACACACACTCACTTTCTCTCTTGTTCCCACTTTCTTCATTCATATATTTTATTTAAGTTCTGCAAAAATAGTCTCACAGTATAATAAATTATTCATTGTGAAAAGTTATAGTTTTTGCCGCAAAGCATTTGAGCTATACAATTTCCGCTTCTTCTCTCTCTATCTCTCTCTCTCCCTTTTTCTCTCTCTCTCTCTCGTGTGTGAATGGTTCAATCGTGAATCTTTCAAAAACTCGAACAAGATTATATTGTTGCGTTAATTAGCTCAGTGGTTTTTTCAATTCAAGTTGAGTCTTGAGACGGGTTGATTCAAAATTGCCACCATAACTACTATTAGCTGAATAAACTCAATTGCTGTTGCTTGTAATTTATCAATGTTTCTGCTAAAATAACTAGCATAATGTGTGTTCCCCATTTTATTTTTTTTATTTTTTTTTTTCTTTCTCGTTTGGTTAAGTATTTAAATTGCAAAACTCTGTTCGTCGAATTCGCTTTAGGAATTTCATGTGTTCGCATATCGTACTCATTTTAATGCTTTCACAGAAAAACCAATTAGACTTAGACGAAAAAAATGGGAGAAAAAAATGAAAAAAAAGCATGAATAAATACACAGAACAGAATAGTTTGTACTGGTATGTGCTTATATCGTTTGCTGAATTGAATTTTTGGTATTGTTACGTTAATCAGCAAAATTCAATAGTATCAAGAGAGAGAGAGAAAGAGAGAAAGAGAGAGAAAGAGAGAGAGAGAGAGAGAGAGAGAGAGAGAGAGAGAGAGAGAGAGAGAGAGAGAAAGAGAAAGAGAAAGAGAGAGAGAGAGAGAGAGAGAGAGAGAGAGAGAGAGAGAGAGAGAGAGAGAGAGAGAGAGAGAGAGAGAGAGAAAGAGAGAGATAACAAGAGAAAAAAAACTTCGACAAATTACTAAGCAAACGTTCGATTTTATGCACTAGTTAGCATATTCGATTCATTTTAACGTTGTAAATTATCCATGTTAAATGATTTAAATGAAGCAAATGCAAAATTTGAATAAACATGCATAACGAACTTAATTTTAAATTCAACGCTATTGAATCTGCCAAATTGAACAATACTAAAATGATTGATTTATCATTCATTATTACTATTTGAAATTGTTTGTTGAAAATGAACTGAGTAGAATTCAGTACAAATGCATCAAATCAAATGGATGTTCAATCAAAAATGCACAAGTTATATATATGAATGATTAAAAATTAATTGTCTTAGCATTCATGCATTAATTTCCTAATTGGGCATTTATTTCGTTTATTTATTTGAAATAACTTCAATTGAACATTTAAACATACATATTCCATATTCAATAGGTTTTTTATGAAATTCCACTCAATTTCATCACAAACATAGTACATGAATATTGTGTCCAAGTGAACAGTGAACAGTGAACAGTGGACAGTCGATTGTAGAATACAAATACTCAAACCATTTCCTCACAAAACTTGTTGAAGCATGCCCAATTTCGCCTATAGATATTAAATGTTGTGTCCACTAAATTTGAAACGCTTCACTTATCTCAACATTTGTTTGATTACTTTTCACTTATGAATCACGCAATAAATGGATTTCAAAATGTTCATTCTAGTCTAATAAGTTGTGTATTCAAAAAGCATTGAATGGAATCACTTCACCTATTTCACATAAATAATATTCTGTCTGCTTTTTATATAGAAAATATAAAAGACAGGTCAACCATTGATATAATAGGACAATCGCAGACATACAAACGGACTTTACTTCAAAGTATAAATCAATTGAATGGAAAATTACCCAAAAATGTAATTGAACTTCAACAGCCCATTTATATTTTCACAAGATGTTGCGTTATTTCTTGGAAATCTATAAATATCAAAAAAAAAAAAAAAAAAAAAAAAAATTCAAAAGACTTTCAAGCAAACTGAATAGAATATTCAATTTAAATCATCAAACAAGACCAAAAAAGGGATTACCTGTTCTCTTTTTTGTTGTGAATTTTTTTTTTTCGTTCTTTTTAGAAAATCATGTTATTAATTAACGAGTAATTATCAATAAATGTCTGTTAAATTAATCAGTTTTCATTATGCAAAAGCATCAAAAATCGTGAAAATTTTAGCATTAATTCTAGAATTTTGTGCAAAATAACAGATAAAATAAAACGCATTTCACAAATATCGGCACAATTCATTCGCACAATTTGATTGCATCTAATTTAAATGATTTCAATTTGCGTAAAAACTTTATGTAAATTTAAATCAGACAACTACGGCTATTAAATGTCATTATTTAAATGTTAAATATAAACATGGAGTGAGTGCAAAAGCGTAAAAAAAGAGCAAAACGAAAAAATAAATCTAAGCGAATACATTTTTACAGTTTGCAAATTAAATCCCGTCATTTCGATTTGTGTCAAATTTTTTGTTTTCTCAATTTATTCTGACTGAGCATTTCAATTACACTGTTTAACATTTCGTAAATGTTTATTGGTCGATTTACAACACACGAAAAGAATTTTGATTAGATCAGAGAAGAAGAAAAAAAAAATGACATTTTTCTATATGGTGTTGATGTGATTTAGTTTCTTTTTTCTGTTTGCCAAAAATACGAGCGATAAAATCACTTTATAGTGTCAATTTATATATAAAAAAAAAAAATTGTATCGAATGAAATACTCACGCATCAAAAAGACAATATTCATTGTTCGATTCAAACTAAACAATCAAATCAAATCGTTTCACTTGAAATAAATGAAAATCAATAAATAAATGAACATATTGCAAATGTCGTGTTGTTCTGTGCTGTGCTTATGAAAACACTCGAAAAAAAAAACAAATTGTTCGAAATACAAAATTGGTTTGTGACATGAGCAAGGAGTTTCCTTGCATTTATGCAAAAAAAAAAAAAAAAAAAAAAACAGAAAAGAAAAGAAAAATGACGGAAGAAGGATGTCCATTGAAAATGCGTGCCATTCGAAATTTCACTTTTATGGCAATTTTCTGAGGTGCCATTTTCCATATAAAATTCGTATTTGTACGATTTTATGTCACCATTTTTATAGGCTCAAATAAATAATAACAACCGTATCAAAAAAAAAAGAAAAGAACGAATGAATATAGACCGAGAGAGAGAGAAAGAGAAAGAGAAAGAGAAAGAAAGAGAGAGAGAGAGAGAGAGTGAGAGAGAGAAGAAGAGAATGGCAAAATATTGTTGGGCGCCAACAATGAATTTACCATGAAAAATGTGCTGCGATTTTGTTCATTATTTTTCACGTCACTTTTCACGGTGCTCTTTTTATTGGTATTATTTCGCTTTTATTGTTGCTTTGGTTGCAAACAATTGATAAACTTCTTCAGTATGTTTGTTATTTAAAAAATTTGTTTTTTTTCTTTTTTTTTTTTGTTTTGTTTTTGTTTAGCTTTTTCCATGCTTTTATGTCATATGAACAAAGCAAAATCATTTTTCTTCCAGGTGGTTGGAAATCAATCTGGTGCAAATGGTTTTTTGATGCAAAGCGTCAATCGTTTACCAAATAGGGTCAGGTTGGGTCGCAAATAATATTTCTTTGTCATCAATTGAACGAAATATAACAAATTTTCATCTGCATTTCATGTGTTTAAATTGATGGAATTTGTTTGGAAATACATTTGATGGAATACATTTTGTTTGTTCGTTTTTTTTTTTGTTTTGTTTTCTCTTTTCATTTGTTTCTGTTTTTCTGTCTCATGTGAAAAAGCAGTCAATGCCATTGGTCATGAACCAAACCGTCCTTAACCTAACAGTATTGTTTGAAATTGTTGTTTTGTCACAATGCGCAATATTCTTGAAATATGTATATAAGTGTGTCATTTTGATTTTATCTGTAATGCGCACATAGTTGCGGGGTTCTCATTCATAAATTTGATATTCGTTTTTAGCCATTTGAGCAACAACAACAATCACTTTGAAATCCATCCTATAACACAAAATCCATTAGATTATTTGTGATTTTTCATTGAGATAAATCACCACTCTAATTAAATTTAATTAATTACTGAGACTTTTTTCCATTCCCATCTCTCTCTACTCATTTCACTTTCTCTTTATTTTGTCTATATGCTAATGCTTCTAATTGCTTGTAAGCTTTGAAAACTTTGCATTGTATTGCATACCATAGTCTTGGGATCGCTCGTAAAGTCTGAGCTTTATGAAATGGACCAAAACACGTAATAGATTGGAATTTATTTGCATGAAATAGATTATAGTTTGCAGCAAAAATCACGTTTGTGCTGGCAAAACGATAAAGAAATTCTTACAAATACGAATGTGAATAATTAATTTTCTAAAATAATATTCGTCCATCGAGATGATGCCCTGGGAGTTAATGCAATGATCACGTATTTATGCAGCTAAGTCTCTTATGCAAACGAGAGAAAGACAGCGAACGTTCGAGAGAGCGACAGATAGAAAGATAGATAGATATCTATAGATAGATAGATAGATAGATAGATAGATAGGTAGCGGAAGAGAGAGAGAGAGAGAGAGAGAGAGAGAGAGGAGCGAAAGAGTGAGAGAGAGTGAGAGTGAGAGAGAGTGAGAGAGAGTGAGAGAGAGTAAGAGAGAGAGAGAGAGAGAGAGAGAGAGAGAGATAGAGAGTGAAAGAGAGAGAGAGATTGAGAGAGAGAGAGATTGAGAGAGAGAGTGAGAGAGATTGAGAGTGAGAGAGAGATTGAGAGAGAGAGTGAGAGAGATTGAGAGAGATTGAGAGAGATTGAGAGAGAGTGAGAGAGAGAGAGAGAGATGAGAGAGAGATTGAGAGAGATTGAGAGAAAGAGAGGAAGAGATGGCGAGAGAAAGAGGGAAAAGTGAGGAAAAAAAAAATTTACAAAATATTAACAATTTGAGTTGCTTTATCTTTAGTGCTCATTGCACATGTTTTATCTAACAATTTTTGTATTTTTCTTTCATTTTATTTCGTATAAAACAAAAGAAACCAAGCTGTTGACATCATTTGTTTCGTTTACTTTATAACTGGAAAACATAAAAGAAAAAATTGTAACGAACAAATGACGGTCGTCTATTACATTTGTTTGTATATATTCTCTCCCATTTTAACGTTTCAGTTTTAGTGCGTCAATGCCAAACTTATGACAAACAAAAAGCAAAGTGAGCTGTAATCGTTAATAAAAAGAATCGCACAAAAACCAAACAAATTTTCTTTTATGTATAATAATAATATGTATCGCATATATTTGTGCAGCTATGATGTCGATTATATTTTATTTTATTTATTTTTTCCGTGCCGAAAATTTAATTTGACATAAAGAGGATAAAAAGAAGAGGCACGAAACTCATTATAAAATTTGCATATGGGTGGAGTGCATATATGTATTTCTCTATATATTGTATCTATTGATATAAAAGAGTCTTTTTAACCAGTGGCAAAAATTATGAGAATTTTGTTTATCGATTGAAAATGCTAAAAGCGATACGAGCTTAGCGTGGGTGTAAGTTTGTATGAATAACATAGTTTCATTCAGTTATGTATATACCGTTGCCTTTGATGTTACTCTAAACGGAGACAGTAACAAGGAGATTGAATGAAGTAAAAACGACCCAAACTGGCCTAAATGCAATGAATGAATGGATAGATAGATGGATGGATGGATGGATGGATGGATGGATGGGTGGATGAATGAATGATTGTAAGTACAGTGAAGTGAATTTTGCGTATTATGTGCTGTGGTTTTTGTTGTGAAATATTCGTAAAAGCAAAAATATAATCTAAAAATTAATGCGGATTTATAACTTATATAATACACACATTCTTCGACACAAAGCGGATTTATTCTATAAACAAACACAATATGAGGACAATGTCCGTATCCCAATTGCTAACATCTGCATGAAGAAAAATAAGAGAAAGAGTGGTAACAACAACAACAACAGAAGCAATAAAAACGAAAAAAAAAAAAACAAAATAGACGACAGACAAACTTTGTGAATCTTCTTTCTTCTTATTATTGGCGTTGTTGTTCTATTTTCTTTACATGTTATGATCGTATCCTTGTACGGGTTCGAAACATTTGGTGTCCAATCGGTCGTCAAATTGCCATTTCAAAAAGTACTCAACAACTACATCCAGTTCACATGTTTACATTGCATTTCGCCATTCACGAATATTTACAAAAGATACAGAATAGTTTTGAGCAACGCTGCTTAGCATATAAATATATATATCCGACGCGACAATATGTAAATGTCTGACTAGAAGTTTATACTTTGTACATATAATACTATGGCGCAGTGATTCGTTCAACATAATTTTGAATCATATTTGGTGCCTAGGCATATCGAATCAAAATCACTTTCTTCAAGCATGTTAGCAAGGGCCTTGAACCAGATATTTGCATTTCATAAAAAAAAGAACGTTGACATGTTTTTTGCGTTATTTTTTTATGGTTATATATTTCTATAAAGCATTATTCGATTGAAACGGTAAATGAGTCAAACAAAGCGAGAAAATATGATGGAAAAGCGAGTTAGAAACAGAAAGAACGTAGGGATTGTGCACAAAGAAAATAAATATCAAATGTATTCACAACAAACAAAGACAATGACGGATAGAGGATCAAGAATGGCTATAAAGCAATACGGTCTTTGTTTTTTTTTTTTTTTTTTTTTTTTTTTTTAAGTAAACTTCATGTGCTTATATCAACGAAGCTGAAAATCAAACGAGCAAGATGACATAAAAATGTAGTCAGGTAGCCAGTGTCAGTGTTAATGTCAGCAACGATCATTCATTATGTTTACATTAGAATCAAGTTGTTTCATCCAACTGATATTTTTGGCATCATAGTCGTCATAGTCTGAATATGTCAATCGGAAGTTAGGCCCAACAGGAGAAAAAAAAAAAAAAAAATACACAAAAGCTTGGTGTGGAAACAAAGCAGTAAAACAAATGCGTTCCAAAATAATAACAATATCGCCAAAAGCGGATAGAAGTCAAAGAAAAATCAATAGTGTTATCATTCCAGTATGTTTAACGAATATAAATACACAGATCAGATTGATTGTTCATATTGTTTTGTATGTGTGTATAGTTACTATATTATATTTTTGTATGAATTGAATATGTTCGTACAATATTTGCGTGTATATCTGTCATAGTCATATATTTTCGATTTTCTATTCGACTTTTATGCTTTTATGGATATGTGCAAATATAGCAAACGGGGAACAAATAAAAGCTTAAAGCCTTATACATTTAGATTGATAAAGCAATGACAATATCAAAACAAAAGACAATCATTCAACATATTCACGATTTGTTATGATGAACCAACCAACATGCACGCATCAAGATCCATACAACTGCTGCGCGTGTATACACACGTAAATCTAACCGACAATTCATATCTAATATCACATGATTTGAAAATAAAAAAACACAGCTAAACATATTTGATAAGCGTACAAGCATAGGGAAACGACAGAGACAAAGAAAAATTGAGAGGGTGAGAGGAAGAGAGAGAGCGAGAGAGAGTGAAAGAGAGGAGAAGAGAGAGAGAGGAAAAGAGAGAGAGAGAGAGAGAGAGAGAGAGAGAGAGAGAGAGAGAGAGAGAGAGAGAGAGAGAGAGAGAGAGAGAGAGAGAGAGAGAGCGCGAGAGAGAGAGAGGAGAAGAGAGAAAGAGAAATGTACATTTAGTGTATGTCACCAATTGTGATGCTCAATCGGTTTGCTCAAATACGTTCAATGTTGATGTTGGTATTCTATCAATCGTGTTATGTTTTTACTTATAACAAATCGGACATTGGTTTCGATTCGATTCGATTCAGTTGAGTTTATTAATTTGAAACCAAGTGACTATGAAGATAACCAATTTCTCTCTCGAGATGCGTATCCATGTAACGCTGATAAAACACGCACTGTAAAGACTCCATCCATATGATATTGTCTTATGTAGTGTATAGTCGCAGCGATATATTTTCATTCATGGTAATGTTATTGGTGCTGATATGGTTGTTGTTGTTGTTGTTGTTGTGGTTTCTGTTATTATTGTTATCATTGTTACTGTTATTGTATTATTATTATCATCGGTATGGAGCTAGGACACAAATGTTATAATTGATTTCTCTTCGTTATAGATAAAAGATATTGTAAATGAATGGAAAATATGGTTAATTTCAAGTCATATCCATATCCATATCTATATCTTAATTTATATGTATGAGAATTGTTTTTGGTTCTAAATTTGAAATCAGGTTTTACATCCGATAGTTAGTGTTGATGGTGATAGGTTTTTTTTTTTGGTATTGAAATTTTCAATTGTTTTCATTCGATCATTTCGTTCGTTAGTCTGTTCACGCATATTGCATATAACACTTTCAGTTCATAATCTGTTGAGCATTTAACCTTTTTTTTATTCTCTTACTGTATGTATTAACCGGGCCAAAGTCGTTTCGCATTGTAATTTTCCAAACGGATTATTAAAGATCACAAGATGAGCCATACACATTGAAAATAGAGATATTTGCGCCCCAAAATCCAAATATCAGTTACACAAGCTGATCAATGAATACCGACCGGTACATGAAATAACCAACCAGAAACTAAATTGAATAAATCCTGGACCATAGATATTACCGTTGTAAACATTGTATATATGATGAAAGCGTGCGTGACATTATATGGAAACAACTAACCCAAAACTAAAACCTAGACTAAAACCAAAACCAAAAACCAATACGAAAATGTTAAACCATTCGCTAAAGTAATATGGTATTGTACGTTGCATACCATTCAATGCAGAATATTTTCATTGTGTTATTTTGTTGGTCCCTAACTTGGGCATGTTTTTTTTTTTCTTCTTCGTCTTCTTCTTCTTCACCATATTTATTTATACGCATTCAACATTCGATTCGGATATAAACCATTGTTCATGGCTTTGTATAAACACATACCGAATCTCAACATTTTCCATGAGTCTCTTTCAAATATCTTTCCATTTCGTTGTCAGCTTTTCTTGTATTTCTTGTTCAATTGAGCTTTTTTGTGTGTTTATCTCTCTCTCTCTCTCTCTCTCTCTCTCTCTCTCTCTCTCTCTCTCTCTCTCTCTCTCTCTGTGTGTGTGTGTGTGTTTATGTGTATGTGGGTGTGTGCGTGTGGCCCTTTTGACTTCCATTCATTGTTCATATCTCACCGGTCCCTTTTATTTACAGCCTTTATTCAATTCGATGAGCTTTGTTCTTAGCCGCATTTACCAAAAATATACCTTATGCTTGTATGGCCATTCCGTTGAATTTAATAGAAAATGAGAGAAAGCAGAAAGAAAGAAAGAATGAAAAAAAAAAATAAGAGAAGAAATGCCATAGTGAAGATATAATAAAAATAATAATCCATATTTGATAAAAGATAATAGTTAATGTCTCTTTGCTTATTGCTTTCTTTTTTTTTTTCCATTGCCATGCATGTCATGTGTATTACTCACTTTCTCTCATTTTTATTCTATTCACACAAGTACACAGGCTGTTTCATTGCTTTATCTTAAGCATTATGGCCGAAAGAAAAAAAAAAAAAAACAGAAAAATATGAATTGATCGTATACAATTCATCATTTCAAAGATATGACCATGATCAGCACTCAATTATTGTTATTGTATAAATGAAGTAAAAAAGAACTCATATGCTCATCAATATCAATCGACCATTAAAATCCGAAACTGATCTACTCTACAGTATCGAAAGCTTTTCATTTGATAAGTTCTCTCAATTATTTTAATGTGATGAACAATTTCTTCTTTTTTCGTCATAAGATTCATAGACATTCAAGGATAATTTTAGATACAAATATAACAATAAATGTGTACACAAAAAATACATATTTATTGTTGTTATTGTAGTTGTTTTTTTTTTTTTCAAATAAATACCATTTCATGAATATTATAATCATTTGCATTATATTTTCAATGTAAAAATTGTTATCTATTAAATTTGATTTATTTTATTTATGCTTTCAGATTAGTGTAACGTTTATTTTGCGGAAATTGACCATTTCAATCAAGTAATTTACGGACTAAATTGCTCTTTGGGTAGGTAACTTCATTGTAATTATTATAATTGATTTGAATGAAATTCGAGGAAAATTAATGGCAAACATTCAAATTCAATCGTTATTACTGTAATACTTGTGATAATAATTGTCATATTGTTATTTCATTCATCACAAATGCTTACATTTTGTAGACATTTTTGTTATACAACATTGAATAATATCAAGCATAGCAAAGTTTTCAAGAAAATATACTAAATGTGTGTAAGAGTTTTTATAATCTGTGTTGCAATCAATTGTTTAAGTTTTTCAACGATGCGTTCAACATGAGCAATAATTATTAAATATTTTGATAACACAAAATATATGTAACAATCACAGCAACAACACGTAATAAAAGTCTTCTTTAAGAAGAAGAAGAAGAAGAATCAATCATTTTGAACAAGCGAGCATAAGTGTTTAATGACAAAAACCACTTATTATCTTCTCAGATTCAATAAATTTAGTTTTATTCTTAGGTAGTATAGTTCATTTTCGTTAATCAGTTTGAGTTTATTTTATTTGATTTGATTTGTTTTTTTTTTTTTTTTTTTTGCAAGAAATCAATATATTTTATCGATTGTACAAAATTTCTTTTAAAAAAAAAACCTTTAAAGACATTACAAAAATTATATTTTGAACAAATTAACACTGATATACATACCATTTTACCATTGATTTATTTATATATGTGTATGAACAGTCTTTTTCACTCTCAGCAAATGCACACGCACACCAATTTATAACCAATAAAATCATTGACAATAAAAAAGTAATTTCCATAGGAAAACTTTATTCAAACAACCTCGAACTTCATTTGAAACGAAAACTTTAGTCACCATCGACCGTCAGGCAGGAGTCAGTAAAATCGTCTCGATTCGTGCATGACTATTCAGCAAACGATAAATCTCATCATTGATTTTCGGTGGCAAATAGAGAATGAGTGAAAATGTGATTGTGCTTATGATTGTGAATGTGAAATAAAGAGAGTAAAAGAGAGAGAAAGAGAAAGAGAAAGAGAGAGAGAGATAGAGAGAGAGAGATAGAAAGTGAGAGAGAAAGAGAGAAAAAGAGAGAGAGAGAAGAGAGAAAGAGAGAAAGAGAGAGAGAGAGAGAGAGAGAGAGAGAGAGAGAAAGAGAGAGGACGTGTGAGCAAGAGATGAAAAGAAAAAGAGTATGAGAAAGAGATGAAGATTATGCATTGATTAACAATGAAATCGGATACTGTGTTTATAGATTTAATGGAATTTTTGCGCTTTTAAATATATTCGTATAGATTGGTAACATAACATGCACACATTATATGTGAAATTCCATTGTGACTATAAATCCATACCGGAAAAACCACATGAATGAAAAATGTTTTTTTTTTTCCACCACATTCCATAAATGCAATGATTTACACGATTTTACATTATAAAAACATGTTCATTTTTTCAACGCTTTCAACATCCATTATTTTTTTTCTTATGAAAAATTTTAGAGAAAAGTTTCTATGCAATACCATTTATTAGAAAGACAAGCAATGTATTGAAATTGGTATTGAAACTTCGTCACAATGTAAAATTGTAAGTTTTAACTGGTATGAATTCCAATGTATGAGGAACAAAAATAATGGAAATTTGTAAAAGCATTGTATTTGTCGGTGCTATATGCATACATATCATAAATTATCCAATTAATTAGAACACTAATTGTAGTTTAAAAAGCAAATTTACAATGCTATTGTTTGGAAAAATTATCGTTTATTCGCTTAAAATATTGAATTGTTTTTTTTTTCACAAAACAATTGCAAATGATCCACCGCAAACATGGTGTTCTTGTGTTCTCTACCACAAAGCCATTTATTCCATTCATATTGTAATAATTTACAAAAAGTGGATGGTATGACATGATTTTCGACATTGTTTACAAATAATTTTAAATGCACAAGAATTTCGTGTTTTTAAACTCAGCCAAGATCAAGCAATAAGAATTAATCATAATTCATAAAGTGCTGTTAATTCAATCATACACTTAATAAATTAAGCACATTTTCATTAAGAGCATCGAATAAATAAATAAATAACTACATCAAAAAAGACAACACGAAAAGAAATTTCATTTCCGTGAGAGAAAAAACAAAGAAAGAAACCTAAATGGAACATTGACATTTTCGTGTGCATTTTTGTGCTCAAAATTCATATATTTATGTATGAATATATTTCTTGTTTCGCAGTTAGTGTTTCATTTTGTATATACTGGTTACGGTGCTATCTCTCTACGAATAAATAAAAATGAGTTTGTTCTTTCCACTTGACAAACGATCAAATTAAATTATTGATGTAAATGTTGATAAAAATCGCGTTAGTTCAGTTGTTACGCACATTAGTTTTGTGAATGACGTGACAGGTTGATGAATCGTTTTATTATAAATGCCATACGGTTGATTAACGCCTAATTTGACTCAACTATTTTTCAGTTGAAGCGGCTTTCACTCAAGTTAATGTATATATGCAACATTTGGTCATTGGCATTAAATAGAAATTTGAACAAAAACGCTACAACATATTTCTTCGGTGTATATTGGAATTTCAATGTTTCAACTGGTCTACAGCATTTTATATTTAGAGTTTTTCTTCTTCTTCTTCTTCTTCTTCTTCTTCTTCTTCTTCTTTTGTTTTTATTTAAGCTAAAAACCAAGTCAATTCTCATTTGTGATCCATTTTCAATCTGCAATATAAGAATGGTTTTTGATAATTATATTAAATTCAAATTGTCTACCATATTTACACTCAAAGCACACAGCTTTAAAACATTACTTTAATTACAGGCGCATATTTGATGAGCTAATTTTGGCAATCTTCACGCAAATTGAGCCAACCAAAAACGTGAGCTAAACTTCAGAAAAATATCACGATTGACAAAATGATTTAGTCATTATGTGTACTGTTGGTTCTGCACGAAGAAATATTATATCAAGTGTGAGACATGATGACTTTTTCCATCGGAAGAATCAAATTTGGTGAAAATGTAAAAACGGCAGATTTATTTAAACCTCTTTCCATCAATTGTACGCAAGCATATTGCACTGAACGCGTGTTTCAGCAAGACCAAAGTTAGAAAATACATGCAGCACGTTGAAACCATCGAAGAACTTTGTAAATGTATCATGTATTGTGTATATATGTATATTTATATATATATATTTGTGTGTGTGTGTGTATGTGTGTGTGTATGCGTACGTAGTAAGGTCTACAGATGATCCAACTTTCATGCTTATGGAAGGATATTAAATGGGAAGCTTTTTAATGAACTTGAATTTATGCGTGGCTTTTGTTTTGTTGGATGTCATTTAATGAAAATTTATATTCAGTTTGTGTTGTATGATGTTGAGCTGTTTCAAATATAGCCAGTCTCCGAGGAGACTCTGACTGATTTAATTTTGATACATAGCAATTTGATTGCTTCCAGCCACACACACACATACACATACACTTGTTGGCTGAACGGTTCGATGCGTTAAATGTTATTTTATGCGAATCACACATTCAAAAGTTAGATCATTCTCCTGTTCACTATGTATTTACATGAAATACCGCTGACCATAATTTATGCAGGCAGCGAGAAAATTTTTTTTTTTGTTTTTTTTTTTTCGATTCTTTCGTTTTTCGTTTTTCTTTTATATTTTATTTTCATTTTATACTAGTCAAATCAACATGAATCAACGATACATGCACAAACACAAACTTTGATATGATTTAAAAGCCCTTAACCGTGCGAATACAAACAGACAATTATTGCGTCTCTGAAAATCGTCCAAATGATGATGGCTCTTTCAAAACGCATTAAAGTGACTTTTTGAGTATGGGCAAAAAGTTTTAAGGGTGCCAGCCGTGTTCAACTTAAGACGAATAAAGGACAACGTACAGATGAGGGAAGAAAAAAAAAAAAAAAATAACATTCAAAATGTGGAGCACATTACAGACCATTTACACAAGTGACACATAATTACGCTATTAAAAGCCTGAAGCCTGTGTGTATATAATTTTTTTTTCTTCATTGCTTTCTCGTCTTCGTCGTCGTTTTTTTTTTTTTTGTGAAATTTTTTTTTATCAAAACAATGTATGTGCCTTTTATTTTTTTTTTCTCTTCTTTTTTTTTTCTTCTCTTTTAATTGACAGTACTTTTTCCAAGTTTTATAACGTAAAAATCACTTGAAACATTAAAAAAAAAATTCCATTAAATGCATTTTGGTTAGACATTTTATTGTTATCGAAAAGCAAAGTTTTCTTTGTGCATTTGTATTAGGAGGGCGTTTAATGATCGCATTTGAGATAATGTGCTCTATGATGACAGCGACAACAACGATGATGACTATGTTGATGATGATAATAATGTCAACACAAATTTATTATTAAAGCTTTTCAATATATTGATTATTTAGTAAAATGTACGCATATAACATTTTGACAAATAATAATTATTTATTGAATATGTGTTGTTTGCGCATGCAAAATAAAAAATAAAAAATGAAAATGAAAACGAAAACGAAAAAAAAAAAAAAATATTGGAAATCGGTTTATTTAAATGAATAAATATTACATAATATACATATATTCATATGTGGCATATAGCATCCGAGCAAAAATGTGTGTTATATGATAGAATAGAATATGCTATGAAAAATATAAAGCTGTCATAGCTCTAATTCTCTGGTTTATAATAAATCTGGAATGTGGAATTGCATTTAGGTTAAATATAATAATGGTTTTTGTTCATGCTCACAAGAACCTCCATAGCAAATGTTTACGCATCATCTGGCACCTATCGTTTGAAGCATATTTATTCATATAAACATAGACATTTCACTCATCCGCACGTACATTTGAACTCGTAAAAATATGAAAATTAAAATTTCTTATCGCAAAAACTCAACCTCTCAGCTATTGCAAATAAATGGAAAAATAACGACACTGTGTTTCGCCGAATATTTGTTATTTGTATTGTAGATATGTTGATAAATGAGTCTGTAAAGCAAACGGAAAGGCACAAAAGTGAGATGGATCCGAAGAGCGAACAAAAAAAAAAAAAAAAAAAAAAAATGGAATAAGAATGAATACCTGTAAAAAGTAAAAAATTGTAAACGATTTCATTGTACCGCAGCAGAGATGAAAAAGAGAAAAGAAGACCAAACGGAGGGGGGAGGGTTGAGAGGGGTTGGAGATGATGAGCCAAACTGAGCATGTTGTCGTGGCTCACACACAAGTTTCATTTAATATGTATGACATTCCGAGAGGACGCACAAACAAATCAAATGTGAAAATAAATCATTCGTACGTTTTGTGTACAGATCCAAAAAAGATACAAAAAAAAAAATGAAAAAAAAAGAAAACACGAAAATATACATGAATCGTACGCACGATGCTTAACATTTTCAATGAATACCATACGTTTCAATGGTTTTTCCCCAATGCTTTTGCCGACCTGTGCACATTTTTTTTTATTTCAATCACTTGACATTGTTCATTCGTAAACTGAATGAAATCATCTTTGGTGGCTGTTGCCTTTTTCCACCATTCACTATCGCACACTTTTTCGCATTCGTTATTCGTTTTTTTTTTTTGTTCTCTTGTTTCCCACTCTCCATTACTCTTACTTTTTTATTTTCACATCAAATAGAGAAATGTATATGCAATACATATTTATAATTCAGTCAATGGTTGATCTTGCTTCATGAATAGTTCCAACCACCATCATTTATACGTGGAATCATACTGATTTCAGTTCCATTTTTTTTTTTTTTTTTTTTTTGTTCACTCACCCTGATTGTCACACTAAATTCGAGCCGACAGTTGTTCAGTTTCAAATGCAAAAATGTTGTTCCACAGTGTCAACAATCATAAATATATATATATAAAATTCTCTTAGCTTTCGTTGCATCATATTGTACAATCTATAAATAAAACATGAATCTTGTAATTTTCTTCAAGTTTCCTGTAAGTTTTTCATTTTTGATTTCTTTTTACTGCATTTTTTTCTTTCTCTTTCACAAATGTACTTGTGAACGATATAAAAGTCAACTTATTTAACTTTCTTGATAAAGACTTTTGAATTTTCGATGTGAATTTTTCGAAATGCAATAGCATCCAACCAAAACTGTCAAAAGTGTGAATAAGTGAATGGACAAAAGAAAAAAAAAAAACTTTAAATACTTATGTAGTTGTGTATACTTTATTATTTTTTCTTTCTTCACTTTTTTCGTTTACTTTTTCTTCAAACTTGATCACATTCAATACGAAAGGTGACAGTCAAACACATCAAGTGCTAATCAAACACTCTCCTTCAATTATAACTTAAGTGCACACTAAGTTTGTTCAAGTACTCATCAGAAATTCTGCTCCATCATCAATTTTCTAAAAGAAAAAAAGAAAAAAAAATAAAATCAATAGAATTTGAATGCTTTTGATTAGTTCAATATAATTTCAACAATTTAAATAATTTACCGCACTTAAACTAGTATGTAAAATTGGTTAATAATAGCTTATTTAAATTTATTCATCGATAATATTGCTCGAGCAAAGCGCATACGAAGGGATACGGGAACGGAATGGGTGATGATAGTTTGGTTTTTTGTTGAAAAACAAAAACCACGAAATTTCATTTTGAGAACGAAAGTCAATCAGCTCAGTCCGGAAGATCTGTGGTATATTGAATATAAATTCCATACAAGCAAAATGCATTGGTGCTGATAATACACAAAATTGGTTTCTCTTGTTAAATTGTTCGATTCGATTAACACAGGATTTGTGTGTCAATGAAAACCGCGCGTCGAGAGTGCGTGACCTCGACCAAACCACACATATCATTTGCCACAATATTATTACGTATTAATTATATTGGGCGAATGTCTGTATTTTATTTTCATTAAAAGAGCAACAATTCACGTTTTTATAGTTTATTATGAAAGATGAAATAGATTCTGTTACCCATTCAGTATTTCATTTTTCTGGTTAGCATCAGCAAATTTTGCATTGTTGTTCTGAAAAGGGTTTTTTTTTTTTTGTTCAACCAATTTTGCTGGTAGCTATTTTTTGTTATGCGTGATTATTAATTGGTTTTTGGTTGTGCATATTTTACCATTCTTTTTTTTTTCAATTTTTTTTTTTTTTTCGAACTAGTGTTGATGTGTGTGCATACGAATTGGGGGCGTATAAAATTGAGAGAGACAAAGAACAAAAAAAAAAAAAAAAAAAACTGAATGAAAAATAATGCTATCGTTGCTGTATTTGAAATGCCAAATATCGGCTATACCAAAAAGCGTCATGTAATAAAATCCAAAAATAATAATATCAATTTTTATAATCAAAAGCAATCAGTTGAATTGTATTTGTGTATTGAATCGCATTTTGGAAAAAAAACGACATCTTGATATTTCAATTGTGGAACAATCAATGAGATTGTATTTTTCATAATGTATGAGTGTGAATGCACATTTTCGACAGACCGTAAAATTATTACCCTAATATTGGTTTTAATGATTTTTTTTTTTCGTCTTAAATGTCTGAATTGGAGACCACTAATGTTATATTTAATCAACGTGAAGAGCAACGAAAAAAAAAAAAAAATACTCGAATGAAATCCATTTACAGCTATGGCATACACAAGTATTCAACTGCAAATTGATTTAATGTTTGAGGTTTGCCACATTTTCCAAGTTTAATTTTCTGTCTATCCTTCCATGCTCTCTTCCCTCACTTATTTTCATTGAATCAAATTTATTTACGTAATAAAAGAAGATTTACAATCAATTTCTTTTATTGTTTTTCAGATAAGAGCGAAACATAACGAAGAACAGTTGGTCTATGCTGGTATTGCTGATATTGCTGTAAACAAAGCAAAGATAACAGAACGTTAAACACAACATACCGGGCAATCAACGGTAAACGAGAAAGAGACAGAGGGAGAGAAAGAGACAGAGAGAGAGAAAGAGAAAGGGGCAAAAAAGGCGACAACGATCTACACTTTAATTAAGGATAAAAAGAGACAGAGACGAAGAAAGAAAAAAAAAACGGTCAATACAGCGAAAAATAGAAAAATAACAGATTGCAAATAATCAAACTGAAAGAGTGCAAAAACAAAACGCATTTACAACATGAACATTTCACAAATAAGCAAATTTCATTTCATTGAGACAATTGCCATTGCTATGAACACATCATCGATATATTGATGTGTATTGATGACGCGTGGTAAACGAACGAATGAATCAAAGTGATGATGGAAAACAAACAGCTGAGTGAATTGTGTTGAAACACCACTTAGTTCTTTTTCTTTTTTTTTTTGCTCCCGTTCGGTTGTTTTTTTTTTTTTTTTTTCATTTTCATTATATTTCTTTTTGTTTTTGCATTTTATTTTGTTTTCCAACACGTCAAATATTTAACGAGAAACGGAAAATATATAAATTATATAAAAAATCAAATTGATTCACTGTTGTTACGGAAACAAACCAAAACGGATCACTGAAACATTACGATAAAATACACGACTCGATTAGTGATTGTCTGCAACAAAAAAAAAAAGAAGGAAAAACAAACAAAAAAGTAAAAAACAAAAAGAGAGAAAAAATAACAGCAGCCACAACGTTGTACCGTTTTATTTCTTTCATTTTATTTTTATTTTCAATTCCGATATTGGAAATCCATTGCTTGTGAGCTTTGTAACGGCATGGGGGCGTGAATATTGCCCCTAGCCATTATTTATCTATCTGTATGGAGCCTCCAAATAACATTATTGGATCCAACTTTTCGTCGTTGGCACCGTTGACATCGTCGTCATCGTCATCGTCATATGTCCCAAACACTGCCATTATACCATCAGCAGCGTCCACCGCATCTGATTCTGGAACATCATTGCCACCATTACACGCTATCATAGTGAGCATTATATTACTGGTTGTCATTTTTGTGACGGCCGTCGGTAATATTTTAGTATGTATTGCCGTTTGTATGGTGCGAAAGCTTCGAAGGCCCTGCAATTATCTTCTGGTGTCTTTAGCTGTATCGGATCTATGTGTTGCAATATTGGTGAGTTTCACAAACCATTGACCATTGATTTATTTCATTCTGAAGAAATTTATTCATTTTTTCGATATCGATTTTGAAATTTAGCATAAAAGTTTATTCATCATTTCGTATTATTTTGTAATATATTTGTCTTTTTCCTTTTTTCCATCATTTCATCTTTTGTTTCATTTCCATTTTATGTGGCCCATTTCAAATTTTGATGGATATTCCAGGTGATGCCGCCAGCATTGCTGTACGAAGTACTAGGCGAATGGAATTTTGGTACGGTATTTTGCGATTTATGGGTATCATTCGATCAATTGGCTTGTACAGCATCCATATTGAATTTGTGCGCGATATCACTCGATCGATACTGGGCAATTACAAAACCGCTCGAATATGGTGTAAAACGAACGCCAAGACGAATGATGCTGTGTGTGGTGCTTGTATGGTTGGGTGCCGCATGCATATCATTGCCACCATTATTAATTCTTGGCAACGAACATGAAAAGGATAACAAGCCACTTTGTTTAGTGTGCCAGAATTTTGGCTATCAAATTTATGCAACGTTAGGATCATTTTATATTCCGTTAGCGGTCATGCTATTTGTTTATTATCAAATATTTCGAGCGGCCCGTCGAATTGTTTTAGATGAAAAACGTGCACAAACTCGTCTTGAAAATACAATGAATGGCGGCACAAAAGAGAAACCAATCGAAACAAGTAGCGGCACAATTATCGGTTCACCACATCAAAAGAAATTACGGTTTCAATTAGCTAAAGAGCGTAAAGCATCAACCACATTAGGTATAATTATGTCCGCATTTACGATATGTTGGTTGCCATTTTTTTTGTTAGCTTTAGTTCGTCCATTTCTTGATGTGACTATGGGTAAAGATGAGGAACCGGCTGTGCCGCGATATTTACATTCAATATTTTTATGGTTAGGTTATGCAAACTCTCTATTAAATCCAGTTATCTATGCGACCTTGAATCGTGACTTCCGTAAACCGTTCCAAGAAATTTTATATTTTCGATGCTCCAGTTTGAATTTAATGATGCGCGAAGATTTTTATCATAGTCAATACGGTGAACCCACATCACAACGTGTCGTTGTTGGCGGTGAAGGTCATGGTGCTCGGGAGAGTTTTCTTTGAAATTTAAAGTCATAGGGGGTTTTCGATCGAGTCTCAATATATCCATAATAGATAGAGTAAAAACGATGTTTCATAGCATCGAAATCATGCAAGACAATGCTCTGTTTTTTTTTTTTTTTTTTTTTTTTTTGATATTTGGGCCTCGAAACAATACTAAAATATGAAATCGAAATGAAAACAAAAAAATAACAAACAAACACACAAACGAAAAATAAAGAAAAACAACAACAACAACAACAGACGAAGACCCTCTTCATAACTCAAGCAATCGATTCGAAATCAAATTTTATTTAGTAAATTGAAGTCATCTATATTACGAGAAAACATTCACAAAAACTTTTGCAATCGCATATACTTCGATCATGATTTTGTGCATAAGTAATAAAACGTGTTCTATGTTTATAAAGTGATAATGATTTTGTTTAAATCAATGTGCAAATGAAATGGACAATTTTTGATTATATGAAATTGTATCATCATTTTAAAAATGAGCGTGAATTGTGTGACAGTGAATAGTTTTCTTTGTAGACAATGTAAAATGTTTCCTAAAAATAAAAAAAAAAAAATAATAAAAATGTCGAATCAATTCACAATCAGAATTAGAATTTATATAGAAACCAAACATTAAATACATTATGAACACCCAGACACAAACATAATGATGCAGGATTCGATCAAATGAAAATGCTCGCCTATTGCGACTATACATTCATTGAAAATCATGCAAAATGTAATGAAAACTATTTGGCTACGAATATGTGATTTTCAACAAATGATTTTATACAATTTAAACTGAAATCCTATCATTTCGGATATTGGCGTATGTAAGTTGTAATTTCAATAATTGAAAATGAAATCATATGGAAATAATCACAATGAATTTGCTAATATAAAAAAAAAAAAGAAAAAGAAAATATAATTATTTAAAAGGAGAAAAAAACAAATAAATAACTACAACAAAAGTATTATAAACACAAATGTAATTAAAGTGTGTATGAAATATATATGTCATTAGGTAGTTCAGTGAAAAATGTTGAAAGTAATTGTGATTTGTTATTATGAATAAGATCGATAACGGGAGACATTCTAAGAATAAAAGTACCATTTTATCACGATAAAATTGCCATGATATTTATTTAACAATCAATATGAGGAAATGTGTGTTCAGTTTAATTACTTTGATGCAGTTACCAATATACGAATGATTTTTTATTTTTATTTAATTTTTTTTTTGTTTTTTGTTTTTGAACTTTTGAAATTTGTGAAAAAATTACCCATTTCTTTTCGTCATTCTCTTTATGTTCATTTGATTTTCAATCAAACAGCTTTATTCCATTCAATTAATTTTGACCGCATAAGTATTGGCTTTTATTTAAATGCTTTTTGATTTTAATTAAAACTAAATAAAACCAAACCAATTTTTTTACAATCATAAAATTCCATGATTTGTTAATTGGTATCAGATGTTTTTAACTCATATTGTGAATAATTACGAATGTTTCTTTTAAAGGACATTTTATAAACCCAATTTTCACCAAAAATAAAATGAATACTAACAGTGATGAAAAGCAAATGGAAATAAAAATTCACATTCAGAAGATTCAATAGCATAAGAACATAAAGAGAAAAAAAAAATGAATAAACTTCAAAGGATATTGCATTGAAAAGTGTCTATTTAAAATATCAAATGATGAACAGGATACTATTCCACATTAGGCAAATCAGAATGTCGATCTTTAGTTTGAAAATTTTCTATTCAAAATTCTGGAAATGTTAAACGAATATTATATAAATACATCTCTCTAATGAAATGAATAATATTGAAACTAAATGTCGTTTTTATTATATAATTACGATTATTTTTTTCTAAATAAGTTGAAACAATTGGTACATTGTCGAAATTTGTTAGCTGTTAAACAGTGGAAGTGTAGCTCATATAATTTAATAATTTGATTACAAATTCAAAATAGATATATATATATATATGTCATTTGTTATTCTTCGTTTTTTTTTTTTTTTTTTTTTCAAATCAAAAATACAAATTCTTTGATATTGTAGAGCTTAACCTTCATTCTACCTCTAAAATACTTATGTTACATATATAAATTAAAGAATCGCAAGAGGAATGATGCAAGATTTCATGTCAATTTGTTTAATCATATCGCGAAAAAAAATTAGTTTTGTTTTTAAATGAAAAAAAAAAGAAAAAAAAATTTAAGCAGCAGTTTGGTAGAATTGTTTTTTTTTTTTTTTTTTTTGTATGAAAACACATGAAAAGTGAATTGAATTTGTTTATTTTTCTATGCAGTGGTAGATTGAAGGTTGATTACTAAGAAAGAGACAAAAAAAATATTAATCAATGACCATTTATGTTAAACATAAAATATATAATAGTATTAATTCAAATTCGTTTATTGAATATGAGCAATAAATTTATTTTGTTTTTTTTTTTTCGTTTCCTTCTCTTTTCCGTTCAGCAGACTTTTGACATTGTTCTTAATCCAAAATCAACAGAGATCAATGAAGGCATTCATTTGTATTTTGTGTATATAAAATGAAAAGCGAAAAATATTTTAAAATGATGCCAATCTATGTTCCATTTTGATTGATAAGCATCCTAAACCACACAGTTTAACAGTACAGAGAAATTTGTCTGTACCGATTAATTATCGTGTATTGTATCACAGTGACGTATCGATAGCGTGACTTCTCTTTGACACCATAAACTATATTTACGGTAATGAACAATTTATTTGTATTGTTAAATGTTGAAAACTATACTCTCAGAACAAAGCTCATATATTTCTGAATATTTGAATAATATGAATTTAAAATTCCCAATAAATAAGAATGAATGAAAATGAAATAGATAAAGATAGAAATGAGCACTGACGATGAAATTGAACAGTTAAAAATTAGAAATATGGCGGTGTATTATAGTGAAAATATTTCCCCAAAAATAGAAAATTGTCATCGAATTTCATCGGAGCTAAATGACCTACAATCTAATTATACAACATACACGTTGAATGTAATGAAATCATATTTTGAAGAAAACATTTCCAAATTGTATTAAAACTTATATAATTCAATAATAAGAACAAAAAAAAAAACATGAGAGAGAAATAAAAAAAAATGATTAGAAAATGCGATTGCACATTTGATTTCATGGGAAACTATTTGATTTATTTTCATTTTTAATTTTCAATCAAACGTATTTGATAAATTAAGAAACAAAAAAAAAAAAAATAAATAAAAAAAATAACATGAAATTCGAATTATGTCTAATAAATGGTCGTTCTAATTAAAAACAAAACGGATAAATATAAAAAAAAAAAAACAAACATATTTTACAGGGATGCCACTAAAAGTGAAGAAGAAACAATATGCAAAAACAAAAATTTGATGTTTGATGAAAGACACAGAATTAGATAGAGAATGTGACCGATAAAGTATTTCCATTTGAAAAATTGTTATAACTGGTGAAATATTCTTTTATTATGAAAAAAAAAACAACAACAACAATAACAACAAAAAACAAATAAAATAAGTTTAGCACATTTGTTTGTATTGAAAGTGTTTTGTAAAGTTCCAGTTTTAAATTTCCGTTGTAGCCTTCACACTATTTTAACCACAATTTTTTCGATATATGGGTTGTAACAAGTTTCAACTTTATTATATATGCAAATGTTGAGAAATAAATATGAACGTTTAAATGCAACAGCAATGTAAGGTAGAAGATTCGAAGAAAAATCGAAATGAGCACATGATAAAGACAGCAAAGAAAGAAAAAAAAAATAAAGTAAAAATAAAAACCACATCATCAACAGCAGCATCAACAACAACAACAATAACAACAACTAATACATATTATGTATGAATAAAAATTGTAAGAAATAAGTTTTCATTGAACGGTGAAGAGAATCACTACAAATGAACGATGAATTTCAGACGTAAAGAGCACGCACATATACAAAAAAGAAAAAAAAGAAAAATAAAAAAATTAAATTAAAAAAGATGGCAAATGTATTAAAATGATACAAAATGCAACATGAATTAAACCAACAACAATAAACATAAGTATCGGATCTATAACGTATGTTAATGAAACACAAATAAATAAAGGCAAACTTACAAAAGCTAAATTTAACGAACTCATTAAACGATTGCATGCATCAATCCAACCAAAAAAAAAAAAAAAAGAAAAAAAAGAAAAAATGTTAGATATAATTAATAGAAGTATATTTATTTGGTATTTTAAATTAGATAATTATTGGAACGATTTCATTTTTATTTTCTGGTAATTTTGTTCTTTATTTTCTCTCTCTATCTCTCTCTCAATATCATAATCATCAATCAAAATGGAAAAAAAAAAAAATTTAAAGTTATCAATTTTTCAAAATTTAAGAAAGTACCGCCGAAAAAAAAAGCAAAATTTGCGTCTCTTTTATTTATCGTTTTCCATTTCAATTCAACCAGAGCAAAGTTAAAACCCCAAAACTGTAAATATTGACGAGTTTCTTTCAGTTAGTATTTCATTTAATTTAACTTAATTCAATATCATCGATTTATCGTTTTAATTCATTTCAAATTGAATGAACAAACATTTAATTGCGATTTTTTCAGTTCAGTTGGTTCCACAAAGTGCTAATTATTTCTAGTTGTTATTTTTTCTTATCTATAAAAACAGAGAAAAAAAAAGAAAAAGAAATGAGGAATCACATGGTAGTTTTATAATATTGAAACGCGATTGGAAACTTCATTTGAATTTGCTTTGAATTTGAACATGTTTTACTATAACTCAATACATATTTCGTTGTATTGAAAAGTGTTCATAGCAAAAAAAAAAAAGAAAAAAAAAAGAAACGCCTTAATGAATCAAATGAAGTCAAGTCAGGTGATAAAAATCCAGTAATCCAGCTCTCGTTTGCAATGTTGATACCGCGCAATAGTTTGCAAATTATAAAGTCATGCATTCATCTCACAATCTTTTCCCTTCCAATTTTCCACATTTTTCAATAATAGATAAAGCCAATTCATTTTTATCAGAGCATTCATTCAAAATCTGTGTATGGCTGAAGCGTGACCGTAGTAGAGTAATCGGTGACTGTATGTTCACTATAGATAAGAAATAGTATAACGAAAGGACATGAAAATCGCTAAATGAAAACAGAAAACGAATGATGGAATAAAAGCGAAAGAAAATTGCAAAGAGAAAGGAGAGAGGGAGAGAAAGAGTGAGAGAGCAAGAGAGTGAGAGAAATAACGAAAAGAAATCTGAATGGAAATATATTTTCTTCTTCACCGTGAAATTGATTCCAGCTTCTATTTCTCTCATTTTCTTCCGATTGTGGGAAACGTAATTTCAATTTGTCGAGGAAAGCCAATGAAAATGATTCGTGAAGATGTGTTGGAAAGCACACGAAAAAAAAAAAAAAATAATAGAAAAGAAAGAAAACACCAATAGAGAATGGGAGTGTGGAAGAGAAATGGAATGAGCCGAGAGTAAAAGAGATAGAGCGAGAGAGAGAGAGATAGAGAGAGTGAGAGAGAGAGAGAGATAGAGAGAGTGAGAGAGAGAGAGAGATAGAGAGAGTGAGAGAGAGAGAGAGAGATAGAGAGAGAGAGAGAGGTGAGAGAGAGAGAGAGAAAGAGAAAGAAATGGAGATAGATAGAGAGAGAGAGAGAGAGAGAGAGAGAGAGAGAGAGAGAGTGAGAGAGAGAGAGAGAAAGAAGAAGAGTGAAAGATAGAGAAAATTGAACAACTATCTGCTAGAAAACAATGAATATCATCATTGAAAATCGCAAAAGCGAAGGACGTGAATGAAAGATAACAGACATAATAGTATAACAAGCATTTATGAAAGAGTAATAATCCCATATCTACGTTATTTGCAACCGATTTTGATTTTATTTGAAACCATTTACTCACATATATCGTAATATCATGATTTTTTTTATTTTTTAGATTCTTTACTCGTCTTCAATGTATTTTGTGTTTCATTTTAGCGTTCGCACTGTTTCGTGCAACATTCTTTTCAGTCGTCTACTTTTTGAAACGGTTCGTCGCTGTTCCATTGAACTCGAATTGTTCTCAATGCTTTGCCATTGCATGTATACCTTTTTTTTTTTAAACGCATCTCGTACACAATTCAAATGCACATTGATGCAATATACAAGAACGTGCTTGATGTTGTAGTCATCGCATTTTAGTCTGTAAGTAATTTGATGTATGCAGAATAGCGCACCAATGAATAATAAAGATATAAAATAAAATCAAATCGAATCGAATCGAATAACCGCCATGCATCCATGCCAAACCAAAACCAAACCAAACTAAATTGAACAACGAACGATGATGCACTTCAAGACACAAACACACAGTCACAAACTCTAGTGATGCAACATTTGCCCGTATATTTCAGAGTAATTGCAAACTAAAAGAGAGTAAAACGTAATGTTATAAAAATCCTAACAAATTGGTTGAACATAATTTTGATATAAAATTTCTGCATCATGCTGTGCGCTCTGCTATTGAGTGATCCGCAGCATGTATAAAAAAAAAATATCGCGTTATGAATGTAAACAAGGCTCTACATCATTCAATATTGTGCCATATACAATGTACGAAGTGAATGTAAACTGAACAAGCATAACCGGAATAGAATAGAAGAATTGCCATGCAATGCTTGCTACTATTCCAATGACGTCCAATAGAGTAAAGATAATAAATTTCCTTCCAACACTCGACCATCAAAATCAAACAACGTCTATCAGTTGGTAATCACGAACGCCACACTAAATGTACTGCAAACGTTATTACACATTTATGCGACAAATGAAAAAAAAATGAATAAAAGTGACTGAACTGATGGGATGAGGAGTGGGGAGACAGTGGGAGAGAGCGAAGGTATATATATTTATTTCTGTATGGGTGTGTGTGTGTGTGAGTGATAGGGAACCAAATAACTAAATCAGGAGAGAAAGAGAAAGAGAGAGAGAGAGAGCATGAAAACGAGAGACATAACTTGAATTTATGTGCTTTCTTTGCTCGTGCCACAATTTTTCTTTGCTAGTGCAAGATGTGCATCGGATAGTAAATATGAACCGCAGTTCCAAAGTAACAATCCAGTCAGAGTTACAATTTCATCTCTAGCACAGTGAAATAGTGCCAGTTACAATGTATATTTTTCATTTTCATTTTGATTTTCATGCCATGCATGTGTATGCCTTTGCAGTTCAAGTGTGTTCAGTGTATGTGTTTTTGTTGCTTGTATGTGCCCATTTTGCAAGTTTATAAAATGCAGCATATCGGTTTCCATCATTTTCTTCTTATAACTTATTTTCTCACTCTCTCACTCACACACACCACATACCACACACACACACACACACACAAACTGCAAATGGTTCTCCCTCGCTCATCCTATTTCTATATTCCCAATCTTCCTCTATCTCCCGCTATACATTTTTATTTATTCGTTGTTGTTCTCCATTCTATATATTTCTCGGCACTTTCTGCTCTATTTTGCAACTTATTTGTCTCCATTTTTCGTTGGTCGCACATGCCACAGCGCTCAATTTGTTGCAATGATGCTTCAAACGCAAGTTTATGTAAAATATTTTTCCATTTTTAAAAAGCTATTATGTGAACGTAATTTTATATTTATGACATTTTTCTGCTCTCTTATCTTGGTTCATTTGTGTTCTTTTCGCGTGTACACCGCATATTCCAATGTACAACAATCTACAAGCTATAGTCAACAATATTCGTATACCTCAACACATCCAATTGTACGTAGCACGTACATAAAACAGATTAAGTTGCTCAAAAGGGATATTTTAATCGCTTGTATCGAGATATTTTAGCGCTTACCGTTAGCGCCTTTCTCTTCCATTGCCAAACCATTCACTCTCTCACTGTATGTTGGTTGCTTTTTTTTTCGTCTCTTTCTCTCTATCTATCTCTCGTTTTTTTTTTTTTTTTGTTGTTGTTTTTATCAACTCTATTCTCTACGCTACTCTTCAAGAATAGCAAATTGACAATTTTACTTTTGGTAGTTTAGTTGATGGCACAAATAAAAAACGTACACACACACACACACAGAGAGAGAGAGAGAGAGAGAGAGAGAGAGAGAGAGAGAGAGAGAGAGAGAGAGAGAGAGAGAGAGAGCCCAAGAGTATCAGATTACTAAAAGAGAAAAACCACCGTGATGAATGATTGCCGATAACTATATGATAAAATGCGACGAAGTGATGGAGGTCATGGCCGTGGCAAGGGCCGGGTTCGGAACCGCAGCCGGGGTGACAACATAAATGAACACACTAAGATAAATTTAAAGTGTTTTTTTTTTCTCTAAACAGTTTTCATATGTAGAGAAGAGGAAAAAAATGAGCCCTGATGTGAACAGTCTTTTGTTCTAATATCTCAATGTGAATGTGTATTTTTTTTTTTTTTTTTTTTTTTTTTTGTTGTGAAGAAATCCATTATGCTGATACTAATGATTTCACATTTTTACAGCATCAAAAACAAAAACAGAAAAAAAAAATGAATCTTATCACAATTAGGTGGTGTCGCTCTTCAACACTGGATTAATCAAAACCAAAAGTGTATTATATCATAGTATTTACTGCTATATTCGATACCACAATAAATGAAGCTTATGTATTAACTATACAAAACACATTCAAAGCTTTAGTATGGAATTATTTTTTTTTTTTTTTTTTTGTTTATTTAATTATTGAATAAATCTAATGATAATACCATATATCCAAAACTAAATGGAACACCCTCGAAAGTTATGCTATAAAAATACAAAGAAATACAAGCGCATTTATACATACGAAGTTGGTACAACAGACTACCTATTACGCTTTTCGATTTCACCACAAAAATAATTTTCGTCAATCAACATTTTGATATGAAGTTTTGTATAGATGTGTGTACTTATCATTTAATAACCCAATTAAATCATTACAACGCAAATGCAGTATAAAAAGCATAAATTGTATGAAAGCAACAATTCGAGCGGAAAACTCGTCGTTGAGAACATAATTTGGTTGATGTGCGCATTAAAAGTATATTTTATTTGATTTTCATATGAATTTTTTTTCGTTTTTTTTTTTTTTTTTTTTCTTGTGTTGTATCGAAACAAATTTATCGCACACTCTCGCGTAATGAACACAAATTCACCGCAAATATATCGAACTGGTAGGGAGAAGGGTGTGTGTTATTTCATATTTTTTTTTTTTTTTTTTCATTTTGTTCTTCTATCGTTCGTTTTCATCATCATTGAGTAAAACTACTTTTTATACTGTTGTATACATTGAAATACAATGTTGTTTACATGAAAAATACGAGATAAACCCACTCAAAATGGGACAAAGTTTCATTTTGTCAAAACCACAACACTTTTCGAAAACCACAATGTGGAAATGATCTATGACGTACTTTTTTTGTTTTTTTTTTTCTTTTTTTTTTAAATTTCATTTTTCTCGTTCATATTTTTCGTGAGAATGCGTGCGTGTGTGTGTGTGTGTGTGTGTGTGTGTGTGTGTGTGTATTAAATACAAACAGCGTTGGACTAACACAGTTATAATATGTGCTAGCTAGCAAAAACTCATACAACAAATAGAGAGAAATCAAGTGCGATTGGGCCGCAGTTGTTTACACTAGAGCTGTGCTTAATGACATTTCATTATTGATGAAAATGAGCATCGCACACATTGTATCATGAGCGAGCACGATTTCGCACGTCGTCACTTTTGGAATGATGGGAACGACTGTTCAGTTACCATATGCTTCTCTCTTCAATTACAATGCACACGTACGTGTAATACATATTTATATTACGAAGGGTGCCCTTTTATATTCGGCATAATAAAATTGTTTATACTACATTCTATACATAAAGTGCTTTCGATCCTATAAAAAACAAGAAAAGAAAAAAAGAAGAAAAAAAAAAAAAAAGAAAATAAACGTTGGCAGCACGGCTTAGCACCATACATACATACATTGAATGCGACACAAAACAACGCAGCAATGTAGAAAATATGCAGTAGTGTGGCGATGAAAGTAAGTGGAATGCAAGACAATTCAAGTGCCATATATCAACCATGGCCGTTATAAATCATTGATTTTTAATGATCGATTACATGTTTATTTGATGGAAACCGTTTTGTTAGTTATTTATGCAAAGAATCCCCATATCTACATCAGTTCGCACACGAGCTCCTTCAATATTTATTAATTTCCATGTTCTTCATTTTTCTTCTCTTCTCTTCTCTTCTTGTATGTGAAATTGTAAGTAGGTGTGTGTGTGTGTATGCTCTTCATTTCTTTCTCTTCTCTTCTCTTCTCGCTTTTCATTCGATGCTCATTGAGAGCAAGTGAGCCAACTCTCCGCAATATCTCAGGCGTTATAAATTAGTTTAGCAAATTCCATTTATTACATTTAATTTCCGTCTTGAGGGAATTTTTCGCTTTTCGCTTTTCACTCTTCACTCTTATAAAATAAATGGATTCTTTTCTGAATATAAATAGTGACTCAACTTTGAATCACACTGTTGCAATACATCTGCCTTGTTCTGCATTCCATCATACGCCATTTTGCTTCGGAAATGACTCGACCAAACTTCCCGGCACCTTGAAATAAAAGCGCATTTAAAGAATATGAAAGATGTGTAATAGAGAATGCGAATGAGAAAAAAGACACAGAAAGAGCGAGAAAATGAAAGACACAAAAAATTATATTAATATTTCAACATAAAATTTTTAATAGATCATAAATTTTTTTGCTTTTCGCTTTTTCGCTTTTTGTAATATGAGTGGAATTTTGTTATCACTATCGTTCCTATTCTTATTCGATGGAGCTTTACAATGTCACCATCATCATTCGAATGCAAATACACTAATAAAATGAAGAAAACTTTTAAATGGAATATTCAAAAATGTTGACATATAAATGCAGTCAAGTGTCGCGATATATTTTGAGTATATTTTGGCTGATGTTTGGTCACATGCAACTAGTACAACTACATGTGATGTGGCATTTTGCACACATTTTCAATTTCAACTTGCGAATGATTTCCCCAAAAGCGAAATGCATCCATATGTAAATATCATGAATGATTTTATCTAAACGATGCCCAAAGCTCAGCCAAAATGCCAACAATATTTCAAATTTACTTAAATTATAGCATCAAATATAACATAGTTTACATCCTATATATGGCAAAAGCAAGTTTTATGCAAAAATTGTTTAGTGCGACAAATGATTAAAATTCCATTTCGTTACGGACTAATTGCATGCTGGTCAAGCATTGAAACGTAACGAATTTTTTAGGCTAAACTGAATTGAACGATCAAATTCAACTGTTGACATTTGAATTTAACGATTAAATTTAATATTCACCATTGACTGGTGAATTTACTTGATACATTTCGATTGTGTATTAATTACCCGCCGGTTGGGTTTTCTCAGCACACTCAAAACAATGTATTTTATCATTTTGGCCTGAAAATGTGCACAGTCAACAAATTTTCACACACACATCAAAAACTTGTCCATTTTTTGTTATTAAACGATGCTATAAATGTAGTTAGTAACAGTGTTACTGTTATAGTGATGCGAATCAACGATATTTTATCGCATAACATTCACATTTTGTCCATAAGTTAGTGCGCCTATTACTGTGCAATATTTGAATTTACCTTTAGTTTGAATGAAATTTATTTCCCGAGCGTAGCATTCATTTTATTGTTGTTGCTTCTTTCGCTTTTGCGTCATTCGACAATTCAAATAAACGATAGAACGAGGCAAAAAAATGCCAAACATTGCGACCTCCATCAGGCATAGAGTATCATAGAATACACAGTGCACGCATTGTAACTTAATATTGTAGTTAAATAAACAAAAAAAAAAAAAAAAAAAATTTCTTCGCCATGCATTTAAAAAGGGAAATCATCACAAACGATACAAAATAAACCTTTTCACTGTCAAAATTTGTAAATCGTATATAAGAGAAGCATTAAATTAAACAAGAATTCGTGTTATTTATGGTGTTGAAATCGGTAAAGAGTTATGTGCTTTTCATTCATGCATAATATTCATTTTAAATTCAAGAGATGCGTATGGTATGTCGGGGAAAAAGCCGTCCACAATTTCACGAGTGCTCAAGCAAAGACAACTTTTTGAACTTGATTGTTGCAATTGATTCATGCAATATGCACACACACTCTCTCACACACACACACACACGCACACTCTCTCTCTCTCTCTCTCTCTCTCTTACACACACACACAAAATAGCGTACATCTATATATACCAAAGCACAAATGTATCTATATAAATAACAATTTGCTGTGAGCGCAAAGTCTCAAGGAGAATTGCAATTTCAATACATATTTGGTTATTAAAATGATTACTCATTCGGTACGAAAACATACAGAAATAAAATTCTCCTTACGAGGCGCCACTATCGCTGTTAACATGAAAGATTTGAGCTACGATATATACACATTTCTCTGCGTTTGTTCATTGTATATATATATACAAAAACTAAAAAGCATCTCACGTTGACAAGATGAGTGAAGAAGAAATGAAAAATAAAATTGCGACAAAAAAAGGGAACAAAAAAAAAAGACAAAAAAAAATATGCTGAAACATTCGAATAAAGTAAAAATCAAAGGAAATTCGTTGAAAATGTGAATTGGAAATCCACCGTGTGTTTCAAATAAATCTTGTGGATCGTGTAACTGTTGCCATTGATCCTTCACATTCAATGGTTCATTTCGTTTGTATCTATGCACGAAATGCAATTCAACTAAACACCACCACGATGGAAGCAGGAAAAAAAAGTAAAAGAAATAAAACGGAATAAAATGGATGAAATGGCGATAGAAGTAGATGTAAATCAAAGAATGAAAGAAGAATCTGCTTAAAGATAACTGTGTCACAGTGTGTTGGTATTCAAAAGTTCACTTGAAAAATAGCATCGTATTATAAATTCAGTTTTTTTTTTTTTTTCATCTTTGGCCCCCAACCCTTCTCTGTTCTGTTGGTACTTCTTGTTCTTTGTCGTTTTCTTCTTCGATTTGCTGCATAGCTTAAATAGTCAAATTTATATGGTGCAAAAGGCAAACCAAATGCTGTAGATGTTTACGTTGAAATCGATTCATCTTCAAGCTTTCTCTCTCTCTCTCTCTCTTTCTCTCTCTCTCTCTCTCTCTCTCTCTTTGTTTCTCTCTATCTCTCTCTATCTCCTTATTTCTCTCTCTCTCTTTCTCTCTTTCTCTTTCTCTTTCTCTTTCTCTTTCCTTCTCAACCCCATTTCTCTCTTCTGTTCTTAACCCCATTTCTCTCTTTCACTCGATAGATAACTAGAATCAAAAAACCGCTGATGATATCAAAAATGATGCAATGATTTATATTTTCAAGATAAATCACGAAAAGAAAAGGCTAAAAAGTGTATCATAAGTACTGAACACGAATTGATGATAGGTAAAATATGCAAAACAAATACTTGAATTAGTGTTTTCAAAAGAGCTATTTTGAATTGCCTCATTGGATTTACAATAGCCATTGATATATATGTGCTTTTTCTATCGATATTTTTTTAACATCAAAAACAGTCATGAATGCATGATGGAGACTAAATAGAACACTGAATTGAATATTGTACAGGATGTGATCTACAAAGACGACTTATTCAAAATATGCAGAAAAAAAAAAAAAAATTCTCAAAATATTTTATCTAAAGGTACTTGGTTGGATATTTTCAAATAATTTGGCCAATTTGATTTGGAAATAACAGTTACAAACTTATAACATTCGTCATTTTGTATATTTTTATGTAAATATTAAAGAATGACTTGATTTTAATTGACTCATTAAGGTCAACCGAAAAAACAAAAAAAAAAAATAAATATGGAAAATCATTTCGAAAAATAAGATGAGAAAAAGTCATTTATTTGATTATTTGAACGAGTAATAATTAATTGAATTTAAAAATATTTTGGCAACCCTTGAATCACTTATAATTTTGGGCTCGAATAAAATCATTGTTTGAAAAGAAAAAAAAAAAAGAAATATGACCTAGTCATAACAGCCTAATAAAAACCGACAGAAGGAATCTATCATACAGTATTTCTTGAATAATCATTGTCAAGAAAGAAAATGAATGAATTATAACTTTTCATACTTTTTTTCTTTTGGTACCGCAGGTGGGTACATCTCTTTTATGTTATTGCTATGTAAGCGCGTGATATCACAAACACGTAAGACAACTCATAATATGAATTATTAAGAAATACATGGCGTGAAATTACGTTTAGCTTATAGTAGACAAAAAAAAAAAAAAACACAAATAATAATAAAATACATGTAATAAACACAAAAATAAAATGTTTAGAGATGGCATACAGAAAACAAACAAAAAAAAAACTACATATAAATGAAAAGGATAAAAGAAAAGCAAAACCAAAACCAAAACCAAAAGAAAAAAAAAAAACAAGAAAAAAACCAAGAAAAATAATAAGAGAAATAATGTATTTCAATGGAAAATAATGTTAAGTTAATATAAGTGATCTAAACCTTGGCTTTGTTAATTCTGTAAGAGAAATGTATGGATTTTAATAAATCTATTTGAAAATAAGTTGATGATATCGTGTTTGTCATTTGCTTTCTTCATTGATTGATTGAGTAATCGCAAATTTACTTTTTTTCAGAAAAATGCGTTAGCTGAATACGAATTACATATAAAAATCGAATACAATATACGCGCATCGGATTGATATCATAATCGAACGAATTGTGATATCCGATGCTTGAATCAACACACATTAGCTTGTCGAATATACCAACAAAAGTGTGTGTATTTTAGATATGGAATATACATAGCAGTTTGCTTATGCTTTCTTTGTTCATACATTCGCTTTCAAAATCGATCAAATACAGGAAATTCGTTCGTCATTGATTTTGTCTATGGTCGTTTTTTTTTCTTTCTTTCTTTTTTTCTTTTTACTTCGCAACAAGCGAATTGAAACTGGCTCATTTTATTCATGAAATCGAGCATTTACAATTTTTCATTCTTCTACTATATATACACTGTTATTACTTGATCAATCATTTTCAAACAGCATTGCATGTGGCATTCATTAGAAAGAGCTTTCAAAATACGTCTTAATTCCGAATCAGTTAAATGTTTTGTGATAAGAAAACGATAAGAAATGTTACATCGAGATGAGAAGAGACAATGACACACAATGCGAATACTGAAATGCTATTATTTTTACCATTTTGATTGAATATAGATTAACGACTAGATCGGTTGTGTTGCCGCTATAAAATACGGCATTCAAAGTGAAAAATATGAGCGAAAATGAACTCTATCTATCTCTTTTCTCTTTTCTCGTTTTTTTTTTTTTTTTTTTCTCAATCAATGGTAAGTATGAGATCCGAAACGGAATTAAATATTTTCAGCTCATTGTAGTTCAAACTTGGTAAAATTGTCGATTTTGTTTATATGCGTTTATATCAAATTGACTTGATGAATCGCAATAAATTGAAATAAAGTGCTCACACCAATCTTTGCACCATTTAACACATCATTCAATGGCTTTTCGCAATTTTTCCTCTTCATCTCATCTGTTTCATTGTTTCAAAAGATAAAGTTGAAAATGGCACGAACTCCCCATCATTGGATAACAATGGTGATAGTGACATATACACCAATGGCATTGAAGACAAATAGTGATGATATCGACCACGATGACAATTGCCGAACAATTTAAACAAAACAAAACATCAACAAGAAAGACAAAAAAAAAAAACAAAAAAAAAAAAATAAATAAATAAAGAAATATATCTAAATAATATAGAACCGACTGAGAAGCTTAAGGCGGAAAATCGATGAAAATTCTAAATCGTTTGAATGAGACAGTCGCCATTGCCCTGAAGCATTTAGTTTAGATTGAATTCCTGGGGCGAACATGCCCAACAAATAAATACATACGCAGTCGCTTTGTCTGCACTTGAAAATCAAATCAAACAATGGTTTACCCATCTAAATGGGCATTTTTTTTTTACTTTTGGATGCTTGCACATATAAATTCACACTCACATTCGCATTCACACATCATGCATTCGTTTGGCGGTGACGGTGGCGTTGACATTGACACCCGGTAGCTATGTGCGTTTACAAGAGAAACGAAAAAACGGAAAATGCAAAATGAAAAAAAAAAAAATAAATAAATAAATAAATAAATAAATAAAATGTTATTTGACTTTACAAAGTAAAGTTTCCGCTTCATTTAATTGGTATCATCTTTTCTAGTTTATCTTGGCATTTACGTATTATCAAAGAATACAAAAGAATTTTTCAAATTGTTTCATCATACAATGTGACACCGTAATTATAATTATATCCGTGTTTATGCAGCTGTCGCTACAGCCATTCTCTCTGTATATCTTTATGCCGGCTTAATTGTTTGAGACAGAACACACAAAAAAATATACACACACAACCCATCCAACCAGCCACTCAGCCATCCAGCCATCCAGCCAGCCAGTCAGCTAACCAACCACATTCATTGTCAAAGTCATTTTGAACATTTTGGCAGAGGAAAAAATAAACAACAATTTTATAGTACGTAACATTCAGCACACATCACTTACATATGTCAACACAAAACCACATTCATTCGACTGAATAGCAAATTATGTAATAGGTTCAATTAGTGATTTAAATTTTCTTTCATTGTTTTTGTCTATTGTTTAGTATGTCAACAGGCAAATTCGTCTATTGAAAAAGCCCCATTCATTTGCCGCACAATCTGTGGGAGAGAAAAAAAAAAAAAAAATTTAAGTGAAAGGCTATGTACGGGGGAAATAAAAATAGAAAGAGAAAACATTTTGTTTAATGTTAAATGTGCGATTACGATGCTTGATATTCTCTTATATAAAGTGATACCTTTGTTCTATAAAACGTGGAAAGTGATAAATCACTGTCGTTCTAGAAACCATAAGAAAAAAAAAACCAAGCTATTTTAGGGGATTTCAGAAAACAATCACACTGGCAAAAATGTACCAGAATGTTGCTTGCGAAGACCGAGAACACCAAATAATAAAAAAAAAATAAAGAAAGAAAGAAAGAAGCGAAATGAAAGAATCACAACAAAAACATATAAATGAAATGTTTGCTCGCATGCTGTGTGCTCACCGTTCATTTAGATTCAGACAACAAAAGCAAAAATAGAATTGCTTTTAATTCAAACCGTGCAAGATTTGGCTTTGTATTCTTTTCTGCTTGTGTTTTTTTTTTTTAATATATTTTTATATTTTTCTGTGTGCACAAAATCCCTGAAACTCTTCTCATCGTTGTTTTACGTTGATATTCTTCTTGCATGGTGAACGAGTAAAAGAAGAAACCCTTCGTCCGGTGGCACTAACCCCTAGCGAACCATCACTAGAAAATCAAGAATTTAATAAAATATCAAACTAAGCCAATTCAAGTTGAATCTCTCTCCCTCTCCATCTCTCTCTCTCTTCATCTCTCCATCTCTCTCTCTTCATCTCTCTCTCTCTCTCTTCATCTCTCTCTCTCTCTCTCTCATCACCCTCCTTTTATCATCTTTTTTTTTTTCATTCACAATAGTTACACGTAACTCCATTGTTATGGTTTCAACTTTGCAAAAGATAAATACCGCCACACCTATATTTTCAGATAATAGTTTCAAAACCAGAAAAACAAAAATTACATATGAAATTGTAACCAATAATGTGCTTGAAATTCCGAAATGAATTGAAAAAAATAAAGTTAGTTTTGATTTGTGTTCATTCTCGGTATTTTTGGCTCTTGTCCATCTAGTATTTGTTGGGCTTTCGTAAAAGTTTATATTGCATGAGATGTCACAAATATAAATATCACTTGTCAACCATCAGAGCTTTCAATGCAATTTAAATACGAAATGAAATTGAGGGAAAAACGTGTGATGGCGATTTTATTGTGGCAATCCATGCCAACACGTATGTATATTTAGTTTTTATATATTTAACTTCGAAGCAATTTTTTTTTCTTTTTTTTTTTTTTTTACTTTTAATTGCTTCATGCATTGATAATAAAAGGAACAAAGAAAAAAGCAGTGTCAATTGTTTTCCCGGTCAAAGCAATAAAATGAACAAAGTTAAAGTCCATTCCATTGAGTGATAAATGATAAATGGAAAAAAAAAAGTTCCCATTACATTTTGTTAGGCTGATTGAACTCATTTCACTTCAAATGATACAATGAAAATTTGTAAAATGCTTCAAAATTCAACCAACTGCTGACAAATGACAATGTTGCAAAACAATTTGTTCGGCACTTTCTAATTATCTGCCGAAGTAAATTAGTCTTTAAATTCTTGTTCAAACTGCTTACCTTAAACTTACTTTGTCTGCATTCCGATCAAGGCAGTAAATGATGCTAAACAAAAATTACAAAAGCGCTTCGAGACGTGTTATTCATGTGGAAAAATGTGCTCGTGTTCATTGTTGATTTGAATTTTGTCCATTTGGCCATGGAATGCTCTCTTCTCTTCACTCAGACACTCATTCTCTCTCTCACTCTCACACTCACTCCCACTCTTACTCTCTCTTCCACTCTTCTTCTTTCTATCTTTCTCTCTCTCTTCATCTCTTTCTTTCTTTCTTTCTCTCTCTCTCTCTCTCTCTCTCTCTTTCGCTCTCTCCCTCTATACATATCGGCATTTTATACTTTAAACTTTTGCTGTTAGTATTTAGAATGATTTTGTCTATTGTTTTTGGTATGTATCAATGTGAAACAGGTTTCATTTATTTTAAAATCGTTGAGTCGATCGTCGAATTGAAAAATAGAATAGAAATGACGAACAAAGAAAATGGGGGGTAAAAAAAAAGGTATCTATATGCATTTATAACAAATTCCAAACAAAGAAAAATAAGCGTTGAGTTTTAGAGTAAATTTTGAAGAATGAACCTGAACCTGAACCTGAACCAGAACCAGAACGTTTAGTAAAATGGTAAAATGAACCGACCACAAACAACACATTTTTGCAAAAAGGATTTGCACAAATATTTAACTTTGGTTTCAAGGTTCAACTGGCCTGATCTGAAACACATTTCATCTCATGTAAATTGCAAATCCAACTATAGCTCTTATACTGATGAGACTGTCGCTATTAATTTAGATTTGTCGGTTGTCTGTTTTGGGCTTGTATGTGCGCGCCCGTTTTGAAAATGCGATGGGCGACATAAAAGGTAATCGAGTAAGAAAGAGACGGAGAATAACATTCAACCCATTACTCCTTCTTTCGCTCTCCCGTCACCCCCCTTCCAATTACTAAATTTGCGCATGTGAACGTATGGCTTAAATATCAGTGATGGAGTGCCAACACAGTAGCCATATAATTTCACAAAATTACGATTTAAATTTAATGAAAAACTAATTGAAATTTCGTTTTTCGTAATTGGTTTTCGTTGTCTGAAAGTTGTTGATGTTATATAGCAATTCTTACCATTAAGTTTAAAAACCAAACATATACTCTTTTAACTCGACTATTGATGTACGCCATGTTTATGTAAATTTACCAGAGACCAGAGTTTTAATAATGAAAAACACAAATAGAACATTGCAGATTTGCTTAACGGTTGTTGCATTTCCAACCAACCATCTATATTCATTTAAAATCATATAAAAGTGCATCTCGTATGTATGGTATGTGACATTTTAAAAGTTAGTTATATTATAATGATGAAACAATTTTTACTTACTTTGTTAGAAAGCAATTACGTTGGAAAATATATTCAAAGGGGCTACATAGATAAAATGATAAATTTAATGGCGAATGCGATTGCATTTTGTCAATTGCATTCATTCAATTTTCTACCACTCTTACTCATTCACTTGCTGTTTGCCTCATCGCTTCTCCTTCTCTCTCTCTTTCTCTTTCTCTTTCTTTCTCTCTATCTCGATCCTGCTTTCTTTCTCTCTCTATCTCTTTCTCTCTCTATCTCTTTCTCTTTCTTTCTCTCTCTCTCTCTCTCGATCCTGCTTTCTCTCTCTCTCTCTCTCTCTTCTTTCTCTTTCTCATTCTCTGAATTTATATCCCTTGCCACCTCAGACTCACTTTTGTCAAGCCGAAGAGTCGCTCAAACAAATTTACACATGCAACGACTATGTAGTTTCATTTTGTACATTGACAATAGGACGCTTAAAGCGACACTCCACATAGATTAAAGATCTTGTGGTATGGCGTTACATGTTGAAGAAGATTGAAAAAAAAAAAAATACATCATAATGTTTGACAAACGCTGATTAGATGCCAATGTGTGTGTTTCTCTCTATCTCTGTGTGTGCATGTGTGAGGGTGAGAGAGAGAGAGAGAGAGAGCTTTTAACATTCGCAGATAAATTCAACATCCGCCACCTTTTGGGCAAATCAACAACGGAAAACCACAGCAACAAATATCATTAAATATGCAAACAAATCAACATAGGAAACGAACTGCATTGACTTACATATTTGATTTTGCATTTGTGTGGGTATTCACAATTCGCATTTGCATTTGCATTTGTGTTTCATGGTTCTTGTTCCGATACCTAACAAACAACACTACACGAATATTTCTGTATCGAAGCTTAATTTTTTTCTTTTTCTTTTTTTACTATGCTGTTTTATAGCATTCACCGCTATTAGCTCACCACGGTGCATTCATGCAGCCACCACAGTAGGCTGGCTAAAAACCATCCGTGTCCATCCGCTGTCATCATACAAACGTCTTCCGATTACCTATGCTCTTTTCGAAAATTGTACCAACCGAACCTCAACATTTATGGCTGAATTCGAACTGCATTTATGTAGATTGTGTTTATGTCACTCATGCAAATTACTTTGGACAACGGTGTTTTATGTGTGTGACATAGATTAGCTGCAGCTGCTGACATTCAATTCAAATTGCGTACACACTGTACACAGTACACGCTGAGCGCATGTATATGTATGAATGTGTGTGTGTGTGTGTGTGTGTGTGTGTGTGTGTGTGTGTGTGTGTGTGTGTGTGTGTGTGTGTGTGTGTGTGAGTGTGTGTGTGTGTGTGCGCGCGTATATGTTGTTAAATCATTTTTCGCCCTAAAGCATTTCGTCTGGAATTCACCACAAAACGGAACCAAATGCAATCGGTGAAAATAGCTGGTAGGTAATCTCGATAATCTCGGGATTAAACTATATCGCTGCCAATCTTGGCGAAATGTAAACCATTCATAGACCAAATGAATTCGAAACCAATTGCAAGCCAGACCAAATGTAACGCCATGTACACGTGCATCTATATGCATATTTGATGCATTTACTTTCATTCGGTCCACAAGGAAATTTCTTTATTTTTTTTTTTTTTCTTGTCCATGCTTAAGCAAAATAGCGATATGATGTGTCAGTCAAACTGTAAACCGGTTACTATCTGAAATGGAACCTATTTTAAATGGGAAAACAATCTAATGAGTAGCTGACGATTTTCCATCACAACGAAATTGTATAACATTTTGCAAATAACGAATACAAAAATAACATCACCTACACTCAAATTTATCAGGCATTGCATTTCTTTTTATATTGAGCATATTAAAAATGATGACTAAGCATGCAATATATGACAGACATATTCATATTCAAACAAACACCTCTTGGCAAATAAAGAAAACACATACTTGACAAATCATATAAATGGAATGTTTAATTGAAATGTATCTTGTAGGGGTTTTAGTTTGGTAAGATTTATATGTGATTGATATAAAAAAAAAAAAAAAAAAAAATTCTTTCAGCAAAACGTCATGATTATAGAGGAAAAAATAAATTGAACACAATTTCTTTTTATTACAAATTCTTGACAAGTATATTTTGTCGATATTGATTGAAGTAAAAGTACCTCATCAATGAAAATGAAAATTATTCAATTTCAATGGTTTGCCATTGAAAAAAAAAAGAAAATGCTGCATCGTTCATGGAAATTGGCTCTCTATATGGGGGAAATTTTTTCTTTTCTTTTGAACTTTTTATTTCGTTATTTCCTTAAATGAATTGAGATATCTCTAAATTATTATATAGTATTAACTATATATTTTTGAAAATTTCTTTGTTAGGTTTTGATTAATCCTTTCAAGTTTTATGAAGTATTTTCATGTTTAACTTGTAGTTTTGAATATGTTTGAATGAAAGGACAAGAGAAATAAAAAAAAAAACACATACACACACACAAAGTAGACAGACACGATTCATAAGAAGGATCATATATAAAATGATAAAAGCGTGCGTCTCACTGTATATGTTGTAAGTACATATATAAAATGAATATGCAAAACTTTAACTTTTGTTTAAACGCGAAAACTTCATCTTCGGCGTAATATGATTCAGTTTTATATGGTAAAATATATACACGAACGAACAAACGAACGAACGACTGAATGAATGAATAAATGAATATTCTCTCAATTACTTTAGCGCCATCAAAATCAAATTAAATGAAATGTATTTATATGAAATTTAAGAAACGAATATATGCACTTAATAATGAAATTGAAGAGAAAATGAAAAAATGAAATGTATATTCTGTTCGTTTATCATAGTATAAGCGTCACTAACTATCCACAAACTTTTGTCACATTTATTAAATATTCGCTTTGTTTGCGCGCGCTTTTTTCTTTCATCACACACACACACACACTCTTTTCCATTATAACGATTAGATAAAGTAACTTCCAAACTACCATAAACGAAATTAATGAAAGCTCTTTTGACTTTGACACATTTGATGAAAAATAATTTTGGAATTTATTTTATGTAAAAATTCTTTCGCCTATACGGACGAAAATATATTTTCTCTTTCCATTTCGGTTGGTTCTTTTTTTTTTCTCTCATTTTCTCTTTTCTTTTTTATTCTTTCTATTTTTCATCCATTAAGTCACTCGTCTGTGGTACGGCTTTTTGATTTGGCATGAACTATAAAGCTTTCCTATTTAAAAATGATAGAAAAGACTATTCATGATATGACTAAATGAAGTTTTCTTTTTCTCTTTCTCTCTCGCTCTCGATCTCTCTCTTTCTCTTTTTTTTTTTTTTTTTTTTTTCTCTCTCTCTCTCTCTCTCTCTCTCTCTCTCTCTCTCTCTCTCTCTCTCTCTCTCTCTCTCTCTCTCTCACTGACAATTTGAAGCGATAAAATGTGAAATTGCTAAATAAAATTTATTGTTGTCGCATAAAATGATTGCACTTAATCGAATGCGTGAATTAAATGCGATGAGTGGTTAAGCGTGCAAGAGACATGTATCCGTACGATTCTCATTCTACAAATCACATTACACAATACAGCACAACATCATATAATACTATACCATGCCACACAACACCATACCATAATATAAATTTCCAATATATAAAATCAAATCATTTTATTGGCTGTTCTAGTCAATTTCAAATGCAGTCGGCATACGACTTGAAACGTCACTCTTATCGCAATCAGTATGAGAAAAATGGCTACTGATTTGCACTTGAGAGGTCATACTAGATCCATACGCTAAATCATTTTGTAGGTATTTTTGGTCAATTCACATCAATCGATCAATATTGTGTTTTTGCTATTGAAAATGACCCTACCTCAATCAAGCAAATTGTCAGTGTGACGGCAAAATAAAAGGCATACAGTTTATATCTTAAGAATATCGACGAATATATATATAATATCGAATGGTATTAAATGTTTTGTTATTGTGATTGTGGCTGCGGCTATGGCTGTGGCTTTGCTGGTTGATATATTTCTTAGATGTGATTGTAATGGTTGTAATGGTGTGTGATGAGATGCTGGGACACTGGCGTGTTTTATATCATGAATGAATGAATGAATGAATGAATGAATGAGAGGATGATGCTAAACAGAAAGTGGCAACAATTTGACGGATAAAAACGAAAGAATATACGGTATTGGGAATATAATATCCATTATAATATATTTTGGTTGGTTGTATTGTATGTGCGCAAATCTATTCAAATGTAATTTGATAAATAAAATGCTCATATGCGTAAAAGCATTTACCAATTTTCCTTTTACTTGGGATTTTTCAAGTGATTCGGTAACCTAATCTATGTTTTAATGGTTTTTAGCTGCCAATTTATCGAAACGAATGGATAAACAATGGGCTGATGCAAGTCTAAAAAGAATTGCTCAAATTACAATCGATAAATAAATGAAAAGGCACGTTTGGTAAACGATGTTTGTATTGTATTTTGTTCGTTATTCGTGTATTACTTAAAATTCAACTGTCATAATGGTGCATGAATGTCGATGTGTGTGTGTGTGTATGTGTGTGTGTGTGTGTGTATGTTTGTGAATGCGTGCGTGTGAGTTCTGGAGCGTAAATCGTAATTTTATTTTTCATTCCCTTTCGATTTTTATTCGATTCCATACATCGAATTTTATAACCACAATTGGTTAAAACAACTTGAAACATTTAAAATTAAGCATCCTTGAAATGCTGATCTTGATTCTTTTATGGATTGTTTCTGGATACGTATACGCTTTACAAATGTAATTAAAAGAAATAACTAAATGTTTTATCTTTCGGCACATTTTATTACAGTGTATTGGCTTCAGCAATGTGTTTCTTTTCACAATCCTCTTTCCTCTCTTTCCTCTCTCCTCACTTTCCTCTCTCTCCTCTCTCTCTCTCCTCTGTCTCCTCTCTCTCCTTCTCTGTCTGTCTATCCATCTCTTTTTCTCTCTTGCTATCTTTTTCCACGCATTAACTTTAAAAACTTGTACGTTGAAAATGTGGAAAACTTTTTTGCGCATTTGAAAGCAAAAGCCTACAACACTAGCTACAACAGCAATGCGGCATGTAAGTCGCATTTAATCACTAAACATTAAGTGAAAATTCAAAAGTTTTCATCTCAAATTGGTAATCGAAACTTATTCAAAAGTAGATTGTGTTGCCATTTCTGAAAATGAAGAAAAAGTAACGAAAATAAAACGGATGTGAATTTGTCAGTCATTTGGGAAAAGTTTACTTGACATTTGACGTTGAAAATCATGGCTCATAAGTCATCTAATATTCGTTTTTTTTTTTCTTATTATGAAAAGCATATGATTGGTCATGAAAATTGCACATGAAATGTTTACATGAAAATTCAAGGTGAAAAAGAAAAATGAAGAAAATGATGGACAAGTTCCGTTTTATTCAATTGAAAAGTCTATATTGATTGAAATCACTTAAAGAAAAGAAATCACTCAATTTTCCGGGTAAATCTCAATTGGAAAATAACTCACATCTATTTTACACAATAAATAAAATCACACAGTGAAAAGTATTCCGTTTTTTCTTTTTTTTTTTTTTTTTTTGAATTATTTGACACAAACGGCCTATGTAACCGAAAAAAAAATCAACAATTTGTTGTTGATATTGCCTTCAGCGAACAAAAACCTTTCAAAATCTACGACACACGTTAGTTGAGTAAATATTTTCTCACGCCTGCCATGCAAAATGATGGAAAGGGAATAAAAAAAAAAGAGAGAAAGAGAGAGTGTGTGTGTGTGTGGAATCCTATTGACGCCATGAGTTGATCCAATCATGTCATTTATATCTCATATACTTTCAAGTACAATTGACAATACTACACGCTTGAAATAAGTGCCGATCCGTTGCTGTTATTATTTTGCACAGATTTCAAAGAGTCGTTCCACATATCGAACGGATGCTAACCACTTTTATCACTTTCACTCAGTTTAGTTTAGTCTAAAAATATGATTCATATGGATTTATTGTTACAGAAAACACACACTCACACACACACATTTTCGAGTAGACTGTGATGATGATGATGATTATGATGATGGTACACCCATGCATATAGTTCGTTTAATGCAAACATAAACGAATACTAAAAATAATATTATTTACATTGTAGTATAGTGCATTGTATTGATGGAACTCGTCAGCCTCTTCAGCGTAATTGGCACTGTTGACGAGTAAGTAAATCGACACTTGAATTTATGTGACTCGTGCTGGTTCTCGGTTTTTTTTTTTCTCTCTATTTCTCTCTCTCTCGCTCTCTTTCACTCTCTCTCTCTCTCTCTCTCTCTCTCTCTCTCCTCTCTCATTCATTTATTTTTTTTCATTCCAATTCTTCCGTGTCTCGCAACAACTACGAAAACTTTTGGACATTTTCAATTGCTTGCACTAATTATTGAATATATAAAACGAGTTTTATTCATGGCACTTCGACATTGAATGATAGAAGACGTTGTCGAAGTTTTTTTTTTTTATGAAAACTTGTATGTACAAAATCTGTTGTTCCAGTAACATTTCGATAATCAAAATGAAAATTCATTTGTATCCAATTAAATATACTGCTAGTGTTGTTTCTGTTAGCAACCAAGCAGCTTCATAAAACTAATTAGCATTCTGTTCAGTTGTTTAAAGTTTTCTTAACGAAATTTACGTTTGCTTGTAAGTTAAACTACAGATCTTTTCTAATTTCAAGTTAACAAATTTTCAAAAAAAAAAGGAAAGAAAAAAAAAAACAAAAAATAAAAACAATACGAAAAGTGTCCGATGGATGGTATTTATTTTCGATTCTTTGATGTTCTTATTGCATTTTCATAGCATAAACATGCATATATGTATAAGTTTTCTATCAATTTAGATTGGACTTTAGATGTGCAAAGATAAGTTTTAATTAAATTTGATTGTCAACCACTTTATAAGTTTTAACAACTTTTTGAAATTAGTCGTTGTATCACTATTCGTATTCACAATTCAATATCTATTTTATCCTATTTTATTGCTACATCTTCATATATTTTCTCATATTTTTTCTTCTATTATATATGTACGACTGACTATTAATTCGATTATGTTCGTGTAGTTTGATCGAATGTGCATGATCTTAACCATTTTGATAAAAGTATTACAATTAAATTGAAATGAAATGATTTTACATTGAAAATGTGATAGTCATTCCATTTCACAACACTTACAAAACTATATCAATATTCCATTTACTTCCAATGTAAAGCTAATCATTGGAATGCAGTCGTTTCGATAAAATGTCATTTGTATCGAAGGACAGCTTCATTTTAATCGAGAAACATTTATACCAGAGTTTTTTATTATAAGAAAGAAAGAAAGAGAGAGAGAGAGAGAGAGAGAGAGAGAGAGAGAGAGAGAGAGAGAGAGAGAGAGAGAGAGAGAGAGAGAGAAGGAAAGAGAGAGAGAGAGAAGGAAAGAGAGAGAGCGAGAGAGAAAGAAAGAAAGAGAGAGAGAGAGGAAGAGAGAGAAAGAGATCTATGCATAGTGATTGACCATCAGAGGAAGGGAAGAGAGAGAGAGAGAGAGAGAGAGAGAGCGAGATAGCAAAAAGTACTCTTTACTCGATGCTTATTACATACATATAAATGCCGGTAAAATATAGATGTTTTGTGAAACACATCTTGAGATTGATTTCTAAAAGTCACTCGAAAATAAGATATTTTCGTGCTTTTAACCCATACACAAAACCATTCAACAACAACCACATCAACAAGGTTCTAATAATATCAATTACCTCTTTTAGTTTGAAGAAATAAAACTAGTCAAACTGTGTCTGGCTGACTATGCATCTCAGAAAATAAGAAGGAAAATTGAAGATAAAGAAGAAGAAGAAGAAGAAGAAGAAGAAGAAGAAGAAACGAGAGAGAGAGAGAAAAAGAGGTTGGAGAAAGAATGAAGAACGCAAATACAAACAATGTCCATTTATCAAGGCAAGTGATGGTTTCAAAGCCATCATTGCATATTCATTACACAGAATGTGCACGAACATGCACTCAAAACTTTCACATTCTACAAAACTAATCTTTTCGATCTACTAATAAGCTCGCCATAACGCATTTTGAATTGCTCTTGTTTTCACTTTGTATGCATGTTAGTTAGCTTGGAATCTCTCTCTCTCTCTCTCTCTCTCTCTCTCTCTCTCCTCCATCGTGTGTGTGTTTTTTTTTCCTTTGCTTTTCTTTTCAATTTTTCACTCATTCAATCGTTTATTTTGAAGGACTTTGTGCACAGAAATGGTACGAAAGCAACATTTAATTATAAAATGAAAATGAAAATGAAATTGAATAAAAGTAAAATTAGTTTTTAAAATGTACTCAAGATCTTGACATTTCTGTATTCAAAACGAAAATTATGATTAATTTTGTTCATCATGCTATTTGAACTTTTCATTGATTTCTTCAATGTTCGTCTATTAACGTTAATCTCTTAAGATTAACGTAATTCTTAAATTACGGTAATGTAAATATTGAAAATTTGTCAATCGTTCATCGGAAAACTTGGTAAATGGAAAACTTTCAAAAATATGGCCACAAATATCATGGATAAATTTGGTGCATCAACTATATTGAATTTCATTCCAAATTCAATGTTTATATTTGTTGCAATAGATACAGTAACAGACATATATATATAATGTTGGCGGTGTTCACATGTTGCACATACCATCGATAAGAAATTACATATATATAGAGAAAGAGAAAGAAAAAGGAGAAAATAAAATGTGTGCTTAAACATCGAGTAAACATTTGGTGAACAAACTCCTCAGAGAAATTACATTTTCAGCTCTCGTTCGTTTCCAACAAAAGTAATAAAATCAACGCTTAATCGCTTGCGCGCTGTATTTCTTCGCCATTTGTTTGTTTACTACTTGTTTCAGCATACACATTCTGGTGCCTTCGTCGTTGTTATGCTTCGTTCTGGTTTTGGTTGTTCATGTTCTTTTTCGTTTGGATTACGATGTTCCTTTCATTTGCAATTTAATTGCAATCCGTCTGTATGTGTGTATGTGTGCGTGTGCGTGTGTTTATATCTGCAAAAGCGTATGGATGACTTTATATATTGAATTGGCAACAACATTGGAAATCTCACTGAGTGTGTACACTACAATTGTAAATCAAGTAAATGAAAGAAAGAAAGAAAAGAAAAGAAAAGAAAAAAACACAGTATAGAAAGAAAACCCATGCACCGTCTGTCGGATCAGCGTCTAAAGTCAAAATAATTCTCAATTCCCGATCGATGAAAACTTTTTAATTATTAATAGAAAGTGAATAATTGCCAAACGAAATTAATGCAATATATTTTAACTTTTATTACTGGCTGAAATTGATGTCTGAATGAAGAAGGATCTTAGATCTTGCTTGACACGGTATTTGGTTTTGTTTTAGGCCATGGCAATTGTTAAACTCAGACAGACTTAAGTGTTTGTAAAACATTATATTGTTGTGCACGCTTTGATGCACAATTTGCGATTTTTAATTTCGATTCTAATGTCATTTGTATTTCAAACAAATATACAATGTTCTTATACATGAAATGAATGTTTATTACGCAAATCATGTGTGCACGACATAAATTGAAATCATCAACATTTAATTGAAATGCGCCAATAAAATGATTTCTTGATTTTGTGGTTGTGAATTAAATTGAAATAACAAGAACAACAACAACAACAAAACAACAACAACAACAAAAACAACAACAGCAATAACAACAATAAAGGCGATGAAAAGAAAAAATTTTACGCACGAATAAATTCATTTAATTTCCTCTCATTTTCATATATTTGAAACGTAAAATGAATATTGAAAGTTACCAAATTGTGTTGACTCTGAAATTAAATTAGCGCTGATAATGCAATTTCTTCTGTATTTTTGAAGAAAAATTTGTCTTTTTTTTGGTGCAGGGAAGAAGAGAGAGAGAGAGCGAGAGAGAGCGAGAGAGAGAGAGAGGGGGGAAACAGACGAAGAAGATAGAGGCGGACAATTTGACAGGGAAGAAGGGGACAATTTGACAGGGAAAGCAAGAGAGAAGAAAAAAGTTGAACATTTTTATTTAGATCCCGATTGGATCAACGATTGAGCAGATTTCTATTGTAAAATGTTCATGTATATCAACATTGAATCGCCCTGTCTAATCGGATTGGGTGAATAAAGTTACAAATAATTCCTTCCATCGCGTCGAATATTTCTCTCTGTGTGTTCTTTTTTTTTTCTTTTTTTTTTCATTTTATTCAAGGTCCAATTGCAAACTTTTTTAATTCCATCATTTTATTATAAACCCTTTGCTTGCGATAAATTTTATGGGGTTTTCTGGTGCATTTCATCGGCAATAATCTGGCAAGTGGTATCCAAAGATTTTTATTGGTATTTTTTCTCCTATTTTTCTTCTCCTTCATCATCATTTTCCTTCTTCAAATTGATGCTTATAAGCTTTTGCTTAAATATTCATGACTTTTATCGCATCATCAAATGCCAATAATATTATTGGTACAAGTATCACACAGCCAGTTTGCCCATATTTCTCTTTATATTTTTTTTTTTTTTATTCGTGTTGAGCAAAATTAGCAGCTACCAAATGACAGATTTATTCCACCCTAAAGTAATGCAACCATACATAAGGAAACACTAAATCCAACATAAATAATGTCAAAACGAACTTCGTGATTATCCAATATATCTTGTGTTTGGGCTCTTAATGTAACAGATGCCGTTCGGTGACACAATTTTCTTGCAACAATTTTATATTTTTTTTTTTTTTTTTTTTTTCTCATCTACGCTGTCAAGTGTAAAACCAATTCGTAGAATGGAAAACGTGTTGTGATCGGTTACTACCAAGTCATTGTATTCGGATTTAAGCGAGCAGTGATTGCTGAAACGACTTCAGCAAATATCCTTACTTACTCTTTCTCCTACTTTTATTCTCATCTTATTTCCTTTTATTTATTTTTTTTTTTTCTTTGTGCTTTCATGGCTCGTTATGTGTTTAATGTATGTTGCACTTGAAAAATGGGAAGTCAGCTGAAAAATTCAACTAAAAATTCTTTAACCGAAACCAAAAAAAAAAAAAAAAAAAAAAAAAAAAACAAAAATAGAACTGAAACAACTTACTGTTTAAAATAATTGCAAGCAGATAGAATGGTATGTGCTCACCGCGTAAAGCGTTTGTTTCGACTTATTCGTTTTTTGTTCGCTTCCATTCATTCATTTCTTTTTCTTTTTTTTTCGTTCAGGATGAGCAATAACACTATATTTATTTCGTATGTACATTGTACGAAACGATAAACGTTTTCGATAGGAAAACAAGTGAAATGCGCGTGAAAAACACTTTCCGGTTAATATATTGTTTTTGAACTGTGGTTTACCACTTGTAATCCGTTCTCTACATTTTTAACACGAATGCATTTTAAAATTTCTCAACAACATACAATTTACAGCAAATGCTGCATTTCACTTTTTTTTTAGATAAACAAAAACTATCTTAGCGCTGAGTAATGATTAATGAGGAAGCCACGTTATTTTTTTTTTAAATTCATTTAAATACTCAAATATGTTGCATTCGTTTCCAACCATTTGATAATTAAATTCCATTATAAAATAGTGAACTAATGTTAGTTCAAAAACAAATGGGCTTCGAAATGGTTTTTTTTTTATACAATTTTTCGATTCGTCTATCGAAAAATAAGATGCTCATCAATTGAAAATATCAATAATTTTTGAATTGTCCAGAGTACGCTGAATTTTTTGCTATTTGTATCAAAATTCATTCACATGTTATAAAATTTACTATGGAGAATTCTTGAGAAATATACGCTCGAATTGCATTTTCAATTTCTGCTTGAATGATGTCATGTTTGCTAGTGTACGTGTGTCTAAGTGTGTTAGTGTGTTAGTGTATGTGTGTGTTGTGTATGTGTGTGTGTGTGTGTGTGTGTGTGTGTGTGTGTGTGTGTGTGTGTGTGTGTGTGTGTGTGTGTGTGTGTGTGTGTGTGTGTGTGTGTGTGTGTGTGTGTGTGTGTGTGTGTGTGTGTGTGTGTGTGTGTGTGTGTGTGTGTGTGTGTGTGTGTGTGTGTGTGTGTGTGTGTGTGTGTGTGTGTGATGAATATAAAAGTGGTAAAAGTTGTGATTGTCAGTGACAAATGTAGTTTTAAATTGCGATGAAATGAAGCTGATTGAATGTTATAGTTTTCAAAGCTTAGAAAACTCGTAAGCAAAGCATTATCTGAATTGTCTGCCATATCAAAAATACAATTGAATATTTGTTGCGTTGATATATAAGAATTGAGAGACAGAGTTTGTGAGAGAGAGAGAGAGAGAGAGAGAGAGAGAGAGAGAGAGAGAGAGAGAGAGAGAGAGAGAGTGAAAGAGAGAGAGAGATAGAGAGAGAGAGATAGAGAGAGAGAGAGAGAGAGTGGGAGTGAGAGATTGAAAGAGAGAGAAAGAGAGTAACAGAGGAGGCAGTTAAATAAAAAATAAACTGTAGTGACGAATGAGAAAAGGAATTAAGAATGGGAGGAAGTGAGGAAGAGAAAGGAAAGAAAGAGAGAGAGAGAGGCGAGAGAGATTGTTGGAAAAAGAGAAAAAAAGAAAAAAAAAATAAAGAGACATAGAAGGAAACTGAACGAGAGGTGATATGGGATAAAAATGCACGATTCGATGAACTGAGATCGAGTGCATTGTTGCGCAAAATGTGAGTTCACCAGTTCCACAAAAGTAGTTTTACCAATTCAATTTCAGAGACTCTTTGTACAGAATTGAAATTATATTGTATGAAGGAAAAAGGTTGAAAATAAGCAAACGGAATTCGTGGTTGAATTGAAAAAAAAAAAATTCTACCCGCACGCACACACAAATTCAAAAGCAAAAGCTTTATACTAGGGGTTTTGAACTCGAACAAATAATACAATGATTTCTATTCGAATTATTACTGATGTACCGAAACAATTAAATATCTAGTGAATTTGCGAATATTCTACGCAATAATACGCAGCTCGTAACTCAAAAAGACTGTGATTTTGTCACATCCTTCATTCTCTTCTCATTCTTTATTTCCGTGATCTTGTCACATCTTCCATTCTCATTTTATTCTTCAATCATGTGTACACATGTTGTTGTTTTTGTAATTCATTTTTGCTTTGATTCTCTTGCATTATATATTGACCAAATATGCGAATTTTCTGCGAATATTTCACTTTGAAACGAATTTTAAACATTTCCATTGAATTGCTTAACGAAATATATGAAAAAACGTTCATTCGTGAATAGTTCCATTCCCCTAGGCTTGTATACGTTGTTGCAACTTAAAATACACGTTTGCATCATATTGAAATCGTTTTCATTCAATGCATTTGATAGAAATATAAAAGAATATTTACACATTCCCATACAAAAGTAAAATTGAAATTTCAAAGAAGTACGCTTCAATGTATTTGACAAGTTGGCGTCGAAATAGAATCATTCTCAATTTATAATTGACAAAAAAAGAAAAAAAAAAAAAAAAAACGAGAGACACAGGGCAAAAACAGAGAACCAACATTGTTCCATTTGATCGATCTAACTAGCGATTGATCGAATCACTGAGTATACACAAAAGAGAGAGTATTTATGCATTCTGCACAAAGTCTTTTATTGCCAATATTTAAGAAATTGTTTGCAATAATTTTCACAATAATTTCGTTTTGAAAATTGAATGACATTCTTTTTTTGCTGGCATACAGTTGTTTCAATTTTAATTCGAATTTTCAATTTATGTCACAACTAGTTTTGCACTGACAACTGCTGTAGATGTGGAAATAAATATTTTAACAGTAGTCTCAACTTTTCTAATACTATTTTGGACTAAACTGATTTTGAGATTTTTTTCCAAATGACATTTCAACTGTTTGTGATTTTTTTTTTTTTTTTTCTTTGTGATTTTAAAATCGAATATTCTTTTCTAGTTATTTCTTTTCTTTCAGTATTTTGTGCACAACATTGTTATTTTGTAAAAGTTTTTAATGTTGAAAGACGTTATTTTCACATGATTTGTTGCATTTATTTTTTTCTCCCTTTCGATTTATTATAGTAAAAAGAAGTGACATTATCAAATTGACAATGGCAAAAAGAAGTGACATTATCGAATTGACATTGGCAAACATTGAAAATGATTGTGAAATTATTGCGATAAAATTGATCAATTTTTACTTTGGGGATGAAATTTCTGTTTAGTTGGTCAATAAACTCGAGTGATTTTTATTTATTTTATTTTATTTCATTTGTTATGCGTTGATTTTTTGCATGTCATTGCTGTTAAAAGTTTTAAGTAAAAGGATTGGCCTGCCGGCATCCTTGCCGATATATATCTTTCAGTCATTTAAGTTGAAAAGAGTTTGACAGTTACTCCAGACATTTGGTGAGATATATTCATTTTTTTTTTTTTCGCTCTTGATTCTCATAGTGACTCAGCAGTCAAATATTGAGCATGTTTTTGCTCTGCTTATAATGTGCTAGATAATGTCAAGTATATGGAAAGAGTTATTCATATCCGTTCAGCAAATGTGAAATGTTTTTTTTTTTTTTTTTTTTTTTTTTTTGCTGTTAAACCATGAAAAAGTTTTGAACCATTGGGTTAACTATTATCGGAACTAAGTCTTTTTGAATTCTTTAATTATTGCCAGTTTTGAAAATTGGCTAAAGCATTATGGGCGTTTGACTTTTGAAATTTATTATTCAGATGGGAATAAACAATTCCACAAACTAAAGTTTAAGGATGTAAATGTCTTGAACAGTATGAATATTCATTTTGTGTCACTCCTCTTGGTCATTTGTCTCAAATTATTTTATTTTACTTCCAAACGAATGGGCATCATCGTCATGATTTGCTGTCAATGAATAATTCATGCAATACATTAAAACTTTAAATCTAAATGCTTAACAAAATTGCATTTTATTTTACCACACATGTTCATTATTTAATGCGAATGAACTTCTCTTCTTTTTTTTTCTTCACTGCACAATGAAAGCAGTACCATAGAATGCAGTCACTAAATTTACATTTAAATGCACATTTGAATGTTGATGCATTTGAATAAAATCCTCATTACTAAAGATAATTGTTTTTTTTTTTTTTTTTTTTTTTTTTTTTTTGTAACTCGTTCTAACACACAGAAATATTTTTACATTCGAAAGTGAGCGGATTAAAACTTTTTTCTCACAAAATAAAAAAATCGACTTTTTTCCCCATCATAATGTATGTACATAGTTTTTTCTTATTTTCTAAATTTTTAAAGTGATGGATACATGCTCAAATGATTGTTGTTGTTGTTGTTTTTTCTTCTTTGTGCCTACAGTAATTAGGTTTATTTTAACAGTTTTAATTGCATACAATATAATTGCACATACACTGAAATACAATTTATTTCTGATGCTGAATGATTTTCATGCTGATGTTTGTCATGGAAATGTACATATTTCAAACCAAACATTTCAGCTTCATACATAAGCACAAAGGAGCGCTTTTGTTGAAACTTTGACAGAGAGAAAGAGAAAGAGAAAGAGAGGGAAAGAGAGAGAGAAAGGGAGAGAGAGAGAAAGGGAGAGAGAGAGAGAGAGCGAAAAAGAGAGAAAAGGAAAACTTTTTCACCATTTTAATTAGGTTACAGTGGCTTTTTCGTGAAATTATATTGAGCAAATTACTGTACAGAAGTGTTTGGGCTTGAATATAGGTGTAGAAATTAGCTTTGTAATGGCACGAGAAATGAAACAAATTTTCTGCTACAATATAAGTAGCACAATAATGTGCTCTCTCATTCACTATATGAATACAAGTTGCTTTCGTATGCAGGGGATTTGACTCTCATGAATGCGTACATTTCTTATGAATTTTTCATCAATTTTGTGAATTTTTTCACAGTATTTGCGATTGTTAAAGAATGCATCAATGATGCAAATGCATTTATAAACACTCGTGAATGCTGTTCGAATGTTCATAAACGTATTCGAAAAATTAAAAAAAAAAAACAATTTTTTCAAAAAATTCATAAGAAATGTACGCATTCATAAGAGTCAACTCGCCCCTAGCTTTCGTATGTCTTTTCACTTTCTTTTCTTTTCTTTTCTTTTTTTTCTTTTGTTTTTATATTATTTTATTTTTGTTTTGTTCAGTTCGCTTGTCCAATTTTCTTCGTGTCATTTGTGTTCGTTATTTCAATTTGTAACATAGCAAGTACATCGGGTTTTCGGTTTGCTGAGTTCTCTTTCTCGTTTTTTTATTTTCATGCAAGCCGTTTCGGATCGCTTCACCATTTGTATATGGTATTCACTGGAGATGATCCGTCATCTATGGATCCAAATTCGATGCAAGCAAGCGAACGAACGAACGAGAGCTCATTCATACAATAATACTGATATAACAATGAATACTCATCGAACATATGTAGTCTGTAGTTTATAGTATAAGTAGTAGAGCGGCAAATGTTTTGTGTCGTTTTAGCCTAAAAGTTTACACATCCTCGGATGAGGCTTAATGTCTTGGCATGTTTTTCCTTTTACGACTTTCATTTTACTTCTGAAGAGTGATTATCATGAATGGCATAGTTTTAATGTTGTTAGTATGTTACCCGTACATATTTAGATGTATATATTGTATATTTCAACCGGTGTGCGATTCAACCGCATTTATTTGGATCATGGCTCGAAAATTGAGATGGCAATATTTTATATCACATCTGATAAATCTGCCAGTTTGACAATACATTGTCATTTCAAATTAAATTTGATAGAATGATATGAGGTGGTGGGACTTTCGTCTCCTAATATTTTATAATAGCATGCATGAATCTGGGGGTTTTTAATTTATCTTTTTTTTTTTTTTTTTGTTATCTACATTTTTTTATATTTTTCATTCTCTATTCGATTCAATTAACCTTGCATTGCCCATTTATTCTGCATCTAGCTAGACCTAAATCTAAATTATAGCCTATCTCACTATAGCTCAGTATGATATTAGCTTTGAAAATTTCAATTATGTAAATGTGCTTTTGGTTCAACGTAATGATATTTCTCATCTTCCCACGTAATGCATAAAAATGTTGAAAATCAGAATTTTAGATGAAAATTTTTCGAATGTATGTTGAAAGTTTTACCATCAAATGAATTCAAATACATTTTGTGTATTTTATTCAGTTTTTTTTTTTCTTCTTCATTTTTTTAATTGGTTTTTCTCATTTATCCTTTGTTTAAAAAAAAAAAATTCCCAATTAGACAAAATAGCAAGTGTATACCGTAAGTGTTTGATAAATAATGAAATGATGTATGAAACGCATGTTTAATAACAATTGCATATCATTTGAATTTGGTCTGCATTAAATATTGGAAATTGCAAATTTTATTTCTATAGCAATGATGTTTGCGTACAATTGAATTTTATCAACATATTCAATTAACTTTAGATTGAATTTCAGGTTTGTCTATCTATTATTATTCTGAAAGATTAACTGTACAACACTGTGTGTGTGTGTGTGTGTGTGTCTGTTTGTGTCTCTCTGTGTGTCTGTGTCTGTGTGTGTGTATGTGTATGTGTGTATTTGTGATGTGTTGTACCATGCATACCGATTAGTTGTATCAATTTAATCGAAACACACACAAATTCGAGACAGTCTATCGAAATTCATTTTGAATAAAACGTAAACGTGTTTGATTTTTAAATCAGTTGAAAATCATTGCATGATTTTCATGTATCGACTTTCATTTCAATATTTACTCCATCAACATGCAATATTTATTGTTGCATTTCAAACTAAAATTGAAACAATATTGCAAACATTTTTCAGTTTTTGCTGTTGATGTTTTCGATTTTCATAGATTGGAAAATTTGAAATATAATACAAACTACAATGGATAATTGAAGCAATCGAATTTCAATGCACTGATATTCCATTTGAATAAAATAAATTGCCAAATGGAGTCAGTTGGCACTTTCATTTTCTCCAATGTATGATGGTAATTGGAGCAATATTATTTATTATTATAATATATTTTGTGTATTTTAAATGAAATACCAAATCTATTTAGATTTAAGTTTTGAATTTTAGTTTACAAAATATACAATTTGCATTTTTACATGAATTTTCATTGAATACTGTTATTCACTTCTAATTTCATATTATGTTTACCCATTCAAATGCAATTGTTATAATATGATGTTCAATCATATAAATTTTTATCGCCACACATATAGTTGTTCCGTCTCACATTACTATCACATTTATGGATCATTTATTTTTATTTTTTAACATAAAAAATTGCAACGAGAGATACAAAATGAAAAAGTGTGATGGGGTTTCTATCATAGAGAAAACGAGAGATGGAGAGAAAGAGAAGGTGAAAGAAAAGGAGAGATAGAGAGAAAGAGAAGGTGAAAGAAAAGGAGAGAAAGAGAGAGATGTGGTGGCAGTTAGATAGAGGAGAAGAAGACTCAGCACATGCACGTTACATGATCAATTTGAAATAACATTATTACAAAGTATTAAAATCGTTGCTCAATATCGTTCAGTTGATCTATGTGATAAATAATAAAAATTGATATTTACAATGGGACAAATTGCTATTTTCTTTCGATAGACTACATTTGGTCAATTCAACAGGAGCAAGAATAAGTAAGTACACATTATTGGCAGACTTTTATTTTAATGAAACATTCAATTGCAATTTTATAATATTAGTCACTTGTATTCCATGAAACTGTCAACCTATCAATGTGACTTTATTTTTATATTAACGAGCATTTAAGTGAAGAATAAAAAAAAAAATGCGAAACAATTATGGGAGAAATTGTTCACAATCGCGAATTTCAATGGCATTGATATACGTAATAATACATCTATTGTATGCATGAACTGGTATTATGTGTTCAATGTAAATTCACAATTCTTCTAATGTCAACATGCTGCAAATATGTGGCTGTGTGAATTTCACTGTATTTTACTATTTGCAAATGTAAATAGATGTGGCAAATAGGTGAAATGCAAAAGGATTCAAACGTGAAAGAAGCTTTAAAGTTAATATGGTTGCGCTTCATTTCACTCTCATCGATTGGATCCGCTTTGCTTCTGTTGGTAATTCATATAACGGAAAACCAATGATGAAGTTGGAAGGGAAATAAATAGAAAGAAGAGAGAGTGAGAGAGAGAGAGAGAGAGAGAGAGAGAGTGAGTGAGTGAGATAGACGGGTTCTTCGACAAAATTACTTTCGAGATCAATATTTTCATTCTCTTCTCGTCGAATAAAATCACTTAGTTATTCAAACATTGTTCAAATCTAATAAAAAGCAAAAAAAAAAGAAAAAAAAAAAGAATGCTACACTAATGATAAAAACGTAACATTTGAAAAAAGTTTTTCCACAATTCTATGCATTGGTAAACCATATAAGTAGTATACTTATGAGGTTCAGGTCGACTTTCCTTAGTATTGGTGTACATGTACACACATATACACACATAAATTATCTGTGTATGTGAACATCAAGTGGCATACATGTAAATTCATACGATGCATCATAATGGCTCTCTCTTTCTCTCTCTCTCTCTTCCACACCTCTCTTCAATATTGTAGCATATGGAGAGCAACGACAAAAATGCATCCGAATGCATCTCTCTCTCTCTCTCTCTCTCTCTCTCTCTGTGTGTGTGTGTGTGTGTGTGTGTGTTTCTGTTTTTTTTTATCTATTCTTTATTCACACATTCATACATACATGCGTTCACATTTACACACATGTGTTGAATATACTTATTCTGTATACGTCTGCACTAATATTAATGCATTTGGCTTTGAACCAGCATTTTAAATTTACTTACATTCACTTCCATTCAATATTTAGTATCACATTAAGAGAGCCATTAAGAGACGCATTGACTGAGTCCAAACAATTTGAAATTTTTTTTAGCTCACAGCTTTGTGAAACGCACAATATTCATCAATTATCTTGTGTTCGTGAAAACAGCAAATTAAAAGTGAGGTTATTCTCAGTATAAACAGTGGAACACGTGTTAATTAACAACAGCTATTTTCCTCTTTTGTTAAATTGAACAAAACTAAAAATTCCATTTTAATTTTTGATAAAATAATTAAAAAGATTTACTGCGCCCAGAAATTAGAGTGGAAAAAGAGGAGAGCATTGAAAGGCGTTAATAATATCTCGTATCAATAATTATTCACGATCAAACAATGTCGCCACAATATCGCAAGTTTTTACAACAATATATGAGACAATTACAAGTTCCTTTTGGTGCCTGTATTGCTGGTCCAAATAATGAAATGAAAACATCGCCTGATGAATGTGTTGAAATAAATCAAAATCACGTTGCTACTACGGAAGGATCAAATTTACAATTCGAGCCGGCCATTTTTCGATTGAATTACGATTGTCTAGAAGAGCTATTTGGATGGCTATCAATTGAAGACTTGCTTGCCTTTGGTAAAACTTGTACGTGGCTATGTCATAATGTTGGCCAATGGTTGCGCGAAAAACGTCCATGGATTCAATATTCTTGGCTAGATAATAGTGTTCACGCATCAGTGTGGCCCCCAGATTGGGAAATGGAAATTAATTGTTTCAGCCCATTTATAAGCAATATTACAGTTTTAATGCCTTTATCAAAGGACGCTTTTTATTTGCATTTTAATCGCTATCAATCTCTCAAAAGTATTGAATTTTTAAGAGTTAAAATTAAAATAATTCCAGTTGAATGTTTTAGAGAAATTTTATGTCAAGTGGAAAGAATTAAAATAAATGAATGCAAAATTGCTGGTAATCCATTCAAAGCTATATTCAGTGCATGCAAAAATATGGAATATTTGAGTGTGATTGGAAAAATGTATAAAAAAACATCGAAAATATTTGGAACGAGCAATGATTGGCTTCGTAAAGAATACCCAAAACTTGACCACTTTGAATTGAAATACGGATCATTCAAAGTTCGAAAAATTAAGGAGTTGCCACAATTTTTCAATTTTAATTCCAATATTCGTTCATTCTCAACGGATGCATATTGTGTTTTGAAAAATTTTGATTATTTTTTGGAAATGAAAACTAAATTCGATGTTTTCTCAATTACTATTTCAATTGATGGAGATTATTCGAGAAAATGTATCCAATTACTAAATCAACTTTATGAGAATAAATTATACGAGCAATTACATTTAAATTATTCAAAAATTCTTCTTCGTCGTGAGGACGTTTATTTGTTGTCAACGTTAAAGGCTCTGATCAAAGTCATAATCGAATATAGTTTCTCTGAAAGCATCTTCATATCTGATTTAATCCAACTTGAAGAATTATTTATCTCGTGTGCTTATAATGTTACCAATTGGATAGAACTTCCAAACCGTTTGGTTAATCTTCATCGGATGGGTTGTCAGTTTGCATCCGCGGATGAAATATTCATGTTTATCGGTCGTTCACCGAAATTGAATAGAATTACAGTCAGTAAATTGAAGGGTGGAATTCACTTCAATGAGGACACTCAAGTACTCGATTTGGTGGCATTGAACAACGAACGAAAGAAATTGAAAGGAGCACAAAAAATTACAATTTATTTACGTGAAAAAATATATTTAGCAACAAAACATGCTTTTAACGAAACTAATTTCAGTTTAATTCAATTAAAATCTTTCTTTTATATGCTGGACAAAGAATTCCCTAAAAAACATTCCTAAGAATGCACATCAACTGTAGTAAATGAATATGCATAGCATGTAAATCCGTGATGAATCGATTCGGTGCCGTTCTCAACAGCTTGGCTTGTTGTATGCAACAACTTGGCGCATTTACTTAAGGATCTTGGCTTAAAAGAGTCTTGGAAAGCATACAAAATCCAACTCATACAAGAATTGAAGCCAGTCGACCTTCCTATGCATCACCATTTCAGTATTTGGGCTCTGTAAAAACTCGAAGAGGATCCACTGTTTTCGACGAAAATTTTGTTCAGCGATGAAGCCCATTTTTGGCTTAATGGCTATGTCAATAAGCAAAATTGCCGTATATGCGCTGAAGAAGAACCCGAAGAAATTCAAGAGCTGCCATTACATCCACAAAAAACAACGGTTTGGTGTGGTTTATGGGCTGATGGAATCATCGGTCCATATTTCTTCAAAAATGAAAATGGTCGCAGCGTAAATGTGAATGGGCCACGTTATTGCGCCATGATAACGGACTATTTGCTACCCCAAATTGAAGCTCGAGATCTCGACGACTTTTGGTTTCAACAAGATGGCGCTTCACCACACACAACACGTGAATCAATGGCTCTATTGAAAGAACACTTCGGTGAACAATTTATTTCACGTCGTGGAGCAGTAAACTGGCCACCTAGATCGTGTGATATCACACCTTTAGACTTTTTTCTTTGGGGCTAAATAAAAATAAATGGCAAAGAATGTTCTTTCGAATGATAATAAAGAATCCACGATTAAAATATAATTTTTGATTTTTTTTTAATTTTGAAAAAAGTACCTCTAAATGAATCACCCTTAATAGTAATGATTTTTTTCATTTTTTGTTTACGTTCTCATCCTACCTTTTTTCGAGCACTGAGCCTTCACTGAACAACATACAAACAGCGCCACACTCAAGCGCATTATATTTGCATTGTGAATGGAACTGGTGAACTAATCAACAAAATCACTGGAAAGGCTCAGTGCTCGCCTTTACTTTCATGTTTTCAATATGAGCTTTGAAATTAAGTATCTCATCCGTTGCCTTTGCTATCATGGATTCAATATGATCTTTAGAATTAAGTTTCTCATTCATTGTACTGAAAAAGATTTGACGCGTTTCTGATCTTTTGTTTACATTTGGAAAGCTTGGTAGTTCTTTTACTTTGAATGCATGAAAACAATGGTACACTCAAAATGATTCCAACAACAAAATACATGACAACGAGATCCGTTGCCATATTAGTAACGGTTGATGTAGCCTCATATGAATGCGTTGTATGCCCCTCCTTTATGTGTGTAGTGTATGTGTGTACGTGTACACTAATACATAGAAAAGTGGACCTGAACCTCATAAGTATACTACTTATATAAATAAATTTGTTGCGGCTAAATACCGCTCTCTCGTTCAACCTGCACAAACAGAAAATTTTCTTAATTTAATTCTCGATATTTGAAAATAAACTTTTACACGCATTTATTGGTGCATGAAAAACCCACAGCAAAAACAGCCAAATTGTTGTGCGAATTGTGTCTTGAAAATTATACAGATAGTGGGAAATTGAGTAATTGCACATGTTTAAATCTAATATGTTGGTGATATGAAAATAAAGGGAAATGAAAGAGGAAAACAGTGAATGGAAATGGATAAAAAGGGCAGTGTAAGAGAGTCATTGTTCTTTCATATATATGCGCACGTGTGTGTGTGTGTGTGTGTGTGTGTGTGTGTGTGTGTGTGTGTGTTGCGTGCATGGTTGGACTTTTCCCCTTGTCTAAACGTCAGATATTCGAAAATGTCCTTCAAGGCGATTTAAATGGATTTTAAAATTACCATCTCACTATCATTGAATCGTTGATACAAATATTCATTTTGTTTGGTTTTATCGGATTTAAAATTCACGTCCATCGTACTACCTAGTATAATGGCTCATATACATTTCCATATCGCATCTCAACCAAAATACGACACACTACATACTGCAATGTCACATACATAAATTCCGGATGAATAATAAAATTTATTCCGAAAGCTTTGGCTTGAACAAAGCAAGCACTTTCTCGTTCAAGTTTTCAATACTCGAAATTTTCCAAAAAAAAAAAAAAAAAATTATTTTTTTTTTCTCGTTTATTTTCGTTCGTGCTTTGTCCCCTTTTATTCATTTCACTATTAGTTGATCTCCACATATGAAATGCTCTTAAACTAAATGTCATTGCTTAATCTAATACATACATATCAAACGTGTGCACATTATCTGTGACATTTATTTTCAAAATGTAATGTAATGTAATATAATTATTATAGTTGGTTGTGTATAACAAATTTCATCATAGCTTAAATTCAAACATGTTGAAATATTTCCATGGTACGAGGGCTGCTATTTATATTTCGGGAATAAAGATGAACAATATGTTTTTTTTTTAAATCGAAAATGGCTTTATTTTTTTTCAAAATATACTCAATGATGATTAATACACTTTTGCATGCGTTCAAAGCATTTGTCATAACAGATTTGACATTCGGTGGGAGATACCTAAAAAACATGGTTTTTGAACGCTTTAACTGCTTCTTCGGCGCTCGTAAATCGTTGACCACGCCGTTTATCCTTCATGTTCGTGAACAAGAAGAAGTCATTGGGTGCCAAATCAGTACAGTCCTGATATATGATCCCTCAATTGGATGTTTTGAGTGTTCAAAAATTCATTTATTTGACGAGATGTGAGAGAGCTTGCATTGTCATGGATAATGATTCGACGGCACTTGTTTTTTTCCCCCCATTTCATTGAACACTTCCGGCGAACAAATGGTCGTGTACCATTCAGAACTATCTGTTCTACGTTGCTCAAGTGGAATTGTTGCCACATGACCAGTTTTTTCGAAGGAACAAGCCACCATCCAACGGGAAAAAATCTTTTTCACAGCTAAATGTTCATGCAAGATTTTATGTAAACTAGTCATACTAATATCCATCTTTCCAACGCATAATGTCAGTTTGACTGGACTGGAATGATATTAGTATTGCCATTTTCCAAAATATAAATAGCAGCCTACGTATATTATATGTAACATGATACAACGGAAATACCGGAAAAATTAACTGTTATGAATCAGATGTAAGCGAATCGAAATAATCAATTCAGATAGTGGCATGATGAAATGGTTGTAGCATTTGAAATGGCACTTTGGGTTTAATTAGCCAAATCCACTGTTAAATATGATGACATGAGATTAGAACATGACATTTCTGTTTATTGTTAATTACTTGGCATACATTTAACGGTTCCATGGATAGAGTTTTTTTTTTTTTTTTTTTGTGTACAGTAAAAGGAAACAAGAATGATAAACAGCAAACATTTTGTCCATGTATTCAATATCATTTTCAAAGTGAATTTTGATGTACGAGTGAATAATCAATTGAATCGCTGAGATTGATAATTCGCTTTTGAGAAATAGATGCAATCGATTCAATATTATTTTCCATCATCACCAGGATGAATTTGAAATATTGTTGATGGTTACGTACGTTGTTTTTTCTTTCTATTTGTCCTTCTCTCTCTCTCTCTCTCTCTCTCTCTCTCTCTCTCTCCACTTTCTCTCTCTCTCTCTCACTTTTTTATCAAATTTTGTGTTTTCAATTATAGTTTGTCCGATGAAATATGATGAGTGAAAGATCGGTGTAAACAGAACAAAAAATAAATTTGACATGCGAGTTATTAATCGGGTGGAAAATTTGAATTATTTACAAGTGAAATGAATGCATAATCCATCCAACGAATATATATATATATATAGATAAGTCATGTTGATGCCGACCAATACTATATCCAATATAAACAATAAACTTTATGTATTCAGTAAATGGATTCATCTTACAGAATTTCAGTTTTGTAAACAATCCAAACTATAGAAATTGCCCATAAAAAAGATCTATATTATTATCGCATAAAATTGGTTCTGAAAGCAAATGATTTACAACAACAATGGTGATTGTGGGAGTGAATTGAAGTGAAAAGATCGTCATTGGCATTGTTAACTTTGTAACTTCATTCATAATTCACAATAATATTGAAAGAGAAATGAAAAAAGGAGAGAGAAAACTGAACGAATAAATGGGCCAGCCAGTAAAAGAACGAATGAACTAACGAACCAGCGATAGAACGACCGAACGAACGAAAGTGAAAAAGAAAGATCCATTCAAGTGATGACAATGTCAAGGGATATTTGTCGGGCTTTATTTACGTACGCATTATTCTTTCTTTATCTTTGGTATGTATGCACAGGACACAAAAGCAAAACGCAAAAATCAAATTTCAAAACACTAACAACTTGCCAAACGAATGAAAATTTGAATTTTTCGTGGAAAAACCAATGCAAATGAAACGAAAAACGAAATATGAAGACAACAACAATACAATTATTCATAGAATTTATATTCCAACAATAAATGAAAATTACAAATATTTGGCAATGGATACAAAAGTTTTTGATTTGTTTTCGGTTTCATTTTCTTTTTTGCTTTTTTTTTGTTTGTTTGTTGATAGAACTGTCAAAAGAGAAGCAAACCCAATTCCAAAGAGAAGAAAATCCAAATTCTATATCTAATATTGTCATTGATAACCGATTTCAAATGAAATTCTAGCACAAAATGGCATTAAGTCAAAAACGCAAACAATTAAAAACATTAAAAAGTAAACTGAATTTAAATTAGCATCAAAAAGAAATTTTAATTACAATAAACCATTTGATTTTTACAATTCATAGATTGAATATGTCTGTCTCAATCGATTTGATCTTGTAAGTGTCCATCTTCAATGATGGATGCGGATAAATATAAAATTAAATCACATTTTACTTCAGATATGTTGATTTCTGGATGCATAACAGCTCTTTACTGACGAAAAAAAAAAAAAAATTCTTTTTTTTTGCCAAAGTTTTTCGCATATTCGTTTAAATATATGCGCCAGAGGCTTCTTTTTATTTCCATTTCCATTCGTGACACTTTGCTTTTTTTCGATTTTGTTAAGTTATAAAATACTTGACACTGATAAATGACGCACCATATATCTCAACTTTTCTTTTGTCATACACACGTTTCACCAGAAGAATGTTGAATGTTGAAAGGCGAAATACAGAGAGTGAGGGTGAGAGTGAGAAAGAGGGAGAGACAGAGTGAGAGGGAGACAGAAAAAGAGAGAGAGAAAGAGAGAGAAAGAGAGAGAGAAAGAGAGAGAGAGTGAGAGAGAGAGAAAGAGAAAGAGAAAGAGAAAGAGAAAGAGAAAGAGAAAGAGAAAGAGAAAGAGAAAGAGAAAGATAGAGAGAGTGAAAAGGAGAGAGAGAGAATGAAAAAGGGAGAAAGAAAATGTGTAAGAGCTTCTAAAGATGTGCAAAGGAAAATTCATAAAAAATTACTGCCGCTTTTTTTCTCTTCTTCTTCTTCTTTTTCTTCTTCTTTCGGCAACTTTTTATTTGGTTTACAGTTTGAGCGATAAAATGATTTTCCGCATTTAGTATTTAAGTTGGTTTGGCAATGGTTTGGGTAAATAGTTTGAAATGTTGCTCATTCACTCAAATTTGGGCTTCGTAAATCATTTTCTATTTGCAAATACAATTTTACACCATTCAAAGTCTCGTATATATAAATTTTCCATAAACATGTGGTACACGACTTGCAGCGCCTAAATAAATCATTGGGTGTATGTCTGTATCTTTTTCTCTTTCACAATATCTCTCGCTCTCTATTTTTCTAAAAATCTGTGTGAGTGAGTGTTTGTATTTTACCGGCTTCAGTCTCATTGAGGCGGCAGTTCAGTTCACAGTTAAACAAATAAATCTTGTTGTGTGCCAACTTCGTTTCTTTCTCTCTGTCTCTCTTTTTCTGTCTTTCTGTCTTTATGCTCTCGACTTCAGGTTCCGTTTCGCTTTCTTTGCGATTTTTTTTATATCTTTTATTTCTTGTCAATGTTGTTGTTGTTGTTGTTGTTGTTGTTGGCGCTGTTACAAAAGGTTAAACTCAATCAAAACGAATATTCATGATTCAATATAAGAAGTTTGGCATTCTGATGCGCATTGATTCAATGGCATATTCTATTTTGAACAATGGAGTAAAGTTCAATAACCACAATCACCCGTAAAAAGGGCCCACTGTCATAATTCGTTTTTTTTTTTTGTTTCGTTATTTAGCTGCTGGCAAATCAAATAGTACAGTATTGAGGCAGTTATTTTGCGATTTATTCCGTCTATGTGCTTTCAAATAAATGAGGCATAAGCAAATTCAATCGAATATGAATGACAAATTGAACAATCATCTGTCCATGCTTTCAGGTAACAGCATTAAATGCTTGCGCAACCATGTAAATATATTCCTATATAACTAGATAGCCAGATAAATGGATGGATGGTTGGATGGATGGATAATACATATATATATATATATAATAGAAATTTTTGATGGTTTGCCGTTGTCATTATGTCACCGCTAACTGTTTTTCGTTTGAATTTTCCTCTTTTAAATGTATTTCGAGTGTTGTTTCATTTCAAAAACATTCGACACGTTCACATCAATGAATATTTCAAGCTGGCATATGTGCGTGCGTGCCTAGCGTACGTGTATATGTATGTATGTGTACGTGGACTAAAGCTTTTTGTGTATGATATTTTATGTACGCTGTTTGTTAATTTGATAAACGCAATGAATCGCTCGACAAGATTCCATTTATTTATTATCCATTGATAAGGTGTCCAATCGAAATTGTTGATGGTGATGTATAGGTGCGAACTCATTAAACATTTATGATTGAGAAAAATGAATTTCGTTCGCTCTCATTTTTTTAAGAGCTTGAAATGTCACATGGAATCGTTTATATAACTAGTGACCGTTGAATTCATGCTTATTCTACTTTTATTTTATTCGATTCCATCATATCACAGAAAAATTATTATCATTTTCCTTCTTACAAATTGACACGGTTAACAGCCGGAATATATTTATACGGAACCAATCAGAATTACGTTGACTAGAGTTAATATGACTAAATTGAACAAACAATTTTGATGGCAGTACGACAATCGGTGTCACCGAATCATTTATCATATTTGCATTTTGCCGTTTTATTCATCAATTTTTCGGGTGTTAGAAATTTATTTGGAATTTGATGCGCGCTCTAGAATATAAATCAATTGAAATTTATTCAAATTAAATCGATTTCTCTTCACCGTCTAGTCAAATATACCCGAATGCGTTTGTAAATCAGCAAAAGATGTTGTTTGCAGATGTTTCGTCGTCGTCGTTGTCGTCGTCGTCGTTGTCGTTGTCGTCGTTGTCGTTGTCGTCGTCGTCGTTGTCGTCGTCGTCGTTGTCGTCGTCGTCGTTGTCGTTGTCCTTGCCGTTGTTGAAGCTAGAGCTGTCCACGAACAGTTCGTGAACACTTTTTAGGAACAAAAATGTTTGGTGTTCGTGAGAACAAACTTTTGTTCCTTTTTGCCCAGAACATATAGACACAAAATCCCACTTAGTTTGAAGCGGTGTTTGTAGCAAAAATATTTGTTTCTTTTTGCCTAAAACATATAAATACAAAATCTCAAATAATTTGGAGCAAAAAAACTGTTTGTTCTTGAAGTGTTCGCGAACTGTTCGTGGACAGCTCTAGTTGAAGCCATTGCGCGTAACAAATATTCATTTTTTTTATCTTTTTCTTTTTTGCAAGCTTTGCGACTTGCAAATGGTTTTCTTTCTATTCATTGGATTGGATTGGATTGGATTCAGAAGCACACTGGTTCTATCACTTTTGCAATTTATTAATTTTGTTATGCTGAATAATCAACAATCCAACATATTTTCAACATCAAAGTGCGCTTACCAAACACAAATGGGATTTCTCACCTATTGTATTGAATGATAGGAAAAGAGTCAAACTCGTTCTGTTTCTCTCTTGCTATCCCCTTTTCTGGCTAGAAAACTTTGAATTTTTGCCAATAATTTGAGAAAAATATATAATATAGACATTTTTTTTTTTTTTTTTTTTTTTGTTGTTATCTTGAATAATAGATTAGCTGAATTGTTGACTCAAGTAATCTTTCGATACAGTGCTCATCGCATCTGGTTCTTGTCGACGTCACCGATTCTCAGATTCTTTACTTGAATAATTGATTCGATATTAACAAACGAATATAGGAAAGTGATGATTTATTTACTTGTACGGCAATTAAACGTTCGTTATTCAGCACAATGGGCTCGACAGCGGCCGTATATATATATATTATTTTTTCATTCATTGTTTGTATAGAATTATGATTTGATTCGTCTTATTTCGAAATGGATTTTATATTATTATAAAAAAAAAAGGAAAACAAAAAAGAGTATTGACTTTGTTTGCACAGAAGCACACTTTATGACGATGCTAGTCAATTGAAAGCCGATTTTGCGTCTGAGCGAACATCGTTCACATAAAATTTATGATACTCTTTGTTTGCCTACAAACATTTTTGTTGGGCTAGAAAAAGATGAAGTTTTCAAAAGAAATGGCTAAAGCCATAAAAGCCATGAAAATGTTAAAGATGAAATATTAAATGAAAAATTTTAGATGAAAAATATGAAAAGAGTGCGCAATGCGCATAAATTATGATTGGCATATATACGATAATATGAATGTGTAAAGTAAAATATCCAAAAAATATTCTAATTATCACTGATTAGAATACTGAATTTCAGAAGAAAGTTTTTTGTAATCGTTAAGTGTATGTTTTAATTGAAATAGCGGCAATGGGATAATTTAAGTTGAAAGTTAAACGAAAAAAAAACAACAAAAAATAATAATGATGATGAAAAAGCCCGAGAGTAGATAAAGAAGGAAATTTTTCAAGTATTATCCTTAGTCATTATAATTCATTTATTGGAATAAGAGATTTTGTTTTATTTTCGTATAAATGAAACAAAAAATTGTTTCTTCATGTAAACACTATCATTTTTCTTATAGCATTTACACAGATTTAATATCTATAAATTGATATTCAGTCCAATTCATTCCATTCCAGTATTTTATCTTGTTGTGTCTAGACAATTCGACCGGATAGTGATCTCAATCTTATTTATTCCTTAACTCAACAATTTTTACTCATATAAACGTGTCAAAGTACTATGCTAATCGGATACTCTGTGCCAAGAGGCATGAGCCACATTATTTTTACGTCATCAAAATGCATACAGAAATATACACCCTCCTCCCTCCACACACACACACACACACACACACACAGGGGGGGGGGGGGAGAGAGAGAGAGAGAGAGAGAGAGAGAGAGAGAGAGAGAGAGAGAGAGAGAGAGAGAGAGAGAGAGAGAGAGAGAGAGAGAGAGAGAGAGAGAGAGAGAGAGAGAGAGAGAGAGAGAGAGAGAGAGAGAGAGAGAGAGAGAGAGAGAGAGAGAGAGAAACACAATTTGAATTAGAACATATCGCATTCCTTGTGCCAAATAGCTGTGTTTGTAAATATTCTCAAACAAAATATGAATGTGATATGATCTTGGCCCCATCCGGATTTTACCAATATTTACCTTTTATCCCATTTACATTGAACTGCTTTTCTTTTATCCAAAAAAATATTATCATCGTTATGTGAAATCATTTTCTATTCCGTCGAATAGATAAAAGTTCTATGATAAAATTTAAAAATGAAGAAAAGCCGCTTGGAATGCGGAAATCATTGTATAAATAAAATAGAAAAAAAAGGGAAAAAAATGAGAAAAAAAAAAACATATTGCGTATGTAAAAGTATATGTATGTCTAACGTCTAACGGTTAGACTCTAACCCTTATATCGATGAATTCGTGTCAAATATTTTGACTTGTGTTTGCTACCATCATTTCTTCGATTTACCATTTATATGAAATGACGTTAGTCCGGATGGATTCAAAATATCGTAAATAAATCCAAAATCGATGCTTAGTAATATCGAATGAAGTTAAAAATCCGCATAAAATGATATTGCATTCATTGTTTGGATTTTTGGGAAAACATTTCTGAGGTAAAAAAAAAAAAAAAAATAAAAAATAAAAGTTGGGAAAGAGAAAAAAGGAAAACCACATTTTTGACCGTATTAATAAAATTTCAATAAATGGCATGGAAATAAACGAACAAATACAATACCGATGGAAAGAAAAAATCAAAGAAATAAAATAAAAGGCCAAAGACAAAGGATTTTGTATTTAGATTTGGTTTTGGTTGCTTTCGTAAAACAATTTTTACTCATCGAAAAATTCCAAATATTCATTAACATTGAATCCTTTGCCCCCAAAAAACCAAATCACCTTAATTCAATTATATACCGATTAGCCGAAAATATGTCTTACAAAATAATAACGTCGGTTTTTTCTTTCAACAATATCCCGAAACCCTTCGAACAATGTAGAATTTAAACGCTCAATTGTATCTCTTTTTTTTCCAATGAATTTTAATATCTTGGCGATGATTATTGAGTAAAATTGTTTACCAATTCAAATATATGTTTTGAAGAGAGGGGAAACTTGAGAGGAAACTTTTAACAAACTGAGATTTTACAATTCGAATTTATTTATGTTAATTTGATGTTTTGACCCAATGCCTCATAAGCATAGAATGTTGCATAAGCATAGAATTTACAAATAAACTAATTGACACATTTATCAATATCAAATATGCACTTGCACATATCAAAATGGATAAATTGTTTGCCGTTGACATTTTTGAAATGTTTTGTAATGTATTCATTGAATTGATGCAATTAAATAAAGTTTAATTTATCCAAGTATTGTTTCTATCGTTATAGTGACACATAATTTATGAAATGATTTGAAAGAAAAATGCAATTATTCTAACTTTCATTGAATTTTCAATGACAATTCCAACTCAACAAATTGATGGTAAAAGCATAACGGGTGGTCTTTTCACAAATGACATTCATTTCAAAGCATCGAATAGAATAATAACAATGGAAAATAATTGTAACTATTTTTGTTGCGACAGCTTATTATTATAATTTTCTGTACACTGTCAACTGTACTTTTAAATCACTTTTTGCAATCATTAAAGAGTTCAAGTGCAAAAAATTATCGAAAAATTGGCTATCTTGCCACCATTTAAACTAATGAACAAGAATGGTGGAACAATACAATTTCGCAAATGAACTTCAAAAAAAAAAAAAAAAAAGAATCTCAACAAAAACCAAAACGGAACCGCTGTCTTTTGTCAAATACGCTCGAATCTCGAAAATTAATGAACATTGAGTTTTTCATACAAGTTTTCACTGTCATGCACCATCAAACAGATAAAAAAAAAAAAAGAAAAGAGAACAGAAGAGAAACACACGAACAAATAATCTTTCTTTTTCATTTAATTAATTATCGGCGGTTTGAACCAACATGTTGTTATCATCATCATAATTAGAACAGAGAAAAAAAAAAAGAAGAAAAAAAATATGAAGTGAGCGAAAATAGCTTATTCGCTAGACTAGCGATTTTACACAATGGGACGATGACCTTCGCTTATGTTATGACAATGAGAGAATATTCGTCTGGATTTTGTATAAATTCAATAAAACCAGTTTTTGATTTTGTCTCATTTTGTTATTGATGATTTTTCACATTCATTTATTCAATCTTTATCAATAACATTGACAATGGACGAAAAAGCAAGAGACGAACAAAAAAAAAAAACCACTTATAAAATTAAACTATGAAATTTTAGAAAAATATTAGAATAGCATTTAGAATAATATGAATTGTTCACAATTTTAGCCAACAAGAGATTTCAGTACACTTGGTGGAACTCGACGTATTGCCACACGATCAATTTCAGTCTCAATTCCATTTTTATTAATTGTATATTTAATGAAATATCTATATCCATCATCGCCATTAAATGAATACATTCCAATTACAATTGTTTCTTCTTCTGGTGTTCCTTCGTTTTTAATTTCAAATGTTTCTTCTCGATATATTGAATTGGTTAACCGAAAACTAAATCACAAGAAACATTTCATTATTAATCAATTGAAATTTTTTTGTTTATTGTTTTGAAATCAAATTACTTATACGAATATCCATTTTTGTTCGGTGTATATTCATATGAGATAATTTCTGGTAATTTTTCCATTGGTGGAAGATATGATATGTCTGACGATGTTGATACTGATGAAGTTTCTGTTGATGTATCAACTGGTGTAGCCTTGATGACTGTAATAGCCATAAATAAAATGATGAACTAAACAAATATGGTTAATTTTCATTTGAATAAATTTTCTTCAAATTGATAAATATCGAAATGAAAAAAAAAAAAAACTTACAAAATGATACTTCATTGTTTTTCTCTTAATGCAACCTACTCAACAATTCGAATAGATACTGAATTCAATGATTAAAAAAAGTGACTATAGACTTTAGAAATATAGCTCGTTCTGGGGGCCGGCTTCATTCGATAATCAGAATCAAGTAAGTGAATTTCAAAAGATTGCGAATCAAAAACAAGAGAAAAATAAAAGAAAAAACAACAAAATATTCGAAAGCAGTTGGTGGAATATCGAAACAGGTTTTGTCATAGGTCATACACGTTCATTAATTCGATGTTTGAATCATATTGACTTATGTATTAAATACAACTATATGGCATGTCTGTAAATCTTGTCTAATCAAGCAGCACCAATTTGTAAACACCGGTGTGTGGAAGTGGATGTTTGCATAAATTTCGAGATATATGTATTTCTTCAATTTATTTGCCAAATTCATATCATCTTCTTCTTCTTCTTCTTCTTCTTCTTCTTCTTCCTCTTCTTCTTCCTCTTCCTCTTCCTCTTCTTCTTCTTCTTCCTCTTCTTCCTCTTCTTCCTCTTCTTCTTCTTCTTCTTCTTCTTCTTCTTCTTCCTCTTCTTCCTCTTCTTCCCTCTTCTTCCCTCTTCTTCTTCTTCATCCTGTTCTCTTTCTTCATGTAATATATGTTCATTATGGTGCAGTGAAACGATTTGAATGTGTTTTATTGTACATTCAAATATGATAATGATAATAATAAGAGTGATGTATACAGAGAATATAATCAATGACTCACTTTACAAGCAATATTCTTTTGAAATGCATTTGCAACGCTATTCAAGTGTCAATTGAATGAGCATTTATGAATACATAAATTTAAACTATAACTGAAGTGTATATAAATCATTTTGAAAAAGCTCATTGACACATTGGTCGACATTTTTATAGAGATACAAAAAAAAAAAAGACTGCATGATATTTGTGTCAATCATGTTGGCACCATTACAAATGCTTTTGAGGATAAAGTCTTTCCATATCTATTTAGAGTTTTGTCTGTTTTTTTTTTCCTTCAGTTGAGTGACATCTAAAATTAGCAGAAAATGGTATTCAATCCCATTGAAACAGTGCACATGGAATAATCCGTGTAAAACGTCCTTTTTTCACGATTTCATTTCTTGCACAATTCGCCATCAATATATTGAGGAATATGATGCACAGAAAATGCCTTGAATGCTTACAAAGTGAATGCTTCGTAAGTAGTATCATATGCGCTCACATGGTTAATCGTGTGCAATACGATGTGTAACGTCGATGTCGAATTTTGGACAAATTGAAACCGTGTATAAAGTGCATTTTACACGGACTATTCCGTGTAGTCTGTTTCACTGAGATGTGTTGTACATCAACAAACATGAATTGCATTTTGATAATCGCAACGATGCGATTCCCATTTTAGTAATGTTTGTGTTTTTATTTTCAATTCATTGGTACGAATGTTAGTCACATTATGTAAGTGAATGCTTAAAATAATTTGCTACTACATACAGGCAAACTGAAAATTTTATTCGAGTTTGTATTCGAAAGAACAGAATTCATACGAAGAATACGAAGAACGGCATCAACATTTTGGTCAGTGTTGATTCATACGAAAAGTAAGTTCTTTTTTTTTTAAATCGCATGGAAATGCAATTTGAATTTATAGCATCTTTGAAATTAGTTTTACTTTCATTACATTCGATTCTCTTCATTTCCGTTTTTCCTATTTTTCCTTGATCATTTCTTTCTCTTTCTCTTTATCTTTATCTTTCTCTTTCTCTTTCTCTTTCTCTTTCTCTTTCTCTTTCTCTTTCTCTTTCTCTTTCTCTTTCTCTTTCTCTCTCTCCCTCTCTCTCTCTATCTGTCTGTCTGTCTCGGATATTTTGTGGTATGGTATCGTGTTGATGTTTTGGTAATTTTCTTTGCTATCGCTTTGACAATATTGTATTGGGTCAAGGAACAATTGTGTACCATTGCACTATTTTCATGTTCACTCTTATTTTATTCAAAACAATTAAACTGAAAAAGTGAAAATAACAAATGTTCATCATGAATGGCTAGATGAATGGTATCGAACGGATTGATGATCCAGCAAGTATACAAAAATAACCACATACAACTACAGTTGAACCACATTAATTTAACCTAATTATTGGGTAAACCGAAATGTACATGATGAAATAAACAACATGCAGTAAAAATACTTAATTGAAATAGTGAATGAAATTAAATATTTGGGATTTCAAATTGATGAAAAATTCGATATAATGGAATTGTATTTGTTTATAAAATGAAACATGGGTTTAGCCCCTGATTATTTATGTAAAAAGAAAATTACTTATGAATGAGATCCACAACAGAAACACAAGAAACAGAAATGAGATTAGATTGTCTAACATAAAAATGGAAAATTCAAGGAAATAAAGGTGTAAAGTTATTTAATGAAATTCCGAGTGAAATTCAAGATATAAATGGTTTAGAGGTTTTTAAAAAGAGTCTTGCCATGCACATATGACAAATTAATTAGATTTAAGACAATGAAAAATATGTAATTCAATGTAAAAATGACACAAACAAAAACGAAAATTAATAAATAAAATAAAATAAATAAACATACAAATGAGAATAAAATAAAATTCAATTGACCCACAATCATCAACCATTTATGTATATGTCATCATCTTTCATTTGTTATCACATACGAATAACAATTTCTATGATAAATAAGATGAAGCAAATAAGAATAAGAATAAAAACAACACCTGACCATACCAAACAAAAAGGTGAAATGTGAATGGAAAATCGATGTCATTTGTTCAGTTGAACAATCAGCCTGTCTTAAACTACAATAACCATCTGGTCTTTAAAAAATGAAGTGACTAATGTGAAGCATGCCACACTGGACTTTTGTGACAGGGGATAAAAAGGAAAGGAAAAGTGAGAGATTTGAGAAAGGAGGAGGGGAGCAGGAAGAGGTCGGGGAGAAGACATACAAATAAACTAAATTGGGATTGAATGAATCAATGAATGAATGAATGAAGGAAGGAATGAATGAATGAATGAATTATATTATTTATTATATTACATAAGAAAATGAAATGGTTTGTTGTTCTACATTTGAAAAGGCCTTTTTAACTGGCACTGACAATGGCATCGGAGCATTGAAAATTTTTCATATAATTTTTATTGCACACACATTGAAGAGAAAAAGTGTGACAGACCGCTTTTTGTTTGCATCAAGTTTTTGTGCTATGTGCAGATTGTAGGCTCTTATGATCATCACATAGCATGTGTATACGCAACAAATGCCTAACATTATGAATATTATTTGTTTGTTGGAAGAGGAAAACAAAAAATATACATATAGACGCCTTTAATGCCAGCTTTTTTTCATACATGTATGCGAAAAGAAAAAAAAAAAAACAAAATCGAAGCGACCTGTTACGGAAGCTACTATATCATTCAATCTTATTCTGTCTACATACGTATCGCAGTTCCCTTTTTATTTTCATTCCATTTGATTTGTCTGTGTCTTTTATTGTGTGTGTTCGAATTCACTTGGTGAGTTATTTTCTGCATTTACTACACTTTGTGTGCATATGCTTGGTATATGTTTGCGCGTCTCTTACTGTGTTACATTGTGTGCAATGTTATTTTAATGGTTTCAATGCTCGTCGCTTTTTTTTATCTCACTAAAACGGATTTGATAAAAGATGGGAAAAGACAATTCGAAATACACTGAAAGAAAAAAAACAATAATAACATACAACAACAACAACGCCAGATAACATACATGAATGTATTTCATATAAATAAAGAGAAACGAAATCATAACGCGAATAACGATTCAAGAAAAAGGAGACATGAATGTGACATTGAATTTCCCAATGTGAGAAAATGACGAGAAGAGACGCTTAAAAAAAAGAAATTATCTTCATCCAGTCGTGTGTTGTATTTGACACTCATAGCGCCCTCATATTTTGTCTTTTAGTGAATAAACTCAAAAGAAGAAAAGAAAAAAAAAAAAAAAGAAATTGATCGCAATGCCGAAAATGAAAATGAGTTGGAAGACACTCCACTTGTTATTTTATTCGAATACATTCATTTAAAAAAAATGTATTTGGGGCGCTGATTCAATTGAGCTGACGGTGACAGGTATACATTTATAAATTAAAACATTTTGTTGAACAGAATATTTTTCATTTTGGTGTATGTCAGACCGAGATGACAACCGGCTCAATATATTATGTCATCACGTATTTCAATTAAATAAGACGACAAATATTGAAATGTCTTGTTCATTTTCATCAATTTGCCATATTCATTTAATAAACATATAAACACATAATAGCAAACCACTTATACTCTGTGAATATGACCGCAGGAGCATTATTGGTAAATATCAAAATAAGCTTTGCTGAATGTTTTCTCAAAACGTGTATGAGCCAGTGCCGGATTAAGCATTTGCATGAGCCATGGTTCAAGCTATTTTCAAGGGCAAGCATTTTAAATGAATTGGTTAGATAAATGTGTTTTGTAGTTTATTTGTGGAACAACAATGGAACTTGATGGAAATTGAACAACAACAACAACATCAACAATCATCAAAATCGGCGACGATTGCAATCGGGCCCTAGGAAATAGAGCCTTAAATAGCATTAATGCCCTTTAGCGACTGGTTTATTTTGCAATGATCGGCCCTTAACAAATCTTCTACAGCATACCCTATCAAGAGCCAGGTCTTGAGTTTCCCTATTACCTTTCATTCAAATCGTTGCTCTTTATGTTTATAAAAATTATATTTTTTGAGAAAATTAAATCATTACTTGGTCCTTTTTGCCTTTGGCATCATGTAATGCGATATACTGTCATACAGTGATTTGATTATGTCCTGTGGGATGTTTTGCAAAGACTCCATTTTTGATTTTCATTTGAAGCTATTAATGAATTCAAAGAACAATCACACTTTTGCGTGTATAGAAATTCTTGTATCTTCAAACATTAAAGAAATATAAGCAGACACAAACCTTATCAAAATTTTGATATTTTTAAATTTTTTAATATATTTGAAACATTTCTCATGATAATTGTTTCAAATCAATTTTCTCATAATTTCAAAAAAAAAAAAAAAATCAATTTTTTCTATCCAAAAAATATCTCTATTTGTTTGCTAAATCGTCAATGTGATTACAGTACAGATTTAAATTGAAAAATATGTGACAAATGCGCAACTGAAATCACCTTTTTTTCATTCATTCATTTTAACCTTTAATTTGTGCATATTCAAAATGGAAAAATGGAAACATCAATTTCAGCAATTTCATTTTCATTTGAGTGTCATGTGATTCATGTTGTTTGCTTTGCAGCACCATGATATATTCAAATGATAAATAAAAATTTATTTGTTTTATACGATTTCATTGATGAATGTGTGTCATCATAAAAAAAAAATATTACCATAGAATTTTCGTTGTTTTCTCTTTCACTGTTTGATGATCATGAGCTTTCGAAAGCTCATTGTTTGATGACAATTCAAGATTGCTGGTATAAAATGTGTTATGGATTTTGGAATGAAATGCATGTGTACTAGAAAGATTGAAGTATCAATAAACCGTCGACATAATTTGAAAAGAAAAGAAATGTCAATAATTTTTCGATCCGTACGGTGATCAATTGGATCACAAACAAACTAAAAATTCTGAATTAAATTTTTTTTTTTTTTTTTTTATTTACTCCAAATATGGTTGACTATCATTTGATTGAATATTTATGATTGTAATTTGTACCATTGATAGAAGTGTTGCGAAAATCTAGAATACAAGGAAAGAAATGCTTCTTGCACGAAAATATATGTGATAAATGAGAGTGAAGCGGGTTTAATGTAAATATATTAAATGTATTGACTACGGTTCAAGTAAATTCTGAGGTGAGAGATAGACATGGATAATTTATTGAAAACTGAATTCTCAAGTGCTATAAACTGAATGAATTGTTTGTGAATGTGAATGATGTGAGAATAGGAAGATTTTTTGGGCCCAAAATGAAATACAGTCTATTTATTTGATACACGTAACCTTAACCAGTTACTGGGCTCTCTGTTAAACAATACATTTTATTTGTAAATCTGTTAAAGTAGCCACAAAGGGGCGACTTTCTACAGAATGTATATTCTTTATAAGAATTTATTCCGTTAAAAGAATGGAAAGGAAAGGAAAAGAGAAAAAAAAAAGAAAGAAAGGAAGAGTGAGAGAGCGAGAGGGAAAGAGAGGGAGAGAAAGAGAAAGAGGGGGAAAGAGAGGGAAAGAGAGGGAAAGAGAAGGAAAGAGAAGGATAGAAAGTGAGAGAAAGCAAAAAGAAGATGTGCTAACGTCCTTAAGTGTAATTTATGTCTTTTTGGCCGAATGTAACAGCGAACGAAAAAATCAATTTGTTTAGATTATATGTATCACATAATTAAGCTTCATAATATACACATCGTTCAGGGAGATTTTCGCTTAATATTCTTTTCATTGCATTAGAATAAATAAAAGCGGCAAACTTCTTTCATGAATCTACTACAATATGAATAATCGGGAACTAACAATAGAACGGAAACAATTTCTTAATTTATAATATTTTTCGGCATTTGTGTTGGTAATAGAAAAGTTTCAATGTACTTAAATTAAGACAAACTAATCCAAATAAGTGTTGGATTTATGAAATATATATGAGAAGAAAACGAGCGTCTATTCAGAGTTTCGAACAAAAACATTGGATATTTTTTCATCATTTATGTCGATAAATGCCTCTATATTTCTTTTTCTTCCTTTTTATTATTCTTTTTTTTTTTCCTTTTTCATCACTTAATTCCAACTTTTTGACAATATGGTGATGATTTACAATTTTACACGCACTTCTAATTGTAATGGTATAGCTTTTCATTTTTTGGCTTTTGTCTCGAACTTTCAAAAGCATCAAACCAATGTCAGAGAAAAGCTGATAAATTATATGAAGCGCATTCAACTAAAAACAACAACAACAACGACAACGATAACAACAGAAAAAGAACCGTCTCTCTCGGTAAACGTCGCATATAAATTCATTCATCGCAATGGCATTGAACGTTTTTCTTGCTTTTCTGTTAAATAGTCTTTGTGGCTTTTTATCACTTTTCATGCAGACGAATTATGAATGAAATCTTTTTTGAACGATGTTGACTATACAATGTTCATTTTAATATGCATTGCAAGTTTCACAATTGTGCTGACCAGTTATTCACTCGACAAGTGTTTTTTCCCCCTTCTTCCTGCATTTGTTGCTGTTGTTGTTCCTGCATTTGTATCTTTTTCCAATGTTGGGACATTTCTCATCAACTTTTCTCTTATAAAACATTCAAACTTATTGAAATGTATAGGAGAAATAATTAGGTGATGACGAATAAGCTTTTTCCGCATCAATGAACAAAATAAAAGATAAAAAAAAATTGTTCGTTTTTTTTTTTCATTTTTTTTTCTTATTCGCACAACCTCATTCTTTTTTCTTTTTTCTCATTCAACAAACTATTGAAATCAAGCCGATGAATTTGATTGTCGCTGGTCTTGTAAATAGATTAGTTGCAGATCAAAAATAATCTCTCAATAGATAAAATGTTGTTGAATGACCATCATTAGCATGTTCACTGTTTAGCTGGCGATCGATGAAAATAAGAGAAAAAAAAAACAATGTCAACGATTAATAGAAATTCAATGGGAATGGCATGTCACAGACGGTGCATAAGCCGATAATGTAATTTAAAAATAATTTATTGACATTGGGAATAATGAAAAGAATTAAATAAAACCGATATTGGTCTTGCATCCATGTCTACTGATTTTGCAATTGATTTCGTAAATCCATGATTTTGAAAAGGAATTCTATCGCATGCAATAATGGATTTACATGTCATTTGACGCATGTGTTTTATTCAGATATTATTTGGTTCGTTCATTAGGTTTTTCACTTTTGCTTTTCCCCCCTCTAAAATTTTGTTGTTGTAATTATTGGATGGGTGATTGTTAACTTTGATAGGGCATGGCTATCATCCTTTTCTCATTTATTGCGGACCGTCGCTTTTCGCAAAATAACTGTAACGAATATAACTATTAAATTTGCATTCATCAGATTTAAATGTTTGAATAAGTTTAGTGATCGTGCCTTTGTGCGTCTGGTTGTGTTCATGTTCGTTAAGCATGCTGGGGTCGTTTTTCGGCTTGTTCTTTCTTTTGTTCTTATTCGCATTTTCTTTCTAATTTTTTTTTTTTTTTCGTTTTGTTTTTGTTTTCTTTTTTTTTTCTTTTTGCGGACCAGGAGATAAATTGCCATTGTTATATTCTTGAATTTTTTTTTCCCTCGTTTTTGTAGATTACGGCTGTTTTCGTGTTTTCCATTTACCCAGCGACGAGCTACCATCACCAACCGTGGAAAATGTATATAAAAACCAAACTAAGCGATAGGAGAACAAAAAAAATTTACCAGTGAAAAAGAGTGAAGACGAATGAATAAACACACACGAGCCTGCATAAGAAAGAAGAATGAAAAAAAAAAAGTAGAAAAAGTGTTAAAAATATTGGATGGCACCCGTAGTCATGAAAATCGGTTTGAAATTGGTATGTTATGCTCATGCAAAGGCAATCAGACAGTGCATGGCAGAACAAAGAGAAGAAGAATACGAAAAAAAAGAAAAAAAAAAACAAATACATACATTAGACAGCATGACACATTTCGTTCATGTGATACCACACAAAAAATCTGTATCGATATCGAGCCCTGGGATGAAATATATTGGAAGTGTGTAAAAAAGGCGAATTCAAAGAAAACCAAGCAAAAACAGAGATGTTGAGAAAAAAAAAATATAGAACCATTAGGCTTATAGATGACGATTATTTGTGATTTTTATTAGCAATGAGCAATGAAAAAGCATTTTCACGTCATAAAAGCGCAGCATTTTGCGTTAAACTTACACACACACACACACAAAATTCTATATATTAGTGATATATGTATGCATATAAATACATGTCGCGAAACCCTCTACTTAAATATTTCGTGCGGGCACATTTGTTGCAAATAGAAATATTACCGATTTTCCTGCTTATTCCAATCGATTTTTATTCCACTCTCACTAAAACGCATATCGCTAAATCAAAGGTTAATCCATTACTCGCATCTGTGAATGGTACCTTTCGCATTAAAATTATGAATTGATGAAAACGTCACAATCAATCACATATGCTGAATAACATATACGAACAAGAGAGAGATGAAGAGAGGGAGAGAGAGAGAGAAAGAAAATGACAAGCAACAAAAACGACATTTTTTTCAACATTTTACTCTATCTCATTCTCTTTACCCCATTTCGATTATTATCCTAAACGTGTGCGCAATAAAATGCAGTTTTGTGTTCAGATGCT
>JAQOWM010000013.1:315000-497500 GCA_029041755.1 Resseliella maxima | reverse complement strand
GTCATCATTTATTAACATTTTGTTCTCAGTTGTTCTCAGGAGTTGCTCTCATAAAGGGCATGAATAAACTTACTTGCATACAATGTTGCATATAAAAGTCAAACTGGAACATTTTGTTGAAATCAAAAATGCATCAAAACACACATACATATTTCACATTTACGCGTCACAACCACAATTCTCCACAATTCAAGATGAAAAAAGCTTCCAGGCAAATTTATTATATTCATTGCGATCAATATTCTCAATTTTTGAAAAGCGTCTCAACTAAATTTCCATGGAATAATTCAAAGCATTTTCGATTGCAATCATGAGAAAAACAGCGAGCTTGTAAATGGTATGGTGAAGCTTTTGGTGTCTATGTACTATCGTTGCGCCATCCAAAAGTTGTGCGGGTTATTATTTCGAAATACCAATACATACGCAATCAAATTTCCGCTGTACTGAATTTCATGGGAAATGAGCGGCATAACAGGAATAAAATGTGTATAATTTGGGTGATTATCGACTCTGTTTGCCACATAATTTACATGGACAAGTGTTTAAATGCATTAAGCAAATGAACTGCAATGGGAAAGGTTGGAAAAACCAACAACGTAAATGTGCTAGACAATCACAAAGTGTATCCATGAAAGTGAAATTGTCTGCCTAAAATTTTGGTCGAAGTCGCTTTAGCAAAGAAATTCATTGTTTCTTGCGCTATCTCTATAAGCTCGGTGTGAATGTAAATGAATATCAAACAAAATTGCGAAATACAGTGGACTTCCATGCCTTGAGCAAGCTTATCAACGATTGATTAATGTAAAACGGCATAAGTTGAGCGACATTACATTGCAAGCGATCTCTATGATACACTGAATGGCACATACATTATTATGGAATGCAAATGACAAATCGTATCTTTTTGCCGTTCCCATTGGTATAGTCAGCGTACATTGATAAATCGTATAGGTGGCGTCAATATCTTTGAAATCAAAACTCTTCACAATGTAAAAACATACAACGAATGCTACATTAATTTTATTTAATTTTTATTTTCGCTACAAAATACAATACATTCGTGAAACTAAATTATGCGCCATGGGATTGATTAACAATATTCTTGAGTTTTGAATCCAAATATTGAACACGCTTTAAAACTTTATCGCTTGTATTGAATTCAGTGTATGGAATAGGTAAAACATGATAACCACTTTTCTTTAACAATTTGAATGCTAATGCTTGAAAACCATTTGGTTCAATCATTTTTCCCTTACACATATCATGATAGTCCATCATCATGATTGCCACTCTATAATAGAAACGACAAAATGAAAAAAAAAAAAAAAACAATTTTTAATTATGTGATGAGAAACGAATTAATAATTAAATAAAAAAAAAATGTATATTAATGAACCTGAATGCATTTTTTTGTCCGGATTCAATTGCCAAGGGAATTCGATTTTCACTTAATACACATTCCACATCTGAAAGATAAAATATTTAAATGAATAAAACTTTTTCTATGCCAATTTAACAATTATGATAATATTTACCAATAGTAAAGCCCATTTTAGTATCATATTCTTTTCGAATATATGAACTTTCATTGAATAAATTTTTCATTGTATCAAGCAAACCTTGAATCAATACTTTTTTACTTTTGCGATAACCAAATAAACAATTATTTACTGGTGAGTCTTGATGAAGGAAAGGCCCATCATAATTTGATGTAAGATATTTTCCAACTGCATTTATATTCAGCATTTTCATTTTTTGTGCGGGCAATAATTCGCTTGTCCCTTGTTCAAGTGTTAATTGATTGTTGAATTCGGGCCTTATTTTGTGGTAAAAAATGAAAACAAAAAAAAAAAACCAAATTTTTATTTTAAAAAAATTTAAAAGGATGCAAGAAATTGAAATTCATTTATGTTTTCTTTACGAACCTAAGAATGGATTCCAAATGATTTAATTGATGTAAATCAAGAACAGTTAATGCCCATACAAAGTCCAACCATTCATTCGATGATAGACTGTCAATTGTAATTCTTGGTAACAATTTTGTTGTTAAATTGTCAATATTATTTGGCCGATAGTTCACCAAAGCTAATGTTAGAATTAATGATGCCAAATCTTTGCATCGGCACAAATCTTGTTTATCAATAATCCAATTAGTTAAATTATCCAATAAAATTGGATCTTTGTATTTCATATAACCCAAACTTGTTACAATTGAACCAACTACAGCTGTTTTATCCAAATTACTTTTCAAATTAGGAATTATATCTTTGGCAATTCGATTAAGAAGCAAATCATTAGAAAAATTTAAACATGTCATTGCATATAAAAGATCCGAACATTCTTTTAAATTTAATTGGTTGGGATGATTTGCTATTGTTAATGCCAATGAACTCAATACAACAGTGCTACGTGTCTTTTTTCTAGCTAAAGTTGAAAACACTTTAACTTTTTGTGGTAACGATAGAGTTTCAACAATTTTTGATGCTTCATCATCACCTACAGCAGACAATACCTAGCCAAAAAAAAAAAAAAAGAAAAAAAAAAAATAACAAATCAAAAAAAATTTTTTTTTCAAATTTAAAATTGATAGAAGAAAACCGACAATACCATCTCTAGTTCAGCTGATTTTTGTTGACTTGCTTGAACGTGATTTGTAATATTTTGTTTCGTTTGTGTTTTTGATAATAATCGACAGATTTTCAAAAATCTATAATCATTTTCAAAATCTGAAACATTTGCGGAATTTGATGTTGTCAAAACAGATAATTTCGTTAGAATTGCCATTGCATTATCTTGAGTTAAATTTCTTTCACACAATTTCAGTAATTCCGGTACACCTGGTGCATTTGAGATGCTTGACATCAAATCATTTGTTTTGGATTTTTTAGTGGCCGGTTTTACAATTTCTTTGCCTTCATTTATAGATCTGATCCTTTCAAAAACTGCAAATCAAGAACAAAAAAAAAAAAAAAAAAAAAAAATAAGAAGATATCAAAATTCTTTCATTCGATGGACTTATATATGGTGATGATAAATGCATACGATTTTCAGATTTTGAAGCTTTGGTTTGATTTTTTTCCAATGAATCTACAGCATTTTTAGTTAAGTCTGGCTTGTTTGAAATATTTGCACTGCTAAATCCTCTCAATGTAGCCAATCGCCGCAGGTTTTGCGAAAAACATTTAATGGAAATCATTGTTTATTCGCTGTAAATTCCTAAAATAACAAATCATTTCAAATTTTATTACTATTTTTACAAAACATAACCAAACATAACCTAACAAAAAAAAAAAAAAAAAAAACCAGTGTTACACTGAATGTGCAATAATAAACTAAAAATAACATCCCACGATTTTGTATAATTTACGTAATATTTTTGCATGTAATCGACATGAATGTATCAAAATTTTGTCTTTTTTTTTTACTTTAAATTTATTGGTTTTTGATTCCACAATTACCATACCTAATTCCGAAAATCGATGGATGTACCTTTTTTTTTGTGCACTATTATGACATTCATACCGAATGTTAAGTAATGCTGAGAAATGTCAAATTGTATGAACTGTCTAAATTTAAGTATGCGTACCGCAATTTATGAAATAATTTTTACTTTTTATATAATTCGAAGGATGGCATTCAAGAATGCCGAACAAAATTTTATTACACATTTTAAATGCGCGTTTTTGTGTTGTTCGTATTGGTTAAATGTAGGTATGAAAATTTGATATTTCAGATTGAAATATCTTATTCAACTTTTAATAAAAGAAAGTAAAAAAAAAAAAATAGAAAATAATTTTTTTTTTTTTCTGAAATAAAACACGAAATACATTTATACAATTTAAATTTCTTTATTTAATTTGGTTTGTGATTTCTAAAGGTTTGTTTTCCTTAGAATATAGATCATATTGGAAAAATAGTGTGCATTTCGAGTGTGATTTCTATAAGATAATTTATTCAATTTAGCATGTCAGCTCAACAATGTTTTGTTTTGTTTTGTTTTTTTTTTTTTTTTTTTTTTTTGCATTATTTTTGAGAACATTTACATTTGCATGATTTATTGGTTTTTATTTTTATATTGAAAGATCATATTTTATTGTATATTAAATTCGTAAAATCCTTCGAAATAAAATGCAAATTCGACGATTGAAATATTCAGTAATGGCAATTTACGGTGAAAAATATCGTTAAAAAGACTTTTTTTTTTTTGTTTTATTCAATGAAATGGTTGGCTACCATATTTGTATGTTCTGTGAATTTAACTAAATTTCAATTAAAAATCAAAATTGTAAATTTATAACCGAAACAATGAATGAAAATGTCTACAATTTTTACAATCATCACATAATATACGATTAAATGTGCTTTATTTCGGGCGGTGTTAGAATTTTCAATTTTCATGAAGATTTAAAATCGATATCGATAGAAAAGAACAGAAAACAAATATATATTTAGATATTTTTCAGATAAGTTGAATAGCACCGATTTGTAAAATGTCTTGCGAACAAAAAAAAAAAAAAAAAAAAAAAAGAAAATCAATGACAATATTCTCACGTACTTTGTTCATACAAAATTCATTCATTGTTTCTAAAACTTCTATAAAAGTCTTATCAGCTTTTATAGAAGTTAGAGATGCTCAAACAATGGAACCATTATGAGCACAGCGCACCGAATATGTCAATTACTTGAAATTGAAATCGAAATCAAAATTTAATAAGCAGAAAAAACAACTAAAGAACAATTGAATAAGAACGTTTGGAATTGATTTTATTTCAATCAATTTATAGCATCTATCTAAAAATTTACAATTTTAATAATTTAAATTTACATCGGAGATTTAATAAAAAAAAAAAAAAAAAAAACAAAACAAAAAGAAAGAAAAGAAATAGAACCGATAAATTCTATAGCGAAATTTTGCACATATTCTACCGAAACATATTATCGCATATGTTAATATTGTGTGCGATTGCGAGTAATTATTTTTCATTTGTTGCCTAGAAATTAATTGATTTTTGCGATTCCTAATTACAACATGCAATTTTCAATTTTCATAATTATATGAATCATTTTGTCTTTCATTATTATTTCAATCATCATATCAATTTTTTTTGTTTGTTTTTCGTTTCTTTGTTCTCAAACTATTTCAAAATTTAAATCAACTCGATTGTTTTCCAAATTGAAATTGTTTTGCTTGAAAATATTGTTTTCGTTTCATTTTATTTCAAATTTATACACAATTATTTCACCAAATAAATTGCATGCAAAAAAAAAGGGAATTCTTAAACTAATTGCTTTGTTGTTGTTGTTGTTGTTGGTGTGAGTGTGTGTATATATATACGGTATAAAAGTGTTCATATAAGGTGATATATATAAAATATTTTCCATTCTAAATGTTTTACACGTTTGCATTTTGTTATGAATTTAATAAGAGTTTGGTAAAAAATAAAAGAATCTCTTTTGGTTGAAATCCAAAATTATTAGTTTGTTAAATGAATGAAAATGAATGAATTCAGCTAGCTGCCATTTATCATGCACGTATCGATAGAGTTATATTTTTTGTTATGTTTCTTTCTCTCATCTTTTTCCATTTTTTTTTTCTCTTTTTCTCTTTTTCTTTTTCTCTTTTGCATTATTAAATATTTCTATATATACATTCAAATGTGTATATATCTGAGTTTTTGAATCGACTTGATAAAAAATAAAAATTTAAATGCAGATATATCAATGTGCACAATTGATTGAGATATGGATGGAAGCAAATTTTAGAATTTTTTTTTTTTTTCCCTTTTTTTTTTGTTTCTCGACATTGACACAATATCCTTTCTGCACATAAGTTATCACAAAGGGAATAAACGACAAAAGAGCAAAAAAAAAAAAAGAAAAAATTGTTGAGAGTGAGAGAGAGAAAAATTCGAAACAAACAATAAATACAAATTTATCATTAATATATAATAATAATGGCGATATGAGCACAATATAAACTTAAAATACGTATAACTAATTTGTAATTTGCATATAATTCAACCACATTTCAATTGCTGCCAATCAATCAAAAATGATTGACATTGATTCATGATTCTATTTAAGTTATACGAGTGATAACATTAAAAAGGTTTTAAAAACAAAAAGAAAAAAAAAAATGTGTTGAGCTGAGATTTCGTTTTCGGTATTTTCACTTTAAAAAGTAATATTAATAACAGATACGATAATGATGTTTTTTCCTCATTCATCTGTTTCTTGTATAGACACAACAGAAAGGGAGATTAAAAGAAAAAAAAAAACCATAATTGTGTTAAAACAACAATTGTTACATGAATGCATCGTTAGGCGAAGAAAATTAAAACAAAAAATTAAAATAAAAAATAAAACACAGAAAGAGAGACAGAAAATTAGTGGAAGATTAAATATTGAATGTGTTAAATTTGTCGACCATCTTTGGCCGCTAATTTATCAATAAGTTCTTGTAATGGCGCTAATTCTCTTCGATCAATTAGACTAAATTCTTGTACGAAGAAAATAAAATGCTTAAATGATGTATTTAGATGAGCTTCTTCGCCTAATCGAACCACTTCTGAAAAATGCTGATGATACGTATGTGCATAAACACGGAACAATCGCTTTAAAATTGTTTTAGCGCACGATAGAAAATTCTTCGGAAATGGTACACCTATTTTTGATGGAAATAACAGCTCATCATCTAATTGATCTTGTACCTAAAGTGCGAACAATTAAAATTAATTTTATTTATTATGCTAATAGAAATGGAAATGGAAAATATTTACCCATGTCATTAGATAGTCAATGTATTTTGGTGCACTACATTTGATTGGTTTCTTTACAGTTTGGCCATCAGCCCAATGATATTCATATTTTGGACCAGCTGACATAATGCTACAACTATCTTCTGTGCAGAATTCGGTTATTGTGCCATATAACATGTTGATTTGATTGAAAAAATCTACAGCTGTAGAATAAATAAAATTGAAAGGGAAAAAAAAATTTGAATGAAAAATTTACAATTTATGCAAATAAACAGTAAAATCCACTGTAAATATTATTGCAATTTGATAAAACGTACTGTTAACAGCAACCCATTCATTGAGATCTTCACCGTCGGGTAATGCGACCGCATTTCGAAGATTTCCTGAACCTAATGTAGCTGCTGCATGTTTCATCAAATCATATTGATGTGTTCCCTCCGGTATATTTTTCTTCGGTTTAAATGTTTTGCTTGATCGACTAAGTTAAAACAAAACAAAACAAAACAAAACAAAAAAAAAAAAAAAATATTAAAATTTATTAAAAAAAAAAAAATGCTAACGGATTCACAAAATAACGATAAAGTTCATATTTTGATATTTATTTCTCATTTTATCTGATTGTTTCATACGATCAACTAGTTGATTTGGCTTACCTTGATCCGCTGAAAAGAGAAAATTAATAAAATTCAAATTAGTTGATATCATTTTACATAAAAAAAGCACAAAAAATAAAAATTGTTTGTCTTTCGGTCTGTTATGACGCACACAAAGTATATTGGTGATGGTTTTTTTTTTTTTTTTTTTTTTTTTTAATTTTACCGAATCGTGTTGAAAATCCTTAAGTAAGGGAAACTGATACAGATACGTTTATATGTTTTGCTACGTAAACACATTTTTTTCATGTTAACATTTATTTATTAAATGTGAATAATTTTTGATTATTTGAATACTATTTTTCGAAATGAAAATCAATTATTATATCGAAAACAATAATAGTAATTTAATGAAATTTGACGTTTTGAAATATGACAATGTGGATTAGAAAAAGTGCAAAGAAACTAACTGACAAAATGAAAACGTTGGTGTTGATTGAAAAAAAAAAAAAAAAAGAAAAGAAAAACAATATGGACATGAAGTCAACTACAAAGTAAGCAGAACGATGAACAGTAAATTTGATATTTTGTATGCAAGAAGAGAATTTGTCATGGATATTTTTTTTTTTTTTTTTTGTTTTTACGGTAGCACCATGAAGTGCGTATGCTTTGCATAACAATTGATATTTCTTGCAACTTTAGCCATACTTTTTAAATTGAAACACATGCAAATAGAGAAAAAAGCAATGGAATAAAACGACAAAAATAAAATGAATAAAAAATTATAAACGTAAGAAAGAGATGGAGAAAAAGAAGAAAAAAGAAAAAACAAAAAATAGCACCAACAAATAGTTTTAAATGATTTTTCATTTGCAAGAGAATATAAATGTGAGAGCAGCAAAACGATAAACAAAAACGATTCGGTTGATTACAATTTCAATGGTTCAATATTGTATTGTAGTCGTCACCATCAAGAGACATGTATTGAAGAACACGGTGCACACGCGATAATTACAAAATTGTATCGCAATGTAATAACATACACAGTTTTGTATCATTTAATTGTGTGTATAGTATAATATATATATTTTAATAAAGTAGGCAATATACGAAACAGTTTACGTATGTATTTGATTCTTTTGTGTTACTTACAAGAAAAAACTCATTTTATTGACGCCGTTCATTCCACACGAAATTTCCACTGCACTTTTGTTTGTGCTGTATTGTATTGTTTTGATTGAAATTTGAAATTCTTTCGTTTTATTTATATTATTCTTTTTATTTATATATATTTTTTTTTTTTTTTTTTTTTTGATTTTCTTGTCTTTTGAATGATCGTCTTTAAATTTATACACGATTCACAATCTGTTACAATTTAAAACACTGCTTCATAAAAAATATGAGATGCACGTATGGTAAAAAAATATTTCGAAAAAAGAAACACACACACACACACAGAATTGGTATTATTTAAAAAATAAAAATTCTCTAAAATTCAATCAAAGCACTTGGTTTGCTATGTTTTCATTTGGCAATCTATATATCTCTCTCTCTCTCTGTTTCCAACTCTCATCAATATTTCATTGGATTGATTTTTTTTTTTTTTTTTATTTATTTGTCTTTTTTTTCTCGTTTATTTTGTTGTTATTCTATAAAATATTAACCAAAAATAAATGTATGACTTATACTATTCGTTCTGTATCTCTTTCTTTCTCTGTATCTGTTTTTCTTCTTTTCTTTTCTTTTTGTTTTTCGAGTGTATATGTTTCAGTCACTCGCACTTTTGCTATTTGTTTTTGTTTCTTTTCTTTTCTTTTATAGATATTTTTTTTTTTTTTTATTAAATACGCAAATATAAAAAAATTACAATCAAATTCAAATGAATTGAGTCTGAATATGAATAATTTAATCACCTTTCTCAAATGATAAATTAAATCACTGAATGCACAAATCATAAATGATTCGAAACCGACGACACACTGTTAACAAATTGTTTCAATAATAATAAAAATTGAAATAAAAAAAAAAAAAAATTGTTGATAATTTCTTATTATTATGAGTTTTGTTTTTTTGTTTTTTTAAATTCAGTTTTCGCTGGATTGTAGAAATTATTGCTATGGAAAAAATGAAAAACAAAATGCAACCTATACTATTGAAATTATTGTCTGGGCAAATATGACAAAAATGTCAAAATTATTCGTTCGAATAATGAAATTGTTGATGTATATGCGTGTACGCGTAATTCAATATATAAAATGATACGTGTGATCAAATATACAATGTTATACAAGTATTATTATTGTATGTATTGTCACTAACAGGTACTCAAGTGTGCCGTCTTCATCCACTGACGCAAAACAAAATCATTTCCATAATCAACACGACCGAATACGAACCGAAACTTCTTATTATTGTATTGGTTATAATGCGTATGCTTGTTGTACTAAAAATAACAACAACAACAACAAATATATATTCAACAATCATCTGAGTCATCATCGATTTTCGTTTGTTTAACAATTTCTCTCAATTTCATCATTTCTTCATTTCGTTTTTATATTTATTCACGAAAATTGATAAGAAAATATTTGAATAATATTAATATTAAAATGATATAAATTATTACACAAAATACAAACATAAATAATTTTATGCGATGTATGTTTAGGTGAAATTTGTTGTCAATATTCATCTAAAATCAAATCATTCACATTTTGTATTTCTTATGAAATTGAAACACACAAAATACTTAAGAAAATAAAAGAAATAATTTTTTTTTTCTCTAAAAATTATAAATAAAAAGAATTCAAACACACTCGATTGGAAGAAAACAACAACAAATTCAATAACGCTAAACGGACAATTTAAATTTCAACTACCTTCATCTGTTGGTGATAATGCAGTTTTGGTGAATGTTGAAATGTCAATTGGTAAATTTTAATCTGTTAGTAAACGAAATATTGTGAAATTCCCTCCATTACAAGCCGAATAAAGTCACAGTTATAACATGTTTTTGCATAAAATTTCCGATTAAATTGTGAATTTTTTCGAAAAATATAATTTCAATACAAAATGGCAAAACGTAAATCAACCGTATCGCCAAATGATGACAATCGAAAACGTAATCGAAATACTATACAGTACAATATCAATGAAGATGTAAGTAGAGAAATTCCAAGAAAAAAAAAAACAAAAAAAAAAAAAAACAAAAAATTATTTTGATTTGTTGCTGATAAATGTATAATTTGTGAAATTTAATAATTTTGATATAGGATGACAAAGCAAACACATCGGAATCGGCTAATTTATCAACTGAATCTTTAGAAAGATTAGATTTTAGCGTACGAAGTGGTAAAATTTTGACAGTAAAATTACGGAATTTCATGTGCCATGCAAATCTTACAGTTGATTTTAATACACGATCAAATTTGCTGATTGGTCAAAATGGTAGTGGTAAAAGTGCAATTTTAACAGCACTTATCATTGGTTTGGGTAGCAAAGCGAATGCTACAAATCGTAGTAGCAGTATTAAAGGTAATTTTTCTTTTTCTATTTTGTATTGATAGATTACATGTGTTACATTTTACATTTTACATACAATGTATCAATGTTTAACTTATATGCACTTGTTCATTTTATAGATTTAATTAAAACGGGTGAATCATCAGCAACAATTGAAGTGCACATTTCAAATGATGGTTCCGATGCATATGAATACGAAAAATATGGCAATCGTATTATTGTGGTGCGTCAAATTTCTGCATCTGGTTCGTCCACATACAAATTGAAAAGTGCATCGGGCAGTATAATTTCAAGCAGTCGATCTGATTTATTGAAATTAATATTGTATATGAACATTCAAACTGATAATCCAGTATGCGTAATGACACAAGATGCATCACGTGGTTTTCTGCGAGAGTATGCAAATTTTTCCATTATTATTATTTTGATTGTTTTGATAAATGAAAAACATTCATAAGAAGAAGAAGAAGAAGAAGAAGAAGAAGAAGAAGAACACATAAATCAATGATAATAATTGTACAATTTTTTAAAATTTTTGCAAAATAGCTCCAATCCGAAAAAAAGATACGAATTGTTTTTGAAAGCAACGCAATTGGATGTCATTATAGAAAAATTGGATGGTTGTTTGCATCAAGTGAATACGACCAAAAGCAAATTCAAAGCGCAACAAAGACAACATGCCAACTATTTGGAAATGCAAAAAAAATGCCAAGAAAAACTCAATCAATTCAAATCAATGGAGCCATTGAAAGTAAGTAACTTTGCTATGATTCATTGTGTGTGTGTGTGTGTGTGTGTGTGTGTGTGTGTGTGTGTGTGTGTGTGTGTGTGTGTGTGTGTGCGTGTGTGTGTGTGTGTTTTATTTTCCTACAGAGAACACAATTTTTTTTTCTCATAATTATTCAATAGAAAGAAACAAATCGGTATAAATGTGAACGAGCATGGTTGGCTGTTGTTCAAGAAGAGGAATTAATACAAACGGTAAATACTGAATTTGAAAAAGCTCGACGTAAAAAAGAAGAAAATGAACAAGATTTGGCCAAATATAATATCAATGATCCAGAAATACAAGAACAAAATGAAAAATTAAATGAGGAAATAAAACAATTGCAACAATCACGATCAAATGTACAAAAGGATTTCGATAATGAAAAAAATAAATACAGGCAAACGATTGAGCAAATCTCATCGAATGAACGTAATGTAAAAAAGCTTGAGGCTAAAATGGCAAAAGTACAGGAAACTATTGCCACATTAGAAGAAACAATTCAATCAGAATTAAGTTCGTAAGTGTATCAAAAAAATTAGTATTTTTCATTTATGAAACCGAATACAATGTAAACGAAACATGTATAAAAACAAAATTGAATTTCGAAATTATAGCAATAAAAATCAAATCGATGAAATGAAACAAGCCAATGAAGCTAAACTAAATGAATTGTCCAAGAAACAAGAAGATTTTGATGCCATTCTAAAAAGTCATCGACGTGAATTGGATGTAAGTATTTTACTGAATTACAAAACAATCATATTAAATCTTTTATCAAATAATATTAATATAAATTGTTTTATTTTATTTCGATAGATTTATACAAATACTCGTACAAAATGCCAAACACAATTGGAAACAGCAAAACGCAACTATACCAAACTGTGCGAAGAAAAAAGTAATATTTATAGTTCAAAATTGAGAACAAACATAATTATGATAAAAAAAAACGTTTTTTTTTTTTTTTTTTTTCGCTTTTAGAAAATGTTGAAAGACAATTACAACATATGCATGCATCACCGAAGGAAAATCTCAAATCATACGGTGAAAATATTGTAAAATTGGTTGACACTTTAGAGACTTATTACAAAAATGGTAAATTTAAAAAGATGCCAATTGGTCCAATTGCCAATCATGTTGAAGTTAAAGCGGCCAATTATCGTCAATATGTTGAAGATGCATTGGGAAATATTTTAATGGGATTTTGTGTTGATAATACAAATGATTTAGCTGTATTTCGTGAAATTTTAAAAAAATTTCAATTCAGTGTACCAGTGATTTGTGCACCATTCATTGATCGACAATATGATGTGAGTGGTAAATGCGTTGAATCTGATAATAAAACATTTCGTCTTATGGATATGATTGTTGCTGATAATCCAAATGTAATGAATTGTTTAATCGATCAGTGTAACATTGAAACAATTTTATTTACAAATTCATTTGAATACGCAACGCATATTACATCGAAAAAAGAAAATGTACCAAGCAATTTGTCACGTGTTATATTGACTAAACCGTACAGTGAATATTTTCCAGCGCCATCATATCGTTCATATACAAAAACATCAAGACCATCACGTAATTTGCGTGTGAATGCTGCCGATCGAGAACGGTAATTATGATTAATGAAAAGAAAAAGAAGAAAAAAAAACCACAATTTTGAACGATAAACCAATGTTTGTATTTTTGCAGTGCGTATCAAAAGGATTCAATGGAAATCAATGAAAAAATCGAAGCGGCAAAAGAAGAATTGAAACAAATTCAAAATAAAGTCAATGAAAATACTAAATTGGCCGATGAAAGACGCAAACTGATCGCAACTTTTGAATATGATCTTCAAATGTTGAATTTGGAAATAGTTGAAATACAATCAATTGAGTATCCACAAGAAGCTGATGTTGAAGTTATGGTAAATGTTCAAAAATATAATTTAAACAATTTCAATTGAATAACAATTGATCATTTACATTAATATTTTTTTTTTTTTCTTTCTTCTGCACAACAAAATAGCAAAATGAAGTCACCGAACAAACGAAAATTTTGACCAATTTACGAAATGAGCATGAAAATGAACAGGGAAAAGTCGATGAATTAAATGTTATTGCACGTGAATCTAAAGCAAAAATGATGGAATTTAAAACAAAAATACAAACAATTGAAAATGATATACAATCCAAAGAAAAATCAAAAGATGATTTCAATGAAAATGCATCAAAACGTGAAGCAATGGCATTATATCATCGAAAACAAATAAAACATCTCACTGAAGCCATGGTTCAATATGAGGTAAGTGATATTTTCAATGCAAAACATATTCGAGATACACAATGTGTTGGATTGAATTTACAGAAAGAATTGGAAAAATTAAGAGAAAAACTTAATCGCATTGAAGCAACGGCTTTAAAATCTGGATCACGTGTTGAGGTTACTCATACAGAAGAACAATTGATGAAATTAATCAAACGAAATGAAATCAAACTCAAGTAAATTGATTATTGTTATTTTTTTCATTTATTTTCTGTATGATTTTAATAATTTCCATTGAATTTTAAGTGCGGTGAATACAGCAAAAGAATCATTGGAGGATGTAGTACGTCAGGTAGAAGAAATAGACAAACAAGTCGAACAAAGTGAGGATTTGATTAAAATTCTTGGTTCCACATTGAAAACGGTGAGTATTGCATGAAAAAAAAAAAAAAAATTGATACGCTAATTTTGCTAATTTCCCCACAGATGCACAATTCAATTCGAATGAGAATGTCGAATGTGTCCAAATTAAAAAAGTTTATGATAACTCGTACGGCTCTCTATTTTACGGTATATTTTTATGTTCAATATAAAATTTCATCAATTTTTTTGAATTTCAATATTATTTATAAAATTTAATTTTCACAACATAGACCATAATGAAATTGCGTGATATTGAGGGTACATTGATATTCAATGAAGAAAATGGTACTTTGGATATTGAGGTGGTGCCACGTGATAAGGATTGTGAAAATGTCGTATCAAAAACAACAAATCTCTCGGGTGGTGAACGTTCATACACAACAGTTGCATTTCTTCTTTCACTGTGGACATGTGTTGATCATCCATTTTACTTTCTTGATGAATATGATGTTTTTACGGTAAAATCAATACAATCGAACATTTAAATTTCTTTTTTTTTTTTTCTTGGAAATAATGTTAATTTTTCTTTTGAATTATATATTTTTTTTTTTTTTTTTAAAGGATCAAGTGAATCGAATGTTCATGACAAAATTACTATTAAACGAAGCCAAAAAGAAACCACTTCAATATACATTCTTAACACCACAAGACACATCAGAGATTCATCCAACAAATGATCTTTCAATTTTGCGGTAAATTGAAAATAAAACCAAAGAAATGGCTCATTTATTAATAAGCACTTGCAATTTTTATTTTTATTTTTGAATTTTAGATTGGAAAATCCAGATCGTTAATCAAAGGACATACGTATTGTGTTCAAAATATCCATCAAATCAAAACCAAATGGGATTATTATAAAAATCCGATAAAAATTCAAATAAAATTTTATGTATAGAAAACAGTAAAAACATAATTTAATGTCAATGATGGATCAATAAATACTATATTTTTCGAAAAAAAATTTTTATTTCAATTTCATGTAATTGCCCTATCTTGCGTGCTCATTATGGTCTTTACTTCTGTAATAGTAAAAACAATGTAAATTATAAAATGATAAAATTGATGCGATTCAATTTATCTGTGAAGATTTTTTGCTTTCTTTTATTTTCGATATAAATTTTAAATTGTTCATTTAAATCTTCATAAAGCTCATTGATATGTTGCCTGTATTAATGCAACGCATACCAGTTTCAAAGAAAATGAATTATTTCAGCTACAAATTTATCTTAGGGAAGTTCTTTGTAGATTGCCACCCCATACAAAATTCACTAAAACTGTAAGAAAACTTTTCTTAGAAAAGTGAAGTGAAAATGATTAACAAAATTGATGAACTTTTTTTTTTTCATTTCATGTCAAGTTAGAGCATAAAACAGAATTCAGGGGTGGCAACTATAGCTTCTGATAGCCGGACGTCAAGAGGAGGGTAATTTAATTTTTTTTTTTTTTTTCAATTTTGACCTCAGCACTTCCTATTTGAATTAACAGTACCGTTGTGATAGTTTGATGTTCTTTCAAACCAAGCTATCCTTTTTGCATTCAGAAAATGCATATGTTCCAGTATTGCTGATCTTAAATGTTCAGAAATCTATATTCTTTATTGAAAAAAAGGCCGGGTGGTCACCTAGTATCTCTACATTGAGGAGGGGGTAATAAATTGAAGGGGGGGCCCTCTGGACCCTTATCAGAAGCTATAGTGTCAACCTACAAAGAATTCCCCTACTATTTGCAAACATTTCATGAAATTTAATTGAATTAACTTGTATTCAATATTTCTGCATTCACTAGAAATTATCGCAATTAAATAAACAACAATTGAAATTGTATAAAATGCATTTCTTTATTATTTCAGCAACACATAATTTGTATATAAGAAAATTAGGAAAAAAAAAAAGATAAAAATGATATTTCTATCCGGTATATCAAAAATAGATGTATATAAAATTTTGCTGTTTCATCACAGTACATAAATGATATGCAATGAAACATTTCATTTGTTAATTATCATTTTATATTGCTCTTGTTCGGCAAACCATTTAGCTTTTAATTGTGTTTTTTCTTTCCAATGTTTTGTTAACTCTGCATAGGTTGGACCTTCACCTCCCAAATCTTTTGGCAATTCTGCTTCAATCGTTGATTGACCTCGTGTTACAAAAACACGATTAGCCAGTTTTTTTGACATAAATTTTAAAAATATATCTAAAACCACATTTATATGCTGTGGAGCATTTATAAATTCCAACTTTTTTACTTTACACGAATAGTTTTCCCAACAATGAACGGCTCTATACAATTGAAATAAAATATTTAGTGAACATTCAGTCGAATAATTCAATTTTTTTTTTTTCTTTTTTTTTTTTGACGGTACCTTTTTATAATAGTCGGAGTCATTTGAAGACCATGTCTCCATGTAACACCTTTCATATCAAAAATTGCGACAGTTCCATAAATTGAAATTGTTTCATCTAAATGTAAAATAACATCGAGTACCATTTTCATGACCTAAATTTTCAAATGTATGCAAAAAAACAAAAAACAAAACAAATGACAAAAATTATAATTTCAATCATACAGAATATATGTCGCCAGTGCATTTTTATCAGTGGTAGACTTCGAACCTTTAGTACATCATTTTGATCATGTCTGTGTGTATTGTGAACACCAGTTCTAATAATAAATACTTGACAATTGTTCACGTCTTTTGTTTGCAAAGGTAAAAATAGGCCAAGATCTAACAGTTCTTCAAGTTCTGGCTTTAGAGGATTTCGATTGGCAAACCATTCAATGCGTTCAGATCTCATTTGATAAAACCTTGATCATTTTGTAAATGTTCCAAAATGAAAAAAAAAAAAAAAAAAAAAACAAATTTAAAATTCGAAATTGGAAAAGATTCCGGATTTGAAATTGGAAATGATTCAATTTCCAGTAGAAACCACATTTTATTTATTTATAAATTCATAAAAATGGTTTAATAGTTTACTTACGTTTCAATTCGTTGTTTGGCTTTTTCCATTCGAAATTTGGCGCCACGTAGAAAATGTAGCAAAGATGTTGTATCTCGGTTAGCATTAATTTGAGGATTTTCATCTAACCATTTATTTAGCTCCGACAAACATTGATCACGTATAATTTTTGATTCGCCCAATGCTTTTTCTGCATATTCGTAATCATGTGCCGGTAATTTTTCTTCATAATGAATTTCCATTTTCAACTGATTTTGATGAGTATAATTGGCAGTGATGTAAATTAATTCAAAACAAATCAAAACAAACGAATACAAACAATTCAATTCAGCTAAATATTCTAATGGCCTGTTACAATGAAACACAATACAACATCTAATTTTGCAACAAAAATATAGAGTCAAACAAGTGTCATCACAGTTGTAGTCAAGAGCATATATATATATATATGCAATGAAGTGTATTCGACACATGTACATATGCTTGCATAAATGCATGTGTAAATATTTTGTAGTTCGTATGTTGTATGTGTATGTGCCTGGCTTAGATAAACGTAAACTATTGCGGTTTTTGTTGCTATTTCGTACTGTTTATTTGTTTGCATTATGATTAGAGTTGTACGTAGATACGATAAGAAATAAGAGATTGAATCAAAGTGTGAATCAAATACGTATGCACAATTCAAATATATACTCTGGACATGTGAACTGATGCACATTGCACATTCAGATTACGTGTTCATATATAAAATTGTAGTGGACAGAGGTCTATATAAACCAAAGATGCGACAATAATATGTAGCTAATTTTCATATATTTCCATTGTCTTATCACTTATGTACTTGTACGTAAAATGTAATCAAAATCTAAATTGACATAGATATAGTGGAAATTAATCTGTGAACGTAATTTGATTGCAAAGACATTATTTGATACGGTTTAATAGATTTTATTGTAGGATTTTTGTATTTTGCCATAAAAAATAAAAGAAAATTTTTTTAATTCAAATTGAAAATGTTATAATATAAACCAAACACATGTTCAGTATTCAGAGTCGATATCGATTCAATTATTGTTTTTTTTTTTTTTTTTTTTTTTTTTTTAATGCAATTTATATTGTAGTCTTTGTGAAATCAAAGATTGTGATTTTTTTTTATTCTTTTGAAATTACACCGAACGTATAAATGTCATTTCAAATTTATTCTCCCTTGTCCTTATTCTTGTTTTTCTTCTTTTTCTTTTTCTTTGGCTCGCCATTTAATGTATCATTTCCATTGTCTTCGGCATCACCATTTGTTGTATTCAATGTACCATTTCCATTTTCCATTGATTCATTAGCAGCTTCTGACTTTCGTTTCTTATCTTTTTTCTTCTTTTTCTTTATTGAAGCTTCAGCGGCTTCTGTATCGGCTAATGCTAATGCTTCTTCCATAACATCAACATTTTTACGTGGTGCTTCACCTGATTCATAGAATTTCAAACGATCTTCAACTTGTTGCCGCAAACTGTTACCGTAAATACTGGTTGGTGTTTCTGTGAAAAAGAAATGAATTCATTTGTTTTATTTAAATTTGAAAAAAAAAAAAAAAAAAAAAAAAAGAAAATGGCATGCACCCAAAATAAAAAGAAAAAACTTTTTGCATTTAAATACTAACCCAAGAAGCAATCAATACGTGATGCAATCGAACATTTGTTTGCCAAAAATCTGGATATGCGACCCTTATTCTTTAAACCAGCACGACCAATAAACGTGGAATGATAGAGCAAACCATATTTTGGTGTATTTGTTCGTGATTTAAGTGCACGAAATAGTGCTTTTTCAGCGCCCAAAATTTGAACAGTTGATGCTGGATATTTAGCCAAATTTGTTAAACTGCCAGCATGTGAAATTAAACGTGCACCAACTTGATCACCAATCAATACTTGTAAATTTGGTGCAACGCTATTCATTTTTGTATGCAAATATTCAGCTAAACGTTTACGATATTCTGATAAATTGACAACACGTTTTGCAAACATTTCAATATTAATTAAATCAACAACTGATATATCCATGCCCATGGACATTTTTGATGCATCAATAACGGCTTTTGCAGCAGCTGTATCCATAAGAATCTCTTCTAAACCTTCAAGACTTTCATCAGTTAATGTTTTACGATCTTTAATGAACTGGGCTACTTTGGCATATTTATAATTTTCGGTAACAATTTTTGCCAATTCTGGGAAATGATATGAATACCTAAATAATGATATAAACAAATGAAATTATTAAACAATCTATGTAATGAAATAATAATAATATAAATCTATTTTTTACAAAATTTAACCTTACCATTCACGAATTCTCATCGAAAATGTATTTATATCTTTGTCCAATTGATCAAGCAATGCAATTGATTGAATAATCATGTTATCAACACGATTTACATTAAACTTGACTTTAGCACGTGAATAACTGTGACCCAAACCCAATTGAGCAATGCCAGCTGATTTACCAGTAAATCCTTTTACCAAATTATGAAAATGAAAACGAATGCCGCGCAAAATTTCTGGTACAACGCCAATATGTGTTGTTTTAATACCTAATGCTTCATTGATTGCAGCTCCCAATTTAGCATCGGCAACACCTAATGTAACTTTTTCTTTTGATGATATGGCACCATCTAAAAATAATGCCAAATCTTCTGGTACAATACCTTCAGAAATGGCATTAACATTTTCCAAAGCAGCAACGGCTGTTTTAAATGGTGAAAATCCCACCAATTTAACCAATGAATTGAATTTTGCCAAATCAGTAACTGATGATTCCAATTGTGGCAATAAAACAGCCACTTCTTCAAATTGTGTTACTTTGAATAGTGCATAACCAGCTGCATGTTCATATAAAACTTGTAATTTTGTCTAAAATAGATGAAAAAAAAAAAAAAAAAAAAAAATGCAGAAAAACAAACAAACACACGACATTAATGATTTAAATTCAAAATGCTTTACAATTTATCATTAGCATGCTATCCAAATACATTTTTTGAGGTTAAGGTGATAAAAACTTCAATTTCTAATGCAAATATTTTACATTTCCACGATAGTTTTTGTAAATATTTTTTTAGAAATTGTATTAAATTGATATAATATAAAAAAAAAGAAACAAAATGAATTCTTACCATAATGAATGATGTTTTTTAAACGATAAATGAATTATGTTTTTAAACAAAATCAAACTTCTTAACCACAATAGCACGTGTATTCCGAAACACGGCTATAATTACACTCTCTGTCTTTGCTTTACACAATGTCAAAACGCGTGTGTATGGTTTGACAAAACAATGCTCATGTGTTCAAATGGAAACGAGACGATAAATTATGTGATGAAATGCATGTGTGTGTGTTTGTCACACATGTTGACTTGACACATGTTGGCGGAAATATGAAAAAAAAAAAAAAAATCAACCTAACGAAACCATTTGTACTAAAAATTCAAATGTCATTCGGGACAAAATATTCAAATAAAAACAGTTTTTATTTATTGATCATCCAGATGATGTTTGATTTGATCATATCATTTGATATTGAATGAAAACAATAATGCAAATTCGAATTAATTATTATCTTTATTTAAACAAGATTTTTACACAATTTTTCTCTTTAAAAACATTTTTATATTTTCTTTGAATCTATTTACAATGTTTATAACTTTTGCTATTTATTTTTCTTTTTGTTAGATATATGTTTCTCTCTTTATGCAGGGATTTAAAAAAAAAAAAAAAAAAAAAAAATAAGAAGAAGAAAACAACTCGTTCGACATTTGTGATTTATTAAATGTGCTTTGCATTTACTTTCAATTATCTTTTTTCAACAAATACTTAATTTAAGAAATTGGTAAAATGAACGAATAGAACAAAAAGGGGACAAATTTTCAACTGTAAATGAAATAATAATCATAAATTATTTAAATTGAGATAAGGAAAATAATTAAGAGACAGAATGTGCAAATTAAAGTGTAATAAAATTGAAATTGAATTTGAAATCAAAACATTAAATAAAATCAAATTAAAATATTAAATTTCTACCCATAAACCCTGTGTGTGTGTGTGTTTTCTTACTATTATTTAGTATGTTTTTTTTTTTCATCTCTTTTCTTTTGTAATGTTAAATAAACTATTTTATCAATTTTGTTCACATTCAACTGAAATTGAAGAACAAAACGGAAACATAAAATTTATATGAATTTTTTTCTTTTTTTTTTGTAAATAATTGCATCGGTAAAATAACAAATGTGTTTTTCGTAATGAAATGCTTTCAAAAGAAAAAGAAAACAAAAATTAGATATTTTAATTTAAAATTAATTTCGGAGAAAGAAATTCTTTCTTTCTTTCTTTCTTTCTTTTCCTCTCTTTCTCTCCCTCTCTCCCTCTCTCCCTCTCTCCCTCTCTCCCTCCCTCCCGCTCTCTCTCTCTCTCTCTCTCTCTCTCTCTCTCTCTCTCTCTCTCTCTCTCTCTCTCTCTTTCTGTGCACATTATTTCTTTGTAAAATGCAGGACAAAATAAAACAAGGAATAAATTATTGCATTTTGTCATAATGAAAATCAATTAGTTTCGAATGCGTTTCATTTAATAATTGTTATTTTGTTATTTTGTTTTTTTTTTGTTTTTGCTTTTGTTTCTATATGATTCACATTTTGGAATGTTAACAAACACATCATTTCGATGTTAATCAAGTGAAAAACGTTTTTCTCTCTATTTCCTCCAAAAGAAAATTTCACCTTCCATTTGCACAGAAGAAAAAGGAATTTTCTCAACAATGGATTAATTTCATTCTACGTATAAAATTTTGTATATATGATATACGGCTTTCTTGTCGATTTCTTAAGCTGGAAAATTGAATTCTGAGTACAAACCACTACGTATGTACGATGTGTTTAATTTTAAATTTTTCATTTTTTTTTTTTTTTTTTTTGCTGTTATTGTTGTGTCATTTTTAATATTATTATTTTCATTTTCTTCATGATTTTTCATTTTTCTTCGTTCTCCTTTCTAATTTCTTCTGTTTTCGAATTGAAATTGGATACAAATTTATCTAGCATTTATCGATTATGTATCATTGAAATGCATTAAATTGATTATTTAAATTGTTTGCATTTGGATTAACCGTACCCATAAGATTACCGAAATCAAAATTTTGCACATTACCCGATAATATGTTTGGTTGTTGTTGCTGCTGCTGCTGCTGCTGCTGTTGTTGTTGTTGTTGTGTTAGGCTAAAAATGTTTGCGCCAAAATTATTATTCAAACTATTAAAATTATTGTTTACAGCATTATTGTTGATATGTAATTGTGGTGACATCATTTGCGGTATCGGTGATTGTTGTTGCTTTACCGGACTCTGCATTTTTAATTGATTCATCGATAATGCGTTCGATGATTTTGATTTTGTTGACATTAAATTGTCCAAATCAATATTCAATGGCGCATTTGACCATGTTTGTCCAACATTTGTTAATGTCATTGGCTTTAATTGCATTGGATCATCTCCTTGAGCAGTTAATTGTGGAGTTAAAATATTATTTGTCGGTTGAAGAATATTTCCTAAAATTTGAAAAAATAAAATAAAATTCATCAATCACTTAGCATATCATCATTAAAATCGCAAACAATCAAAAAAGAAAATCGTAATTTTTAGTTTTCCCCAACAAAGTAATTCATTTTCTTTGAATTAAAATTATGATCATGCTTCAATTTTAGTACATCATTTAGTCACGAGGAATTTTGTTTTTTTTTTTTTTTTTTTTTGTGACATTCGTTGAGTTCCGTTTAGTACAGGTATAAGTGTGTGCTAAGGAATTTTTTCATTGTGTGACGCCATTTTTGTTTGCATTTTGACAGCTCACATAATTTTACGTATATACTGATATACTGTGTTATTGTGATCAACATAGCGAAAATTTTTAGTTGCGTTTTACATTCAAATTCTTTTCTTTTTTTTTTTAAACCAAAAAAAAAAAAAAAAACTTAATTAAAATATCAAATCAAATTCATTAATTCTATGTTAATATTTCAAAACATTTTTAGACAGTACCAATATATGAAAGTTACCATAGTTGACAGATAAAAAAAAAAACAAAATTTTTTTTTTTGTAGATAGAAAAAAAAGTAAAATGAGTGGAAAGAAAGAAGCAAAAATAAACAATAAAAAAATATCAATTGGTTCAGTGCCAATAAATCAAAGAAGCCCAAATTCAAAACAAATTAATAAAACCCATACAGTGACAAATTCCAATTGTCTATTAGATGGTAATCACGTAAATAAAAATGATGGCACCAGTTTGTGGGCCCATCATAAACCATCACCAACGAAAACTAGTCGAGGTCAGGTTAGCAGTAATTGGAATAGTGTGGCCAGTACATTTAAACCACATCGAAATAATTCGTCGGCAAAAAAAATAGGTAAATTATTTGATGAAATTGCAAATGTTGACAAACATTTTTGATTTTAACCTTTTTTTTTTTTTTTTTTTTTTTTTGAAAAAAAAAAATAGGTTTTTTACCAAAATCAAATGCCATTGCATTGGATTGTGAAATGGTTGGCATTGGACCAAACGGAAAAGATCATATGCTTGCCCGTGTATCAATTGTAAATGAACGCGGTGAAATTATTATGGATAAATATGTAAAACCAACGATGCCAGTAATTGATTATCGCACACAATACAGTGGCATTACGCCAATGCATTTGGAAAACGCATCTAATTTTGCCGATGTACAAGCCGAAGTTAGTCGAATTAAATTCAATCGTATACTTGTTGGACATGCTTTACACAATGATCTACGTGTTCTCAAAATGGAACATCCAAAAAGGTATTTATGACAATTTTTGAATTTTTATTTTTTTTATTTTTATTTTTTATTTTGTTCAATCAATTCCAATCGAAACAAACAAAAATTTGCTTATTTATTTATTGATTGTTGATATTATTGTTTTCATTATAATATTTCAGACTAATAAGAGACACATCCACATACAAAAAGTGCAGAGAATTTAGTGAGGGCCGAAGTCCATCTTTGCGTTTATTGACCAATTGTATTTTAAATTATGACATACAAAGTGGTGCACATTGTTCAGTAGAGGATGCCAAAGCAACAATGGCAATTTATAAAAAATTCGCACGAAGTTGGGAGAAATCAATGCAAAAAACAATGGAAAGATATTTATAATTTAATTTAGAGAGAAAAGAAAGGAAAAAAAGAAAAAAAAAAAATAACAAAAAATTGTTGAACTTTGAAAAATAAATTCCAAATATTTTTTTATACTAAAGACAATATTTTCATTTGTTTTGTTTTTTCTTTTTCATTTTCGAAAATGTATTTTTATCCAAAGAGTTTGTAAGTAACAAAATATTTTACATATTATTTAAGATTATTAATTTAATGTGTATTATACGTCTGATATAAGCGCATCAATACATAGAGCAAGTACATTTTGTGCCATTCTGCGGCATTCTTCATTTGTTTCACCTTTAATTACGTTGAATGAAAGATACTCTTCTAGCCAATCTTTCATTTCGGTTAAATATGACATTGAATGCAATTGTAAAAGTGATTTTGGTGTTACAAGTAATGCTGCCGCTAACATATTTAGCACTGCCAAACGTATTTTTGATTCTGGATGAAATCTTAAGGTGAATCCAAGCTGCATGACTTCCGATGAGACACGTGAAATGATTGGACAATTTTGACATGCAAATGTAATTGATCCAATTGTACGAAGTAAATTGAAAAGTAATATATTATCGGTATCATCTTTTAATACATTATTCATTCCATGAAATTTAAGTTCATCACGGCCAATACCATAAAGTAGTGGAAAGAAAAATGAACCAGCAACATTGGCAAATTGATTTGGTTTGCCACCTGCCAATGGATTTACCGATGGTCGTGCAAATCGTCGTGTTTTCATTTCAAGGCGCTGTTGAATTATTCGCTTTGATTCATTTAATCGAGCCTTATGTTCAGCATCTTCATCAGAAAGCAATAGAGAATACATGTAATTTGGTTTATCATGCATTTCAATTGGTTTTTTATTTGATTTCGTTAATTTTGCCAATGCCTTTGCTGATTCACCCAATATTTCCATCATTAAAACTTTCTTTCCAATTGAATATCGACCGAGCTCAGCATGAATTTGTTTACACAAAAATTCTGCACATTCTTTTGGTTGTATACAACAAATTGCCACACAACTTGACATACGATGATAATCAAAATCATCAACATGAAATCGTTCATCAATTTCAATCAATAATCGAAGCAATTCAATACCAATATTTGAATCATCATTTGGAAGTTTTAATTCTATTAACGATGCACATGATATTATTGTTTGTTCAAATGTATCTGGATCATCGGTTTCAAGTAATGATTCTCGTATATCTGTTAAATAATGTGGTCGTTTCTCTTCAACCATTGCCGTATCATTTGACATATCATAAGGTTGTAAATCATCTTCATCATCTGAATCTAAATCATCATCATCGGACAAATCAACTTTTGGTTTGGCCAATACTAAATTTTCATTTGATGACAATTTTAATGAACCAATTTCAATAGATGTATTTTGAATATTGCTTGATGTAGACGGTTTTGAAATATTTTCAATTTTATTTGGCATTTCCACAACAATTTCATTGTAAATATTATAAAGAATCGCAATGGATTCTTGCAAATCCATTTTATTTGTTTGTAATTCATTTGTATTAGTAGCATTGTATTGATTAAATTGTTTAATACATTCAACAAGTTGATTTGTTTCTTGAGTAAATCCATCATAATCAAATTTCAATTTTGATTCTTCATCATCATGATTATTGAATTTATTTAAAATAATTTCTGCGGTTATCATTCCAATGGCGCGAATTTTTTCATCTAATATTTCAATATGATTGCGAACACCATTATGTATGATTAATGATAGTTTTTCCGTAAACTCTTTATTTTGCTCAATTTGAAAATGTTGTGCGGCAAGTATTAAAATTTTTGTAAAATATAAATGTTGTTCGATTGACATAGTTTTAAGTGATATTTTACTTGACCATTTTTTTGCTACATCTTCAAATATACTAAATTTATCATCGAATGATAAATTTGCCGATAAATATTCAATATAATTTCGTATAAATTGTTCAGACACACCGGCTGGTGGTGATAAAATCATTTTTGTCTTGAAAATAAATGCCCAATCATCGGACGTTATAACACAATCACCTAGCAAATCAACGGGATTTTCTGTATTCATTATATACCAAGCAATAATATCATATGATTGTCGATGTATATGCATTAACATTTCATGTATAGTTGATTTATATTCAGTTGATTCCTTTGCTAGCAATGATAATATACGAAATGTATCCGGTAAAACATTTGATGTTCGATTTAAATTGAAATCAACTGCAATGCGACCAAGTAATTGACCCAAAAACTGTGTATTAAACATGATTTTTTGTTCAATTTTATTCTTTTCCGCAATAAAGTAAAGTGCTTGAATGAGTGCCAACAATAATGCACAACTAAATGGTTCAGTATCAAAGATTTTAGAATGTTTGCCCATAAAATGATTAGCAATTTTATTTGGTGCCGCTATTAACAATTGAATCAAATGATTACGATCATCAATTTCATAAAATGTTTCAGTTTGTTTATCACGAGCATAGCATATATCGATAAATGTAGCCAATAGCCAAGTTTCATTTCGTATGCATGATTCAAAAATTTTAATCAATTTTTTAAATTGTCGATGATTTTGTCTATCGAAAATATTTTCAATAGTTGTTTGTACAAAATAAGCTGAATGATCAATAGAAAAGAAATTTAATACATTTTGCATAATAATGTCTTGTTGATTGCCTGTAGTTGTCATTTTTATCGGCCATTCATCATCAAACAGTTGAATTAAATGATTTTGTGCGGCTGCATATTCATATTCAGCAATTTTCATCCAATTTGTATTTGCATCAAAATCGATTCGACATAATTTTTCCGGTGTAACTGGCCCCGGTAAATGTAATAAAAATTGGTCAATAATTGAATTTACTCGATTCACATCATGTATTGATTGGAGTTTTTCAATCGATTGAAGGCTCTCAAGTAGTTTTGAAATGGCTGAATGATGATTGATTGACGATTTGTTATCCATTGTATCCATGGTGATTTTTGCGTTGTGTTCAGCTATCGATGAAACTGGAACGGGAAATACACTCATTTGTTCCCTTTTGTCAAAAATATTTTATTTCATATAAATCAAAATCTACGAATCTTGTTTCTCATTTTTTTTTTTTTTTGTTTTTTTTTTTTTTTCAATCAAAGAAAATAAAACAAATAAATTTGCTATTCGAACTTTAATAGCTGATTTGCATGCAATAATTCTAATGCATTTGAATTACCGTAATAGGCAGACAAGTCGTATTTGCAAACTTTTCACTGTGCTCACACATTACGTTTACTTTTAGTGGCATTGTTTTTCCTTCGATTCATTTTCTTTCTTTTTTTTTTTACTTTTTTCCGTCGAACAAGAAACTCTATACATAGCGCGTGTTATACAAAAAAAAAAAAACATTCCATTTCACACAACTTTTACCGACAAATGAATCATAAATTATGAACGTTATCGTAAAAAATGTCTAAATTATATTTTGCTAACGAATTTTATTTTCAAGGCAAAAAAAAAAACCTGTTTCTTTTTATAAAGAATAAAACTTGTTTGTGAAACATGAAAAATATCGAAAGAAAATGATTTCAAAATTACTTTGTTTGGATCAAAAATAAATTCAAGAAAAAAAAAAAAACCATTCATTGACCGCCGCCATAAAAAAAAAGTTTAAAGCAACAAAAGCAAATGCATAGAAAGAGTGAATACGTGGAAAATGTGTAATCAACTTACCAGTTGGCACTGAAACATCCAAACTTAAGCCGTCTAAATCAGATAACAGGTCTCCAACCTTTGAATTACTATTGGAAGCTGTAGTTTGTGCGTTTAAATTATTTGAATTGATAGCAAACAGTAAATTGGCCGGATCGTTGCTAATATTGCTTGATAATTGTTGATTTGATTCAAATGCCGAACCAAAATCGGCAAAATCACTTTTCTTTGTATCATTGTCGTTGAGTTTTTCAGCGAATTGTGCTTGATGCTGATGATGATGGTAGTGATGGTGACGGTAGTGATGATTGTTGTGGTTCTGTCGATGAACTAAATGCACTAGCAAAATCACCAAATTCCTGTGATTCGTCTTCACGTGGATTGAAAAAATCATCCTCATCAACGATATTATTGCTTTGTTGCGAAACCGATACATTCGATACGAGATTATTTGTGGTTGAACATGTTTTAAATATATCATCCAAATCGGATTGATTTGCGGTTGATGTATTTGTTGTTGTTGCTGTTGTTGCTGTTGTGCTTGTTGCAAACAAATCTTCTTCAGCATGAGTGTTTCGATGGGTTGGCGAATTAATACCAATTTCATCACGACCAAAATTCGATGCAGCGCCCATATCAATTTTCTTGGTAATTTTTGTTGATTTTATTGTTGAATTTGATGTCAATGATTTTGGATTGACCGTTACATTGATGGTTGATTTTTTTGTTTCGGAGGGTGTTGTTGCTCGTGGTGTTGTTGTAATTGGTGCTGGTGATGATGCTGGTTCAGTCCTCTCTTTATCACGATATCGCCTGTTAAAGGAAAAATAAAATAAATTGTTAGAATGATGGAAATCCCGCCATTTTTTTCTCTCTTTCTCTCTTTTTTTTTTTTTTTTTTCTTTTTGTGCTGCATTTTGAAATTATTACCTGGTTGATGGTGGATCAGACGATTCAATATCAGAATCTTCACGTTCACCATCGTAATGATAATCATCTTCATATGAATTTTTTCGATCTTGTTTATGTGAATCCCAATCATTGTATGCACTACCGCTACTACTCATTCTCATGCCCATCGCATCTGAACTCATTCCAATATATTTATCTTTATTCTTTTTGGCTTTTTTTCTTTCTTCACGTAATTTATCATCATCTTGTATAAAATCGATTAATTCACGAACTTTATGTCGAACATTGATTCCTTGATCTTTACCTAAGGGGGAAAGAACGAAAGTAAATATCGCGTGAATATTCTGAATATCTACTAAATATATATATTCATAAAGGGTCCTCAGCCCCTAGTCTTTACCATTTTCATCGGTAAATGTATAATTTTCTAAAGATCGTAAATCATAGATGTGTTCTCGTGAAGATGTCACTACTCGTTCAGAACCATTTCTAACTAGATAATTTAGTAACAGTAAACTCTGTTTTTTATTTTTTTATTTTTTTTTTTTTTTGTTGAAATAATGAGACAGCAAAGGAAGTTAGAAGAAAAAAAAAAATAACAACATTAATAAAGAGATAAGAAAGAATTGCTTAAAAATTGCATTGAAGATTATGATTAAGCCAACCTTATATGTTCTTCGCCAATTAGTTTTATTGTCTTGGAGCATTCGTTTCCAAAGCATGGACATAACTTCAGGAAAATGTTCATAAGTGAATGTTGAATGAGCTAATTCTTGCATTAGTGGACCAGTTGGTCCCCATGGTTCATCATTTGTTGCTTCTCGAACTTTACCTTCGATTTCCGTATAATTCATAACAACATTGGTTCTGTAAATGATATTTGAAAAAAGAAAAAAAGAAAAAAAATTAAAAAAAACTGATAAATAAAACGTACATAATAATCTAAACATTTAATTTGCCGTTTTTTTCTAAGGAAAAAAAATAATCGAGACATAGCTTTATCGTGTCACGATAAGCACATACAAACGATAATAAACGATAATACAGTTGTTGAACCGATTTAAATCTGACTGACATCAAATTATTGGGAAATGTTTGTATTTTTTTTTTTTGTAAAAATAATGAACACTTATTTCATAAGAAAACTAAATAATACTTGATTGTAAATTGCATTCATTTTGCTGGTCGAATCTTTGGAATACCACACATAGTTCGGATTCAAATGAAATTCAAACACATACACAAAAGAAAAACACGCCAATATTCGAACTTTTCCATTTTATTGTTAAAATTAATTTGGCGAAAATTAATGACAACACACAGATGCAGAATTGTTAATATACCTATTTATTTTGGGCAATTATCTATTATGTGATCGATTAATTGGCGATGAAAATACAGTTATCTATGCATTCGACATGCAATTATCGCATAATTACCGGAATACAATTACTATTTCACTCTCAATATGCTAATCATAATTATATCAGAATGTATTAAATAAAAACGAAAAAAAAAAAAAAAAATCAAGAGAGAGAGAGAGAGAGAGAGAGCGTGAAAGAGAGATTAAATAGAACCAGAAATAGACAGGAAAATAGTGAGAGGAGAAGAGAAAAAAGAAATAAGAAATAAGAAATACAAAACAAACATGTTGCACATAAACGGGAAGAGAACTGTCAATTCTCATAAGGTGTGTTCATAAATAATCGACAATCAAAATGAAATGCCACGCAAAAATGTTTCTCTATCAGTCACACGTTAATTAAATGAAATAAGACAAAAAAAATGGATCTTTGTTGTTGTTGTTGTTGTTGTTGTTTCTCGATAATTTAGTTAATTTCATTGCTACGTGTTGTGTGCATGTGAATGAAAGTTTTAACATAAATGGTATGGTTGATGATGACAAATACAAGGTAATTAGATTGTAACCACAAGAGAACAAGATTTAATCTGATTTACAAGGTGAATTGAACTACAATTTAAAAGAGAAAAGTAGAAAAAAAAAAACCATCAAAATTAATTAACGCAACACTTACACTTTGTCGGCGAGTTCACGCACTTTCCACATGCTTATAAATTTATCAACCATTTTTATTTTATTTTCTTTCTTTTTTTTTTCTACTTTTAATAATTCGTATTTACTTGGTAATTTAATAACAAATAAAAAATGAAAACAATTTTTCAATCACTTTTCGCTTCTCTAAACTCTAATTGTGTGAACTTCTTTTCTTTTCTATTTTTTTTTTTTCTTTTTTTTTTTTGTCTAAATCCAGGAAAGTGTGTGTCTTAACTTATGCGATGAATATTGAATGAAAAAAGTAATAATACAGCACCGTTTTAACATTGATTCTATCGTTTTTGTATGAAAATATCAAATTGTTTGTTGCAGAAATTTCGCGTTTGACACAGAATTTTATCAATGTGTTATGTGCACGTATAGGAATTTTTTTTTTCTTCTTTTAATTCGATACGATGCACAAAAATATACAGAATAAATAACTTGGTGATTTGGTCGTTGCGAAGTTATTAATTTAAACGATGATGGCGCTGTATATTGGCAAAATGTATACGTCAAATATGGATAAATATTCTATCTAGTTGTCTCTTTCTTATTGTTGCAACACTTACTGGATTCATCGAGAAAATGAAATATTTCGTAATTGGATTGATCATATCGTATTGTCTTTTTTTATTTTATCATTTACACGATGAATCAAATATACTTACATATGACAATTGACATGGTTGGGACAATATGTCATAATTTTTGAAAGAACGAACAAAAACATGTGTTTATTGTTGTGTTTATTTGAATTGTAGCACCAAAAGAAAAGAAAAGAAAAAGAAAAAACTTTTCTCTCCTTTTTATTTGTTATCACAATGGAAAATTTAGTTTGTAATGTTTGTGATGGTACTGAATTTACCGTTAATGCTGGTTTTTATTATTGTGATAATTGTGGACAACGTGCAACAGTATTGCAAGAAGTTGAAGATCATGCTGATGGGCAATTTGATGATATTCAGAAGAAATCACATAAAATTAAACAAATTGTACATGCAAAAAGTAAAGATTTTTTTTGTTTTTTTAAAAAAAGGAAAAATTACTTCATTTTTGATTGATGATTTCAATTGAAATTAATATTTTTTTCATCTTTTAATTTAGATACTGAACTTACATCCTGGGAAACATATAATTATATTCTCTACGGTTATGTTAACGAACTTGTTCAATTAGGTTGTAAAGATGAATTAATTTTAACAACGTTACAACTCTGGTCAACATATTTACGAAAAAATGAGGTGGCATTTTTTGGAAAAACGGATACAAAAATACCAAAATTTCCATTCAAATATAATAAAAGGTAAACAATTTTTCGAAATAATTTTAAAAAATTCCGCCCATTTTGTGTCATCGCACATTCGATGAATATTTGATATTTGTTGTTTCTTGAAATTCCATTGCATGAAATCTATACAGAGATATCAGGCTGATTTATAGTTTGCCCGTAAAAAAGCGACGAGCATCGTCGACAGCAAGTTCAGCTGGATCGGGCGAGAATATTACATTACGCCAATCAAAAATTGCACTGAGAAAGAAAAAGGTAAAGAAAAAGGAAATATTGTAAACAACTATGCATGAGAATCGGTCGGAGTTTTCATTGTAAATTTTTTTTTTTCTTTTAATTTTCATTAAAGCAATCATTGGCCACAACACAATACGAAGAATACATGAGTTCACAAAAAACGGATATAAGTTCAGTGGGTTTCAATTTGTCACAACGATCATCCACAGGTCAATCAACTGATAATTCGGATACAACAATTCAAATCAAATATTCACGACGAACACGAAAAAAAATGTGCGCAAAATTACCACGTGAACATGTGCTTGAGCATCAAAATGATATTGATCAAACATTAAAATGTCATAAATTTAAAGATAAAGAAGTGCTGGGACGAGCATTTGTATTTGCAATTTTATGGTTAGCATTGAATCAAATTGGTGATAGTATGCAAATTAGTGATTTAATTCGATATGCTAAGGAATCACATATAAAACTTAATAATATTAGTACATTTTTACCATCGAATATCGATTGTAAGCAAGCCGTACACAATTTTCGAAAAAGTAGTGATAATTTAACACATGCTTTTCTTCGTATCAAAGCATTAACAATTGCACGAATAATTGGCATACGAAATGTTATTCAACCGGATTTGGCAATGCTTTGTGAACGATATTGCAAGGATTTATGTTTACCATCAGTAATAGCTGATATGATAAAACAATTATTAGCATTTCATCCACCTGAGATGAAAATGAGTGAAACAAGCACATTATCACGTACAGTGCCAAATTTTGAAGGTCGTGCCATGGCTTATATTATTTTTATATTAAAATTATTGTTTGGTTTGGATGATAAACGAGAAAAAATGATATCCATTTCAGCACAATTCATAAATAATAAATTGTTCGAAAATGATTCGAAACAGAAACCGCTATTTATTTGGACGGAATGGGTTGAATATATTGAAATGAGAAATAATATTTTATCACAATGCCATTATCCGACTGCCATGCAAATTGAACCAAATACAAATATGCATACAAGAATGTATATTGAATTTTTAAAACGCAACAATGAAGACAGTCAATATAATGAACAATATCGTAAAGTTGAAATGGAAAATATACGAATGATTTTTGATCAAATTGTACAATTGCATGAACAACATGATAAACAAACAATAAAACCATCATGTCAATTTCCACCATCATTAACACCATTCAGTAGTTATATGAAACAAATTATTGACGATCGTTCGATTAAATCAAAAATCTATATTCCTGAATTTATGAATGTTGAACATGAAAATTATGATATTATTCCATATTTAAAGCCAAAAAAATTGAAAAAAGCTTTTCATGCAATCAAACATTTGATGAAAATTCGAAAAATTGGTTTTAATGAAAATTTTCAATTTTCATACATTCATCATGAAAATAAAAAGTTCAGTTCAAATGTACAATTTCAATTTGATGTAGCAAAAGCCGAATGGACTGATTTAATTAAAAAACGTGATGAATTACATCGCAAAGAACAACAAAAAAATCGAATGGAAGCTAATAAAGAAATTCGAGAAAATGTAATTGAACACATAAATAAATTGAGAACCAAACAAGCCGCTTGTGATGCTATTCGTAAATCAAAACAATTAAACAATGAATATTCAACTAACAATGTATCCGCATATCAATATTTTGATGTAGAAGAGAATGATATTACTGATGACATTTTATTAAATGAACCACGTCGTAATTTAGATAAACAACCTAATATGCTTGATAATCAAACAAGCGACGATGAATCGTCGATCGATGATGATAATGATGATGTTGATGATGACGATCATGATCCACTTGCCGTAAATGGACAACAATCAATTGAATTTGTTATCAGTAATTTCGATTATTGGATTGCAATGCAAAATATTTACTTAATTACAAATGCATCATTTGTTGAAAGCGTAAATGAATTACCAAAAAATTTTCAATGGCTTCTTAAACAGTGTGCACTTCAAATTCATATGCATATTAAAGATTTATATATTGAATTATTAGCCATCGAAAATCAATATCGATATGTTCTAAAGCCAATATTTCAAATGGATCATCATAAAAAAACTCGGAAACCATTAAACAACAAGTTCGATGTACAAACGTCAAATGCTATAAAAAATCTCAAACGAATTTGGTAGAAAAATTGGAAAACAAAAATGTAATAAATAAATAATAACAATTGTATTTTTTTTTACTTCTTTAGTGGGTTTTTTTTTTTTTTTTTTTTTGTCTTTAAATCGATAGTTTCAGATTAAGATCTTGATTGAGATACAAAAAAGATAAACGATAAAAGAAAAAAAAAGAAAATGAAAAGAACTAAGTAACTAGTTTTCTTTTTATTTTAGGATCATTAACTTTTGGTATTTTTTTTTTAATGAAATGGCTTCCATAAAAGAGAATTAGCTTCCAAAAAAAAAAGAGAATTGATTTTCAAAAAAAGGGATTTGGCTACCAGTCAAAGGATGAATGGTCTCCACAAAAAGGACGAAAGGCTTCCAAAAAAAAAAAAAAACGAATTGGTTTCGAAAAAAAAAACCATAGCGTGGGAACTTTCAAGACTTCAATGGCAAAATAAATGATTTGTCACCAGCAAAACAGTTGGAGTACCAAAAAAGAATTAAAAGTCACACAAAAATTCATACGTTTTTTTTGGAAACCAATTCCCTTTTTTGGAAGCGATTCCGCATCATTTCATCTCTTTCTCTTCTCTTTACTGAACGTAAATAAACGTCTTTCTTAATGATTTCATTTACATCTCGATTGATTTGACATTCTCTTATAAATGAAGCTACTGATGACAATGGCAATTGCCTCGAATCACCCGGTGCCATTCGTATGTTATCTAATGGTAAACGTGCCGTTCGAATGCCCAATTTCTTTGCTTTGGTTAATGTTAATGGATCGTTTCGACCAAAATCTACAATTCCACCAATTATGTAAATATCATCAAAATTATATTCAAGAACATTTTCACTGTCTGGTGTTAACATAACAAGACGTTCTTTTGGATATAATTCTGTAAAACATTGTGAATGAATTCCAGTTGGTGAGGTTTTACTCAATAAAGTTGGAATATGTCCACTCAAATTTTTTATAATTGCACTATTTGTTTGGACACCACATATATGCAAATCCATTGGTTTGATATGAAGTCGATTTTCTGAATACAGTCGACATAAACCTTTTGCAACTTTACTTTTTTCTTTGTCTGTCATCTGATTTTCATATGAACAATCTATGACTATTGGCTGCCCATACAATTTTGCTCGGTGCAATCTATTCAGGAAATAAAAAGAAAAAAAAAATCAATACTGAGTTCATATCACTTTTCACCTTTGAAATGAGTACAAAAAATTTACTTGATGTTTAGCCATTTGGCGATACGCTGTTTTGTCAATCGAATAATAAGTGAATTATGACCGAGTCCATACACTAAATGTGGATTTGCTGCTCTTTCATTAAGTATTTTTTCATGAACTCCTTCGCGAATCTTTGCATCGCGTTTTTCTTGAACCAATAGTTTTTTTTCAATTTTTTTTTCAATTTTATTTTGTAAATATTCACAATATTTCTTTCGTTGATTTTTTGTATGCAAATTGCAAATGTGATCAATTTGTTCTTCGGTCAGTAAATTCGGATGGATTGATTTGAATCCAAATAAATGCCATAGGCCTACCTGGAGCAAATGTAAATCAAGATCAATATTTGTCATATATATAGAAAAGAAACAAAATTTGATGTAAAAACCTCAGCAATTCGATGTTTTTTCAGCTTTTCATATTCACTTTGGTCAATGTCTTGCCCATTTTCTGGAATTGTCTTGAATGTATACCGTTTTGGTGTTAATATATTGAAAATAGGCACTTGTAATAATCGATTATGATTAAAAATATTTGTTAAATTTCTTGATAAAAAGCGAATCATTTTAATATAATGAATATGTGTGTTATATTTTCAAATCGAGAACATAACCAAAACTGTCAATGACATTCGTTCTGTTTGACAACTTTGATGAAAATTACCGCTTATTGAAGCAATGTCAACATATTGCGATACAAAGATGTTTGAAATTAATATTAGTCGAATGTTACAGTCCAATGCAAAAATACAATTAAAAAGCACCAGCCCAAATTATTATAAAAAGAAAACCATTTTATAATTTTATGTATGATGCTTGAATGTGTGAATAAGATTGATTTAATTAATTTCATTTAATTATCGAGATTTATATTGTTTTATTGAATTTTGAATGGCGGTACTTTTTTGTCTCATTACTTCATTCATTGAATAGATAAACAATATTTAATCACATAATTATATTAATTTTTTTTTTAATCATATATGGTTAATAGGTAATGTCATAAATTGGAAAAACATCGGATTGGAAGAAAAATTAAATCGGTTTTTATTTTTAACGATAAAAAAATGCAATCTAGAGTTACCTTCAATTTCAAGTCCTGAGATATATATGTCTATGTATTTCCAAAATTTTCATTTATAAACTACTTTCATTTCTAGGTTAATTGCTAATTAAATCTAGCAAAAGACGAGATTAAAATTGGACATTTCATGAAATCAATCCATATAGAAATGCCTTTGAATCAATAGAATTTAAATGCGACATTGCGGAAATATATGTAGAATGTTGACTTCCATAACACCGATGAGTTTTCTTGACCCAAAGTTAAAAATCCTCTAAGGATTCAACCTAAATTTATGAACTTTCAATATAGAATTTCTTGAAAAAAACGAATATTCAATTACGCACAATTGTGTTTATGTAGTTGTTTTTATATGAAAATCGATATATCGATATGTTTTAAAATCAATTTTTTCGAGTAGATCATCATACGAAAGCTCGAAAATCATCAAGCAACAAGTTCAAACAACACTAAATAATATGATATCTCAAACGAATTTTGTAGAAAATGAAACGAATGACAGAAAAGAATGAGGAAATTGGCAGAAACATTAAATAAATACGCTTATTTTGAGAAATTGATTTTTTTTTTGTAAATATTTAGAAATGTTGTTGCCATAAAGATGGGACTGACAAAGCTAAAAAAAAATGACAATGTGGCACCTCCATTCATATTTCTGATTTCTTCCATTGAGACTTGGTTAATAAATCATGATATTTTGAGACTTGAGGCTTGATTTAGAATTCATGACGTTTTGAGACTTGAGGTTTGAAATTTGACGCGTCTCCAAACAATATAGTTTTATTTATTATTTTCTCAATTTGTTTTTTGTGTTTGATTTTCATAAAGGCGCTAAAAATTAATTTGAATTATTTTACACATAATTATTCAATATTTCATTTTTTTTTTAATTTTTATTATTATTTATTCGTTTTTACTCTACTGAGACTTCGCATGAAACTTTCACCTTTTGTCATAAATAAAGAAAATTCAAACAAATAGTAAAAATGAATTTACAACTGATTGAAAAGGCAGAAATTGAGAAAAAAAATTAACAATATTGATCATTCCATTAGTCATATATACCAGTCATATTATACGTACTTATATAGTCTTAAAAAAAATTCGTTTTTTATGCAAAAATTCACGATTTACACTTTCAAAAAAATACGTATGATAAACAACTACAACTGCAGTTTGTAATATGTTTTACGTACAAACCAAGCATCATACTTATATTATTATAATAATAGCAGTAGCTACTTATACTTGCGCAGTATAATTTCTTTTCAAATATATTCAGAATAGCGGTGACATTTGAGTGGAATTTATACTGCCCATATGTGACAGTTAATTCCAAAAAAAAAAAAAAATAAAAAATAAAAAAAACAAAAAGAATAAAAAAAAATAATTAAAAAAAATAAAATAAAATAAAATAAAATCAAAAAATCAGATCCCAGAAGAGTTTTTGTTGAATTATTATCCTTCAATGTAATGTGTCATTGATATAAAATTGAATAAACACAACACGTAACGATTGAAATTGAAAAAAGATTAAAATTAATTACATTTTAACAATTGAAAATGGTTTTTTAAAACTTTTCAAATAGCTATGCAGAATGTGGAATTTTTAACAAAAAACAAAATTCCTTTTTTTCGTTTTGCAAATGAAAAATTTTATATGATTAAATCTGAAAAAACAAAATATTGAAAATAATTAAATGACATTTAAAATATTCTAAAACACTCAAATTCTGCCAATATGCTGTTATATCAATAATATTAACTCATTTCAATATCACTAATATATGAATTCACATACATTTTTAGATGCTTATACATATGCAATCAATTTGCAAGTATATGCATGTTTGTACAGTAAAACTTGTCAATAGTAAGACAAGAAAATTCTTTTGTTTACTATAATTGACAGGTTTATTTGATTTAATCTATTTAAAATTGATGTGATAGAAGACCGGAACAATTTACAGTTACTGAGTTTTATATAATGCATCGGGAGATTATGTCATTTATATGAGACTCACTAGCGCATCTTCAGAAATTTGAAGGAACTAATATTTGCATGTAAATGTATAGGAAATACGCCTTAAAGTAGATTTCACTTGACACTCAATGTATGCTAATCAGCCATATATACATCTCAATGTATGTTAATATTCGCTTGCAATCACCCTATATAATGCTTAATTCAGCAATATTTTACATCGTTCTTTAAAATATACAAAAAAAAAAAAAAAAAAAAAAAAAGAATACTTATTACTCATATGCCAAATTTAGGAAAATCATTTTCACTCAAATTTCATCCTTAGTATATCGTTGTTGACAAGCTTTACTGTAAAAAAAAATACTATCACTTTCATATAACAATATCATCGTACAAAGTGCACAGTTGTGATTGTGTTTTCCATGAGTTGAAATTCATTCTATTTTACACAATTGAAATTCGGCACAATACCAACACATTTATTACTGATTCTTATTAAAATCAAACAAAAACTTAAACAAAAAGTTAAAATCTTACAGTAAATAGCAAAAATTGTGAGAAGATACAATTTTATTTGGATGTCTGACAATCACACTTTGGAATAATTATTTCATCATAGCATGTAAGTGTAAGTGCAAATAATCCATTGCATCTCCATATAGAAAAAAATTAAATTTCTTGGAAATATTGTGCCACATAATTTTTTTTTTTTTTTTTTTCGTATTCTGTGCTATAAAAATGAGTTTAATTTATAGTTATTTTGTAATTCAATTTGTTGAATATTCCTTCAAAAAAGGATTTATTTAAATGACATATTCATATGTATCCTATAGTTTATTGTTTGGTTTTACCCATTATAAATTTACGTGCACTGACGTCATCTTATATGACTAACATCATATATTATCAGAGAGAACTCTATGCATAAAGTATGAATTTCACAATAAAAAAGAAAGTTATAACATTTTTCCATTTTCAAGTTAAATGCAATTTCATTTGATATTAATGTTATTATTTATCAACAGATTCAATACCAATTTTCTAGATTTATCAACATTTATTTGAACTGTCAAAAAGGAAAGCAACATGCAAACACTAGAAACAAATCAAAATCAAAATAATTTGCCGCATCCATTGAATATCGTTGAATCATCGCCTTGGAGTTTAACAACACTTTATATGGACTGTTTAGAAGATTTATTTGAATGGTTATCACATATTGATTTGCTTACACTTCGTCAAACATGCAAACGAATGAAACAAACCGTTGATTATTACATTCGATCAAATTATCCGGCCATTGGAAAAATGGAAATTAATGATGAAAATGTTAATATTATTAAACAATTTTGTCAAAATGCAGCCAATCCAATTGAATTAATTAATGAAATTAAAATCAACACTGATGCAATTGATTTGACTGAATTTAAAAGATTATTCGGCAATATCGAACGGATAATGTTGTTTAAAATGAAAATTGATGATGAATTCTATGATGGTTTCTTAAAATTTTGTCCAAATTTAAAATTCTTACAAATTAATATACATCATGGTAATGACATTATAATTGGTACTGGAAATGAGTGGTTACTTCGTCAATATCCAATGCTTGAACATGTTTGTTTTAAAGATAAAAGTGAAAATCAATCGAAAACAATTGATGAGCTATTGACATTTTTCAAGTTGAATTCAAACATTCATAGTTTAACCGCTGACTATGGGTTTCTCAATAGATATGGTGATATTTTAATGGATGCCGGAATAAAATTTAATCATTTGCATATTGATGCAAGTGCCATGGATTTGAATTTTGAAATAACGTTGACAATAAATGTGAATTTATTAAAAAAACTTTATAATCATGGATTTTATCAAAAACTTTCTCTCTACGGTGGTCGATTAAGTGATATTAATGGTTTTCTTAATGAAAATGTATACAATGATTTGGCATCAATACCGAATTTAACAAAAATGTCAATGTTACTCTCATCAAATCTCATTTTTCCCATAATATCAAATTTAAAATCATTATCAATTATTGATAGAACATATTCTAATTATAATATGGAGCGAATGTTAAAAAATGTTATGCACATTAAAGAGCTTTATGTGGATAATTGTTGTGTAAAGTATATAGTACCGCTTATTTGTAATTGTTCACAATTAAAAGTAATTCGCTTCCATGATGATGATGAAGGACATGAAGATGAATATTTTGACAATTATACTGGAGATTTTGATATATTTTTCCATGGAAAAGTTCTTGATTTATATGGTTTAAATAAAGAACGGGAAAAATTAAAAGGCGCATGCAAATTAACCATTTATGTTAGGCAAAAACTTTTCTTAGAACGGAAATGGGCCAGAACAAAAACCGATTACAAATTGATCGAATTGAAACGTGTTCAAGTTCATAATGAATATACGCCACAATTAAATCCAAAATTAAATCATCGTCGATGAATGAATTTTTAAATAAATGTTGATACATGATTTTTGTTTTTCTCTTTTAAACTAGATTTTAAATCTAAATAAAAAAAATTGCAAGGATTCAATGTAATTTTGAAAAAATTTGAATAAAATTATACAAAAATCATAAATAAAAACCGTTTATTCTCTTACCAAAAATGTACATTATATTTTAAATATGAATACTCTGTTAGGTTCAACATATATGAAATGTATTCGTAGTCGAAAAATCAATCAAAAATATCCAATCTACAGATTCATTTGATCAGTTATTGCAATTATAAATTTAATCACATCTTTGTTGAGGTTAAACATTTATCAAAGAGAGTCAGAGATTGTTTTTTGTTTTTTTTTTTTCTCATCTGTTCTTTGGCCTGTTTATTTGGCATCATGTTGCGTTTGCTTACAGACCAAACATCATCAAAAAAAAAAATTAAAAAAAACATCTGAGAGTGTAATAAAAATAAAACGAATGATTCTACAATATGACGAATTGTGTTTCCTGAACAGATGAAACGAATGTAAAAGTGTGATCGCGCACATGCCATAGCGCAGCCAAAAAATCGTCGCACCGCGCGCGTCATACTCGCAATTTCAATGTTTTAAACAGAGATAGAAATAATGAGAAAAAGAAAGAACGTTATATGTTTGATCGTAAACTATGAGCTCAACAGGCATTGTGCTTGAACGTGTGCAAGAAGAATCATTTCATTCTCATTCTCTCTCTCTCTCTCTCTCTCTCTCTCTCTCTCTTCTTTCTCTGTCTGTCTCTTTTTCTATCTTAATGTACGATGTGTACTGGTTGAACACAGATGATTGTTCGAAAAATATTATTTAATAGCTGTTCATCGGCGATTGACAATCTTTCGTTTTTTGTGTGAAGTATTTAATTTCGATTTGGTGCAGTCATCTAAACTAACATTATTATTTTTAATATTTAAATTATTTTATGATTTAAAAAAGGAAAAAAAACAATAATTTAATTGAATTTCTTGACTTATCAAACGAAATTTTGACTACGGAAAGGAAACACATTTTATTTTTCACGATATTTATTTCATCATTACATTTATTAAGCGTGATGTGTATTGTCTGTTAGTGAAGTTTTTTCTTCTTTTTCTTTTTTAAAAAAAAAAAAAAAAAAAAAAAACAGACAAATATTGAACATTTATTAATTGAAGTGATCACGTTTATTGGGATGCAATTGAATTAAAAGTGTTGACAAAATTTATTCATATAATATGAATAAAATTTAAATTTTTTACCATTCTAATTAATAATAGTGGTGAATGTGTGTGTTTGTGTGTATTTTTAATTTTTTATATATTTTCATCGTTACAAATTTGATTATCCGAAACGGTCAATGTTATTATTATTTTACACTTGAACTTCACTTGTTGTTTCAATTCTATTCAATAATTGACCGATTTGTTATGTGAATTTTGAAAAGGATAAACATGTAAAAGAAATCGAAAGCTTGTGTAAATGTATTCAATCAGAAAAATTGCATTTATACGATTTCCATTTGGAATTGCACTAAATACAATTTGAAATAAATTAAAAGTGATGATGATGATGACGATGATTCAGTGATAAACACTTATAATGAAATTTACGACCAGTGATTAACAGAGAAAGAAAATTGATAGTAAAATGTATATGAATCATGATATTGATTGAATTGAAAATTTTATTTTAATTGTGTCGTTATTGTCAATGGATTGAATTAAACGAATGAAATATACAAAAAAGTGAATTAAAAGAGCAAAGAGAGAGAGAGAGAGAATCATCGAGCAAAGAGAGAGAGAGAGAGAGAGAGAGAGAGAAAGAGAGAGATAGAGAGAACGAGAGAGAGAGAGAGAGAGAGAAAGAGTGAGAGAAGAAAAAAAAAAATTATTCATTGCTGTATTGATCAGAAATTGGTACTTGATTTAAGAGGATGTGTGAAAATATTTGCTATTCAACTATTAATACGTATGACGACCGAAATCAATATTGAGTACAGACGTATCACATTAATCTATAATAAAACTCATTTGACATTTTCAAACGTTTTGCGCACACGACACGAAACGAAATTCAATCAATTTCATATTATTGATCATTGAATAAAAACGATTATTGGACTAAAAGCAATAAGAAATCATCAAATTTCCGGTAAGTATATTTATCACAATAGTAACGCATCAATAATCTAATTTTAGTTTACAAAATATCCTGTAATAATCAGGGAAGATAAAAATATGCATTCAAAAAAAAAAAAAAAAAAAAAAAAACGATTTTAAGCGCTTAAATATGCTTGAAAGAAATGCCAAATTTAATGTTCTCGACCAAAAAAAAATGTTTTCAATTCTCAGTAAACATTTCACCTCATTCAAGAATGGGCACCAATTCCAACGATTTTTTTTTTGTGCCCCCAAATTGTGTTTAAGAACGGTATCAAACTTCTTCGATTCAAGCTTGCCAAAGATTTGTTAGTTATTATAATGGCGATAATAATTAAAGCAAAATTGGATTTTATATACGTCAAATCGGTTTTAATTTGACCGTTGATGAATAACAAAAGTTGTGAAATGTGTGAAATATGGTATTTACGAATCAATAAAACAAATGTACGAAAAAATGTTCATTTCCCTTTTGAATATGAATATTCAAATGATTGTTATCGCTAAATAATTTGAAAATAAGCATTTATACGTTCGATCATTAAACATCCCCTGAAAATGCAAAATAAGCCAGCTACAAGCATTTGCTTAGATTTATATTCAATGATAATACTAGTAACATTATATGATGCACAGACAAAATCTCAATCAATTGAAACAACATTGATTTTTTATGTCATTTGTTAACACGAACTCAAAATGTTTGCTTATTATTACTATCGAAATAAAATTGGTACCTTCGGTTAACTAGTATATTGTCATCCCACTAACTCACTATTTGTTTATGTCATTGATGATGATGATGATGATGATGATGATGTTGTTGTTGTTGTTGTTGTATTGTTTACTTATTGATTATAACTGGAATGTATTGGAAAAAGCAAGATACAAATGTTTGCCAAGCAACCATTCTTAATTGAAATGATAGATCACATTGATTAGTGAGTACACGAGCAAAACATTTTAAGTTATGAATCAATTATATGTAAAAATTTCGATGATCAAAAATGGTGTATTGAAAAAAAATGCAAATTATATTTCAAGTCAAAGTTCCTTATAAAAAAAATCAATCGATTCGATATTCATATTTAATTTTTAATAATATTAAATATTGCATTTTCTTTAGTTCATTCAAAATGAGTACACGAGTGGCGTACTCGTGTTTATTTTCTTTTATTTTAGTTAGAATAGGTCAATCGCTCTGTTTATATATATATATAAATAGATATACATGATAATGTTCTGAATTAAGAACAACAGTGTCAAATGTGATTTTCATAAAGCCAATATTCATTTTCACAGTATTAAACTCTATCACATTTAAAATTGTTCGTCGCATATATTCTTCTCTCTGCTCTACTTGTTTTCAGCAAGTAAAAACCGGATATAAGGATTTGGCTTTCCATTTAATGCAAATATTTATAGAAAATTAAAATCAGTGGTGTCTGTCGTAAATTTTCCTTCCAATTTTGAGAACAACGGCCTCTTTTTTTACTCGTTACACAGTGAATACAACTATGTCAACATCAATTATATAGTACGCATCTCACTGTTTCATCTTTCAATGACAACGTTTTTGCTCATCCAAACGAAAAACTCTGCAAGCACAATATTTGCTTTTCCTTTTAACGTTGAAATCTTTTTTTTTTTTTTTTTTTTCTTCTTTCTTCTTCTCCTCTCTTCACCATTTCTCTTGTGATATACAATTTCTTTGAATATTCTATTAATCACTTATAAATTTTGCTCTCATTATGCGATATGAATCAGTGAATATATTGCTGTTGTTTCTCTTGTGTTGTTATGAATGTAGAAATTTCGTATTTTGTTGAACGAATCTTGATCAAAGAACATCTCAATGTGTTTTGTCATTAAATTAGATCGAAACGGTGGAAACAAAATAAACTGAATGACAAATTTATTCTATGGATGAAAATAAATAATAATATAAAATAAGAAAAAGATTTCGTATTTGTTGTGACCGGTCGTTGTTTTTGTTTTTGTTTTTATTTCGTTTCGTTTTTAAATGGTTGAACATCAATATCAGGAACGTGTGGAAATGACTATAAAACAACACGCACCAATATGGTCACAACAAGTTCCAATTCAAGTTTAACATTTTTATTAATGACTACGAAATCAAAATTCAATGTACAATGTTGTCATGATTTTTTTTTTTTTTTTTTTCTTTTTTGCCAATAATAAACATTCAGAACAATAATTGAATAATGTCAAACAGTTGTATGCAAAACGAATCATTCACAACTCTTTGAGTATGAAATTTGTTTCATTCATTCCTTCTTTCTTTCATTCTTTTTTTCAATTTGGTTTTTGTTCTTATTGTAACTCTTTGTTTTACAAAATAAATGTTATCTATATCCACCGAATAAAATAAATTAATTGAACAATGTTCACGTGCTTCCATTTATGTATTATATTATATCATTTGTTAAATAGTTGAACTCATTTAATGCATTAACATATTGAATCAATATTGCCGCCTATTTTTCTCTCTCTGTCTTTCTCTCTCTTTCTCTCTCTCTCTCTCTCTCTCTCTCTCTCTCTCTCTCTCTCTCTCTCTCTCTCTCTCTCTCTCTCTCTTTCTCTCTCAATTTCTTACGAAATAGTGCAGCACAAAAAGCACAAAATATATAATAGAAAAACACGTGCATCATTTAAATCACGAACCATAAATGGCAGTTTTATTTTCTCTCTCTCCTTTTATTGCGCTTAAGCGCAAGTAATTTACAAAGAATCTATGACTTTATTTGGTGATAGAAGCACCGAACAATAAGCTTCTTTATCAGTAATTTGTTTATATAGTTTTCAACCGTAATCCCTGTACGGAATGCGAGAAAAAGAAGCAAAATAAAAAAAAAAAAAAAAAAAAACGATCACAGTTTTGTTTACATTTCATTTGCAGATTCAGACTGACGCCAAAATTCCCAAGAATTGCCACCGAAGGACGTCGGCTGGCATGATATATAATATGTTCAAATGAATTTCAATTCTATATGATTTAATACTCTGCGATAAATGTAATTAATTTTTGTATAACATAGAAAAGAAATAATGACTCAATCGATTTCATAATAATTACCTAAAATGGTTTAATTATATTATTGCACAGTTACAATTATTATTGGTATATTTATTCGCTAAATTTCACATTTATTTAATTGACAACAACGCATTAAACTTATATCCGTGTGAAATTTAGTGTTAGTTTTTTTTATTTGTATGTCTCTCGTACTCCATTAAGTTTTACCATTTTGAAATTGTTGTTTAACCAATTTAGTTGGAAATGTATAATAATCTTAATGGACAGAAAATATCAAATATTTATTATTGGCATTTTTCTTGTTTTTTTTTTTTATTTTTTTGCATATTTACGATTTATTTACAATTTTATCAATAAACATTCACTCGTTTCACTGACGCACTGAATTATCTCTTCGTCTTGTTATTGATTGTTTTGTGCTACACCATGTAAATTAACGTCTAATCAATTCTAATTGATTTCGTACACAAACGATATCTGTTCAAATCAAATCTATAACCCACAAGTATTTGTGATGGTTGCAACAAGCATTTTTGATTATTTATTATATTTATGATCGATAATCATGTTCAAGTTAAGGAAATAGTCCGAAAAATGATGTAGCCGCTAATTTTTTTGCATAAAAATACAAATCACACCAGTCAATGAAAATGAACATTAATAAAATTAATAATTATTTTCGATGAGCTAATAAAATACACATCTAAAATGCTACAAAATTAAAATAAAGAAGATTTAAATGATGACATCAATGTTGAAGAATCAATAACTTGGATCAGTATTATTTTATTGACAACATTGATCATGCCAGTTGATAGGCAATGCTTTTCTCAAAATCTTCCCAATTACAATTTGATTTTTGTTTTTTTTTTTTTTTTTTTTTTTTTTTTTTTTTATCAATCATTGGCTTTTTTTCCATTCATTTTCATCAACAATAATGATTATGAGTCTATTAAATTTATTCGAGCGACAAATTATAGAAATGTTGTTGATTTTTTTCATTAGCACTCTGACGTCAAATATAAATGTGATGAAAAAGAAACGCACTTATAAATCTAAAACTATTTTCTAAAGTAATTGATTACAACATTTTGCATTTGAAATATTTCAACGTAATCAACAAGAGATATGGATCTATGTCCAGTAGACATTTGAGCAAATTATGACAATATGCAAATTTTACAAATTCCTTTTTACAAGCAAAATTGCATCATTTTTCTAAGATTTTCCAATAAAATGCAGTTTATGAAAATTACTTTTTGATTATTTTCTTTACCAAAATTGGTGGCATTGTGAGATCTTGTAAAGTGCATGAGTATTAAGTCATATAAAAGAATGTATAACTGTTGATTTAATCTAATTCCTGGCAATTATAAATATCTAATCGATTTTATTTATCTGAATTTAGCAAAGTTGTGTACGGTAAGACAATGAAAGTTTACATTATTTCTTTCCGTCTCTTTCTCTCTCTCTCTCTCTCTTTTTTTTCTCTCTTTTTCTCTCTCGCTTTCTCTCTCTCTCTCTCTCTCTCTCTCTCTCTCTCTCTTTTTCACAAACCCTCACTGCCTTTTTGTAAGCTTTTGAACAAATAACAGCAAAGAGGAAAAAAAAAACAAAATCTCGACATTGACTTACTTATCTTTTACGTTTATCATATAACGAGAATATTCTCGTTCAATGAAATAATCGATAAACTATTTCAAATGCATTTATTACTCTAAATTATATTGAACGTAATTCGATTGTGATATATGTTTAAATGTTGAATATGTTGCACATACCTGTAACAAATCAACTTTAACCGCCAAATTGACTTGACTCAAGTCGTCGCAACACGACTATATAATTCGGATTGCTTTATTTGGTTTCCTCATTGTAATGCGTTTTTTTTTTCTCGCAGACATTATTTCAATGAGAAAATGTTTTATAGTATCCATTAAGCAAAGCAGCATATGATGTAAAACTTGTAAGCTTTTATTGTTCAAAGCCATGTGAGAGAAAAACGAGATATTTACGCCGAAAGGTCCACCGCATATTGCATATGATGATCATTCGTCGGTACATATATATATTTATTCATAAAAACTCTGATAAATATAAAGCTTTCATTTGTTATGGAATGTGCAAAATTGAATTCAAAATAAAAACATTTTTGCGATAAATTTGTCGTCTTAATGTCGAACTATTTCTTTTGGTCGCATACAGTAGTGTTTGTTAACTCAAATTATTTACCATGTTTAAAATTGTTCACCTAGTTGTTCAATATTTGATTAATATTAACAAGGGTGCATTTATGTCAATGCTATTTTCATTGTATTTTCGAAATTGTTTCATGTACGTTTATACAATAATTTTTTTTTCTTTTGTTTTTGGATGAAATGTTTTGGCGCATTTTTTTCCCCCAATTCTATAGGAAATTTATGAATCTCATACATTCAATAACCAAATATTTTTCTGTAATTTTAATTCCAAAATAAAGAGTGAAATTTCTTGAAAGATAATACATTTTTCATTGGCATTTTTACAGGTTTTATATTTAACAAAAATTCAATACAAAATCCTTTCACATCAGTGAATCAAGACTACAACAAAAGGTAAAAATGATAATGGGCCGTTGGAGTAAAAGTGAACAATTAAATGAGCCGTCTCCACCGCCACTGCCACCAAAAAATTCAATAAACATTGTGCGACAATCGAGCTTCAAGCGGCTTGGATCAATTTTAAACTCAACCAAAAATGGAATCACCAAAAGATCGCCAAGTAAGTTTTTGTTATCTTTATTTGTTCGGTTTTTATTTTTTTTTTTTTTTTGTTATTGAAATACCACAAATAAAAATATCGTTGGCATCAGCAAATATGTGAAATGTTTGATTTTTTTTTTTTTTTTCATAAAAAATGAAATTCTCAAGATAAAAGTGAAATGAATGACATGATTCGATGCATCTCTATCACACAAACTTAAAATCATATGGAATAGCACATGTGTTTGTGTCACGCGATTTGATTGTATGTAACTCATAAGTCATATTCAAATTCAACCACTTTGATATTAATTCAACAACTGTTAATTGTCATTTAATTGTATTGAGTCATATTCATGCTTGAATTTGCCATCAAATTAAAAATGACAAAATATCGAATGGCTAAAAACAACGAAAAAAAAAAACAAAAAAAAAAAACTACAGATTACATCAAAACATTAATGCATACATACTTTAATTTATAAATATAACAAATTTTTTTTGTTTTTTTTTTTGAGCAAACAAACACAATGTTAAACGCAAAAATGATCGACAGCGCCAAATTGACAAACATACACCATACTGATATATCGTAATATTGCGCATCGGGCAATACCATTTGTATTGCTGCAAAAAGAAAAAAAATTTTTTTTTTTTTTTTTTGGTATACTCTCTCAAATCTCTCAAATGTGTTATGAAGCTCCGCCATTATAGTTCAGCAATGTTATAGAGTTGCGATTTTTCTTCTCGGTTTTCTTCAGTTTCGGTCATATTTAATTTTTTTCCATAAAACACTTAACGCGTTAATTCAGTAGTTAAATAAACGAAATAATAAAAAAAAAAAACCAATCAAAAACACAAACGATAAATTTATACCGACTTAAAAACGTTTTGTATCATACGGATTACGTGAGTTCGATTCGAATTCGTCCGTGAAAAAAGAAAAAAAAAAAATTCAAACAAAACAACATACCAAAAGGAAAAAGAAAAAAAAAAATCATAAATTTTTAGTCCTAGTAGAACATTGAGTTATTGTTTGTTATTTTTTTGTTACGAATTATCGCCGGCCATAGTGTATTACTGGAGTGTTTATGAGGAAGCTCGACAATTGCGAACGATTTGGTTGACATGGCCGGTAAGTTATTGGTTCGATCACAAAGTGTGTATGTGTGTGTGCATGTGTGAAAGTTTAAACGATAAATAAGAAGATGGAGGAAGAGAGAGAGAAAGAGAGAGAGAGAGAGAAAAAAAAAATGTATATTCATCAATCAAAAAGAAAATGGACAAAGAGAATCCTTTGGAGACCATTGAGATTACATCTCGCAGAGAGAATTTGAGTCAAGGCAACAGCAAACAAAAGCCGCAACACGCAAAAAAAAAAAAAAAAAAAAATAAATGCATCGCGCGTTTTACATACGTTATGTGTGTGCATCACGACGCACATCGGGGCATCAAAGCATTGAACAAACATATAAATCAAAATGAAAGAGAACGATTTAGCCTGAACAAAGGAATGATAGAGGAAAAGAGAGCGAGAAAGAAATCAAAAGGAGCACACATAGAAAAATAAAATATACGAATTTAGCGAGAAAATAAAAGAAAAAGAAAAAATAAGAAGAAGAAGAAGAAGAAGAAGAAGAAGAAGAAGAAGAAGAAAGAAGTTGAAGTTTTAGTCAAGTCACACAGTAGAAAAAAAAAGCGTTGCTCTTCGTATTTGATATTTATCACGTTGTTATTGTCGTCACTTCATTTTGTATATTGTATATTTCGCCGCATTGTCGTAATCGTTCATTTAGTTTTTTTTACGGTTTCGTGTATACTGAGAGAAAGAAAGAAAGAAAGAGAGACAGAGAGGGAGAGAGAGAGAAATAGGGAGGATGAGAGTAAAAGTCGAAAAAACAAATCGAAAAAAAACGAGCCAGAATTTGTGTAGCGTTAAAATGACAAAGAATAGCAGACTACAAATTGCAAATATCCACAATATCTCTGCAATCGAATAAATGTCTGTAATCCGTGATCGGGAGAAGAAAAAAGAAAAAAAAAATATTTTTTTTTTTTTTTCTTTTCACAAGCAACTGAGCACATTTAGTTGTACTACGGCAAACAGCCGAGGATACAAAAACATTACTAAGTCCATTCTTAGTGCCGCATTTGTATTAGGACAAATGGCGTGCGGTGTTGGATGTAAGTTGACAAACGAATAAAGAAAAAAAGAGAAAGAGAGCAAGATAGTGAGAAAGAGAGGGAAAAAAAGAAGGTTTTTCAGAAATTGGGCGACATAATTGTTTATAAAGTTATTAGAAAAATATATTGCTGAAATCACATTCGCCCGAAAAATTTAGCACACACAATCATTCACCAATACACTCAAAATCCCATTCATTTGATCTGAATCACATACACTAGCATAAACTAGTTGGATACATCGCGCACACAGAATACACAATGAACATTGAGAGTGTATCGAACAAAGGGAAAAAAATATTCAAGCTGACTATATATATAATGTATTTCTGTATATATATATATTTGCAACGGAATAAAATCAAAATAAAACACAAGCAAAAGTGAATACGATGTATAGTTTGTGGTTCGCATAAAGAGTATTTTGTTGTTTTTGTTGTTATTATTCGATGCATCACTTATAGGTATATATTTTATAATGGCCTATCTATGGCAGTTAAACAAATTTTTTTTACTGCTTTAAAAGTGCAATAAGTGTGTCTGCCGATGTTTTTTTTTTTTTTTTTTTTGTTCATTCGGTCGTTCTCTTTCTTTGTGCCGATTATCCTAAACTGTATGTGTGCGTATGCGTTTCAATATGAATCTAACATATATTATGAATGTGATCTGTTTTACTAAGAAAAGGTTAAATTCAAAGAATATCAGAAAATACAATCGAACATATCGTGTGCATATATGCAGACGCACATACATTTTTAACAATGACAATAACAACAAACACTTACGTATATATAATGTGTTTATGAATTTTGTTCGTCGTTTGAAAATCAACAAAACAAAAAAACAAAAAACGATACGGGAAAGACGATAGAATTTTTATTAGTTCTCATACAAATTCTATTTTCTTTTTCTATTTTATTTCGTATTTAAATGAAATTGATAATATGTTGTATGTTTTTTTTGTCGTTTTGCCTCTCCTTTTGGCAATTATATTTAAAGAAATTCATAGAATTTCATGCATCTAATTTCAAATAATGATTATATTAAAATGAGTGATTTCATTTAAAAGAATTTCAACTATCAGGATATTTTCATTGATTTGAAAATAGTAAGAAAATGAAAATAAAATTTCTATATATATACATATATCAATAAAGAATGAAAGAGATAGACAGTAAACAAGTTTTAATATAGTCAAGTTAACAGCGCCAACTTGTAAATGAATTTGTGCTATTCATTTTGCTGATTCATTCAATTCAATTTGTTTTCAATGTCCCCAAATCAATATTACGCTACATTTACGCCATTCTACATATTTAATTCTAATTTTTAAATTAACTGAATATGAAACAATATGTGTTTCATCTTTCAACAGCACAAAATCATCAAATTTCGTATAATTTTTGTTGTTGTTGTTGTTGTTGTTGTTTTGTTGTTGTTGTTGTTGTTGTTGTTGTTGTTGTTGTTGTTGATATAAATGCAATTCATAATCAAATAATGTCAAAGGATTATCCAATTGGATTACTCATACTAACTACCTTGCATCCAAAAATCATTTTATATCTTATTTAATGATTCGAAAAATATTTTCTCTCAATCACACATTTTTTTTTTTTGTTTTTTTGTTTAAAATTCGCACAAGGTTATCCAAATAAATGCGAAATAAAAAAAAAATGTTCCGATTTAAATGATAATAATCAATTGTACCGTACGTTGTTGATGTGCTGTTTCATGAGCAAAATCAAAGCAGAAAACAAAAAACAAAAAAAAACAAATTGTGGAATTTATGCGAATTTAATGAAATTTGGCAGAAAAAATCGAAAGTGAAAAGCAAATACAAAGATTTGAACTGTATAAATATGTGTTGTGTTTACATTGACACGGTTGACAATATAATGAGAGAGAGAGAGAGAGAGAGAGAGAGAGAGAGAGAGAGAGAGAGAGAGAGAGAGAGAGAGAGAGAGAGAGAGAGAGAGAGACAATAATGTATGCGTACGAATGAGATGGAATGTTTATTGAAAAACAAGAACAAATCTACAGATGCGCATATACAACATGTCGAAAAGATTTAATTTTCCGTATTTTTTTTTTTCTTTTCATCTTTTTTTTCCTCTAATGAGTAGTTGTTATTTTGATAGCTTGATTTATAGTTGTTAAAAACAATTGTACGATGGCAATCCAGAACAACGGAGGGACAATTTTTTTTTTTTTTTTTTTTTTACAATGCTTACATCAGCTTTTATCTAATCGGCAAAACAAATATATATCATATAATACTTTGCCACTTTGTGTACGATAGCGACTTTGAAATGCGTCTTTTTTATACGGCTCGATTTTTTTTTATTAGTATTATTTTGTTTCTTTGGTTTTACGTGTGCGTTGGATCTCGTTTTTTTTTCTTTCGTAGAAATTTTATGTGGGTACGTACGACGACATACGATGATAAAGAAGAAAAAAAAAAATATAAGACGCTGAACATCGTCAATGTTCAATCAAAACTAACCTCAATTCGGTAAATTGTTATATTGCGCTACTGCAACTGACATTCATATAGCAACGTTAATTGTACCGTTGAACCTAAAATCAAATTGAAAATTACGTAAAGTATTTAACGTGTTTCTTGTTGCGACAGAGATATGATTTCTAGTTAAATCAGCATCACTCTTTAATTAAATTTCATCGCGGCGGCAATATTTATTGACTTTGTATGTATATATGAATATGATCACATGATACAACAGGAGTGTTCAATAACTGAAACATTGTCACAAGTGTCTCACATTAAACTTTTTTTTCTCTCTTCCTCTCTCTCTTCCTCTCTCTCTCACTCTCTCTCTTCTCTCTCTCTCTCTCCCTCTCTCTCTCTCTCTCTCTCTCTCTCTCTCTCTCTCTCTCTCTCTCTCTCTCTCTCTCTCTCTCTCTCTCTCTCTCTCCCTCTCTATCTCTCTCCCATTATATCCCTCTCTTTTTTTAAACCCCATTTTATCTCGCACTATCACCTTCGATCTCTCCCTATCTTTCTCTCTCTCTCTCTCTCTCTCTCTCTCTCTCTTCTTTCTCCTCCTTTCATTCTTCTATCTCACTTTTGTACGCAAAATATTAAAATATTCCGATTTACGTTCGAAAAATGTTCTGATTAATTTCATGGTAAAATCGTAATAATCGTTAAATTTAATGTATTTAAAATGTTAAAATGTGTATAAAAGAATTTGCAAAACATGCGAAACATGAGCAAAATAATCAAGTTGTATTAATCGCATAAAATAAGATTTGATGCATGTTTATGTTTGCCTCTGAACGCAAATGAAATGTATTAGCGTGCACAAAATCGTTTGCGTAGCATACAATAAAGCCCATAAACCATTGCACACCGTGTAAATTTAATTAGCTATTGGAAATATTGAATAGCAACGGTGTTTCATCGAATTTACTATTGCATTTCATCGCGATGTAAACTATAATTTTATTCCATCAGTGAAATCAACGGTTGTATGTATTATATGTGTATCGTTGTTATAATCTTTTTTTTTTTCTTTTCTTCTTACTCTATTTTAAATGATTCTATCTAGTTGATGGCATGCAAAGTGCGTTCAGTTGGCAAAAATTTCCCTTTTTTTTCTCACTTATTTGATCATGCCGGAGATGGCAAACCATGTCATGCATTGTGAGAAGAAATCACTTTAATAATAATTGATTTAGTAAACAGAACGTGCAAATATAAATCAGTGCATTTTCTATGCAATAGAACAAGTGTTTTGGTGCATGTTCAGTGTCTAAATAGTCGAAAATCACATTGTATGAATGCTTTTTCTCTGCCTATCGGCATGTATTTGTATCTCACACTATACATTGTGCCTGCCACTAAATGCACCAAAGCCTTAACACCTAATGTGATAGATAGCATTTAGCGCGCGCAATCTCCGTCTTTTTCTCTCTCTCTCTCTCACTCTCTCTCTCTCTCTCTCTCTCTCTCTCTCTCTCATTTACTCTCTCCCCATGTTTGTCTATGAACTTTCATTTCAATTGCCTATTCTATATGTCAGATTCGATTTATTCACATTGGTTGTATATATTTATTTCTCTCATTTACGTTATATTTTCGCGATTTACGACTCAAATTGCTTGAATTCTCAACGCAATTCAGTGGACGGAAGAAATACAGAGAAAACATAACAAAAATAAAATAAACAAACAAACAAACAAATAAAATTATGTACAGTAGGCATTGTAAGCGGTTTTACGTAAAACCACAAGTAAATAATATTTTAATGTATTTTTGTTGTTCTTGTTGTTGTTGTTGTTGTGTATTTTTCACATTCAGTTGAATGTCGTAATATATTCCTTTAAACGCATAAAAGTGACAAGAATTGTCACTACTCAATTGTTTGCTCCTCTATTGGATGCCTGGTCATATGCGACAAATTACATTATTCAGGTCTTGATTTGCATTTTTTCTTTGTCTTTCTTGTTATCGTTTAAATAAAAAGGCAAAATGAAAGTTTATCTTCATATCTCTCTCAATCTCTTTCTCTCTCTCTCTCTCTCTCTCTCACTCTCTCTCTCTCTCTCTCTCTCTCTCTCTCTCTCTCTCTCTCTGTATGTAATTCCAATTTAATAGACCAATGACCGAAATGGTATTGGGAAAATGTATTTATTTTTTTGGAGAATTTTGAAAAAAATGGTCAAACATTTATTTGTGGACATGTTTATAGGATGCGAAACAATATACAAATGCAAATGTTTATAATAACCTTGACATTGACACACTTTAAGCGTGTAACTAGCACAAAGAGCGAGAATTAGTTTAATTCAAACATTCAAATAACTGCTATTTTGTATCTTGTAAATTAGTTCAATTGATTTGATTTGATTTTATTTATTTCTATTTTCTCTCCCCGACAACCCCACCCCACCCCCCTACATCCCTCACTTTTATCTCTCTTTATCGGATCGATTTGCGGATACGAATATAGGTCACGGCGAAACATCTTGGTGCTTCTCACAAATTAAAGGGGCTTTAGATGATGATGTTACCGATGCGGATATTATATCATGTGTCGAATTCAATCATGATGGTGAGCTGTTAGCCACAGGTGATAAAGGTGGTCGCGTTGTTATATTTCAGGTAAATTAAATATAAAATTACAAAACATTTAAATCGTTTTCGTTCTTTTAAATAAATCAATGTGAAAATAATTCGATAAAATTTTTTAAATCATATAGAGAGATCCTGCCTCCAAAGCAGCCATACCGAAACGTGGTGAATATAATGTCTATTCAACATTTCAGTCACATGAGCCCGAATTTGATTACTTAAAGTCATTGGAAATTGAAGAGAAAATCAACAAAATTCGATGGCTAAAACGAAAGAATCAGGCACATTTTTTACTGTCAACAAATGACAAAACAATCAAATTGTGGAAGGTGTCCGAACGCGATAAACGCGTTGAAGGTTATAATACAAAAGAGGAAATTGGTTCAATACGTGATCCAGTTTCAATTTTGTCAAAAGATCAATTGCGTATACCAACAACAAAACCAATGGATCTACTCGTGGAAGCATCACCGCGTAGAATATTTGCAAATGCGCACACATACCATATAAATTCAATATCGGTGAATTCAGATCAAGAAACTTATTTATCAGCCGATGATTTACGCATTAATTTATGGCATTTAGAAATTACCGATCAATGTTTCAATATTGTTGACATAAAACCAACAAATATGGAAGAGCTGACTGAAGTCATAACAGCAGCTGAATTTCATCCAAATGAATGTAATTTATTCGTATATTCCAGTAGCAAGGGAACGATAAGATTGTGCGACATGCGCTCGTCGGCACTATGTGATCGGCACGCAAAACAATTTGAGGAGCCAGATAATCCAACCAATAGAAGCTTTTTCAGTGAAATTATAAGTTCGATTAGTGATGTAAAACTAAGTAATTCGGGTCGTTATCTAATTTCAAGGGATTATTTGAGTATTAAGGTGTGGGATCTACACATGGAATCGAAACCAATTGAAACATACCCGGTAAGTGCAAATAGTAGACAAAATAGAGATGAGAGAAGAAGAAGAAGAAGAAGAAGGAGAAGAGAACAAAACAATAACTATTCATTATAACCCATTGGATAATTCATGCAATTGTTCATTCTTGTTAAATACACACATTTACATTTATATCAATTATATCATCATTCATCTATTTATAGGTTCACGAATACTTACGATCGAAATTGTGTTCGCTGTACGAAAATGATTGTATATTCGATAAATTTGAATGTTGCTGGAATGGTGACGATACACAAATTATGACAGGTAGCTACAATAACTTTTTCCGTGTATTTGATCGCAATCGTCGTACGCAAAATGAAATTACGCTGGAAGCATCACGGGATATAATCAAACCGAAAACAGTGTTAAAACCACGAAAGGTGTGTACCGGTGGTAAGCGAAAAAAAGATGAAATTAGTGTTGATTGTTTGGATTTCAACAAAAAAATTCTGCACACGGCCTGGCATCCACAAGAGAACGTTATTGCTGTTGCAGCGACCAATAATCTTTTCATATTTCAAGATAAATTTTAGCCCAACTTACCTTTTACCGCTAAAATTCTGTTCATTCATAATTAAAAATGAAAAAAAAACAAAAAAAAAAAAAAAAACAAAAACAAAAACAAAAACAATTTGAGAAATAAAATAAATATTACAAATCGTAAATGAAATAAAGAGATTGAAACATTTAAATTTCATAAAAAATGTATAAGAATACACACAAAAAAAGAAGAAGAAAAAATTCACATACAAATTGATGGATATTATATTGAACAAAAAAAAAAAAAAAACAAAAAAACAAAACCAGAAAAATCGAAACAATTTACTCCAGCAAAAAAAAAATGTTATATCGAAAAATGATTAAAATTTTATCAAAAGTAAATGCGATAGCTGTATACCTTTTTTTGTTCCTTCAATTTAACATAAAAGAGGAAAATAAATTAAGAAAACAACAACACAACAGAAGTGGAGTGAAGAGATAACGTGACCCGCATTTCGCTAGCATTTCCGCCTTACGTATATCATTTTCTAAGTGCATGCATGAGAAAAACAAATGCGAAATGAACACACATCGGAATTAACAATGAAAAGTTGATAAAAAGTTGACGAAAGTATAAAATTAAAATAATACAAACAAAACAAACAAACAAAAAATACATTATTTTTTACAATTACTTAAGAACATACTTAATTTAGAATTGAGATACGCAATAAGAATCTACCACTTGATTACGTGAGAAACGAAGCAACTCAAACAAATAAATTCATCATAGCTAATTTTGTGACCGATGTGAAATTCTAAAGGATGTTGTCCTATTTAGTTAAACGTAAGCACATAAGCTGATATTTTGCATTTGAATCGAATGAATCACAGAGAAATGGATTATTGTTTCGCATGCGAACATACAATTAATGCAAAAAAGAAAAAAAAAAAAAAAAAAAAAAAAAAACTAAAAAGTTACATATTGATTTTGTTCCATGTAGAAAAATCAAAGAATAAATATCTTGTTTAAAATTGAATAAAAAAAAAGAGATGTTACAAGAAGCATATCCTCTGCATACCGTCACGTTATAAGTATATTAAAACGCTTCCTCAGTTTTACATCGATAAAAATGAACTGATCTTCTAACGAAAACGAAAATTCACAGTGAACATGAAAACAAATATAACATCAACAACAACATAAACAACAAAATTTAATTTCATTAAATCAGTTCATAATAAAAAGAAAAACAATTTAATGGAAAAACTATTGGCTATTAATGCAAGTACTGATGACGATATTGTGTGATAGATAAGCAAATAAACAGAGAATGTTAGAGTGACAATTATTTTTCTTCAAATGTCAGCGCTCTTTTAATTTTCTTTAAAACTTGAACTGGAGGTACAATTTGTTGAAAGAAAATTTTCTTTTCATTCGTTTTATTTTGTAAAATTGATGTTTTTTTTTTTTTTTTCGACAATGGAAAATAAGAATAAAAACTAAAACAAAAACCACAATACCAATCGAACATTGTTGATATATACAGTACGTTCAAATAAATTTTAATTGCGCTTGTCTTACCACCAACCAATCAGATAGGAAACAAAACAAAAAAAAAAAAAAAATGTCGATGAATAAAAAGAATAAATACTGTATGTGACGAGGACAGGAGTTTTGAAAATTTCGAAAATGCGTTATCATCAAAATTCGTCATTGTTATCATAGATAAAGAAATTTTTTATTTTAATTTTTTTTTTTTTATAAACAATCTTTTTTCTCGTGCGCATCATATAAATGTATTGGTTATGTTATTTTTAGTTGTTAAGTTTAGTTAGCTGACTGAATGAATTCGAATTGTCGAATGGATGAAAAGACGAAGATTTTGCATTAATTGAATAAAAAAAGAAAAAAAAAAAAAAAAAAATTTAACGCCAATTTTGCTTACACACAATAGAGATTGATTGCATTTGATAAACGAATCGAAACAAACAGAGAGAAAGAGACAAAGAAAAACTAAAAAAAAAAAAAACAATTTTAATGAAAAATCCGGAACAAACCTTATTTATTGGCGTCTTCCAGAGAAGAAATTTTAAGAAGAATATAAAATACACACAAATGAATTACAAAAAAAAAAAGAAAAAAGAAAAAAAAAATTCACTCAGAAACAATTGCTTAAGCACTGCACTGACCAATCAATTGAACAGAAGACAAAAAAAAAAATGCGTACAATATACGTTATCTCCGTATACATCGACACAGAGCAAAAATTAAAATCGAATGTGGCATCAATCCAAATCATTCTAAGTCAAAATATTTCAAAATGCCAACTAAATGAAATTATGTGAAATGATATGAAGTTCAAAATAAAAACAAAGTAGGTATAAAATCAGATGAGAAGAGCAAAAATGATGAGAAAGAAAAAAAATTAAAAAAAAAAAAAAAAAAAAAAAAAAACAGAATAACGCGCATCAATGATTCGACATTCGAAGATAAAATCAATAAAATATATTTTTGAAAATCTAGTGCTATCAACGGTTTTATTATCTGTTAATTCTCATGAGTACGGATCTAATTCAACGAATCTTTACTATTCCACACTTCTTATTCATTTGCAGCCACGACGTCACGATGCCAAATCACAGAGCATTCCTGGTTTAATTCCCAGTTTTTAGAGTAAATTTTTACTTTTGGGTATAAACCATCGTTTTGAACCGATGCTGCTTCGTTCATTGCGCATTGCAACTATCTGTTTATCGAAAGATCCTTCTTGCCCTCCTTTGATTACAATCACTGATGGCAGCAATGTTCCGGCGTTTGGAATGTTAATTAAAAAAAAATTATTCAATTCATAAAATCTTCAAAAATATATATGATTAAGTTTATTTATAAAAAAAAAAAAAAAAATACCAATCGGCATCTCTTGAATCTGGCCGCTTTATTCTGGTTTTGGAATCGATTCAAATATCTTGCATCTGTTTGAGATGATTCCCATTCGTCCGTCATTTGTATGAAACAATGTATTGTTCTTCTTTATTGCATTCAACGACAAATGAACCCCTGGACACCGCACGTGTTTTTTTATGCTTATTGGGCTGTCAGGTGGTATTTCGCCATCAGCACCAAAAAAAAAAAAGAACAATGTTGGTTTCTTTTTTGTCACCATGTTCACCCATTTGCCGACGACACTACTGCTTTGGATGTGTTTGTCCAGGGCGAGTCGAGTGTATTTAGCAGTGGAGAAAGCGCATATACCATGCTTCATCATTTTCAATCGATTTTTGATGTAATTCAGCCAGTGTGGCCCCTTTGGCAATGGCATCACTGGATACAGATCGCAATTTTCTCGATCTCGGCGCTCCTCTTCAACAAACTTTTTCGTCCACCGACTTGCCTTTGCGTTCCATACTTTTTGCCCCGTCTGCCAGTCGAACTGCTTGCTCGACATGGTGAAATTGTACTGAAAAGAAAAATAAAAAAAAAAATAATTAGTTATCAAATGGATTTGGAAGGCAATTACACAGTGGATTTTGCATTGAAATAAAATGAATAAAAAAAATTTAAACAGTTTATTTTGGAATAATATAATAGAAACTAATAGACCATTTATTGTTGAAATTATTGTGCTATCGGTTTACCGAATTAGGACAACTTCTCTCTTTTTCTTGGAAAAAAAAAAAAAAAAAAAAAATTTGCCCGCAATACATATTGAATTCGAACATAAAAATCAATCAAAAATCATATTCTTTTTTATTTTTGACGTATAACAATGAAGAATGGCACATACAATTCGGACATGGAAAATGAGATAAATATGAAGAATAAACATTTGAGAAAAACATGAAATTATCAATCTAATTAATTATTTTATTAGTATAAGTGTCTACCAAAATTTCCGCTTAACCATACTTTTTGAAACGATTTATTTATTTTTGTTTTTGTTTTTTGTTTATTTTTTTTTTTTTTGGTTTTTGTATTTTCATTGGTGTTACCTATTTTCATATCTTATACACCAAATATATCTGCTGATCAACTGTGTATATTTTAATTTCATGATACTTAAGTTGTTTGTATATCAATCCAATCGAACATCTTGGATTAGAAAAATAACTATTTTTTTTTTCTGAATTAGTTTCGCTTAACACTAACATTTCCTTTTCAAAAAGAACATAAAAAAGCGACTTTAAAAACAAAAACAAAAAAAAAAAAAAAAAAAAGTTACACAAAATGAATGTATCAACGATCATCTCGATTGTATATTCCAACCAACTTGTACGTATTATATGAAGGAATATTTATTTAAAAAAAAAAACAAACGTTATTTTATATACAGATAAATAATGATAATGATAATGAAATATGGAATAATAATTTAATAGTTTTGTAAAAAATTGAAAATGGTTTATTACATTGAATCAGCCCACGAACCAAAAAAGAAAAAAAAAAAATTATGTAACGTTTATATGGGAGATTTAATGATTCAAATATAAACAAAATCGCAACAATAATAATAATTAAATGATAAGAAAAATATGAATAAAACAAAGCAAAAAACAAAAAACAAAATCAGATGAAAACAAGTTTGTTGTTATAACAAATCATCCTTTTTGATGATTACTTTGGAAAAAAAAAAAAAAAAAAAAAAACAATTTAATCATCATAAACAAGTACAGTGGAATTATTGATGATCTTGAAGGTTTGTATGTAGCATGTTTCTTTTGTTTTTGATTTGGTTGAGCTTACATCAGAATTTAATAAGACTGAAATTCTCAGCTCATTCTTTTAAATTTGAATCTTATGGATATCAATAAGAAGATTTTATTTACCAAAAGTTGCCTTTTGACTTTTTGCTTCTGACTTGAAACAAATGGAGCGTTAATTTATACATTCCATGTAATTGTTACGCTAAAATATCTCTTCTTTCAATTTGCTATAATATTTCAATTATTTTTATATTTTCCGCTTATATACTCAACTTTCTGTTGATCGTATGCAATATCCATGCGAATATGTTGAAATTGTCCAAAGTCATAAAGAAAAAAAAAATATGCCATATTGATGGATTTGGACGATTTCCAGATTTAGCTGATTCTAGCAAACATTTTAAATTTTGTCAACTTTCGCGCCATTCACTCGAAAATATGGAAGGAAAAAATATTCATAGTTTTGCGCGATGAATATGCATACTTTTTTCTCAGTGTATTTAGGAAGACTGGTAAAAACGTCTAAAATTTGACCAAATCATCTGATACGAAAAATAAAAACGTCTTATCGAAGAAAAACAGTAATTGTGAAGACACATTCTCTCTATTGTTGTAAAATGTAAACTGTTGTAAAAAAGTTGTAGAACATAAAAGTTGAGATTGGATAGGTTCGTTATTCTCAAGACAAGAAATCAAATCGCCATACAGAATGGCAACTGTATATTCTACAATACTATTGAGCCAGGATTATTGCACAAAAATTTAGTATAAACCGTTCGTTTGCACGCCATATCGATAGTGGATAATTCATATCTTTTAGATTTTCTTTACACGACAATCATTCATTTGGATTGGTGTTGGATTCAACCGATCGAGTCACCAGTTCAATTTTATTCCTATATTGAATTCAGTATGAAATTTTTTTTTATAAAAATGATGAATTAATTTAATAAGATTCGTTTTTACCCTTATTTTTCATATGGCCTTCTCTGATCGAACTGAAACTTTATACGGAATATTTTTAGAAGTGATTTCAGAAGAAAATAGATTGAGAACATCAATACTCGAAACATTGTGAAATGATTATCAAATATACGAAGTTTGCTCGGAATATACATTCCCACATAGCTGCATGTAAACAAATACATAGGTTTGTATGCCATATGTTTGGTTTAGATAAATGATAAATAATACTGTTAAATGTTAAGTTTATTTATTTGAATAATGATTAGGGATGATACATAGATATGATAAATTGTAGGACATCAATTTACAATGTTAATCAAATACGCATGCACAATTCAAATATTTACATTGAAATCAACAAGTGATTTGAAGCCAATTTATTATTATTTTAACGGGATACGTCCTTGAAAACTTAACTTCAGTAACGATTGACTGATACAATTGTTTCAAACTATTCCTTCCATTTTGTGTGTGGATATGAAGTAGTACTACTTCTACATTTTGAAGTTTGATCTGAAAAAAAAGTGCTATGGATAGGTTTCATTGTTGGAACCATATACAATACACATTGCACATTGCACATTGAACATTGCACATGATGATAAGATCTATCTAAATCGAAGATACGCGTAAATATATGAAGAACATACTACTGTGGGCAAAACCTACCGGGAAATTTAAATTTAAACTTCATTGGTCTTCCGATAGGGACAAGTGTTTTTATTTTTAGGTTGGCAGTACTGTCTTTGACATCTGTGTCAAATTTCATGACAATATCTCTATTTTTCAAGTAGTTTGGTTTGTGATTTGTGAGCAACCAAAAGTGCATTTGGCGATTTTGCACATTTTTTCCATTTTTTTCTCAAAAGAAGTTATAATAAATTTTGTTTGCAATATCAAATTTCGACAAACAGATCTTTTGAGATCATATATTGAACCTTCCTCTATCGAACTGTAATAAGATCCAGGTTTTTCAAACGACAGAAAATTTTCCTAGAAGTTGAAGAACACCTAAACCTCTGAAAATCGGCTTGAACGACCATCAACATCAAAAAAATGAGAAAATTTTCAGTGAAACATCGTCGATGAACTTTAAGAGTGATGGTTAGATCTCTTGGTTCTCCACATAAACTATGAACACCGTTTCAAAAGCTTTTTTTTAAGTTAAAAGTTCCAATTCACGTTTGGTTCCAAAACCATGAAATTTCTTTGATTGGTTTTTTTAGATTTTTCCACCAAAAATTCAACTCATATCGTTCCGCAACCACCTTATTCACCTGATTTAGCTCCGTGTGACTTCTGGCTGTTCTCTAAGCTAAAAAGACCGCTCCGGGGACATCGTTTTGAGTCGATTGAAGAGATTCAACGTGAATCGGCGCGCGCTCTGAAGGCCATCCCTGCCAGTGACTTTTTGGCATGCATCGAAGATTGGAAAATACGTTGGCATAAGTGCATTGCGTCGGGAGGGGATTACTTTGAAGGCGATGAAATTGATTTGGAAGAATAAAAAAAAGAATTTTTGAAATATAACCAAATTCCCGGTAGGTTTTGCCCACAGTAGTATGCGCGTTCATATATGATCCTTGAATATTTTTTTTTTTTTTTTTTTTTTGAAAATTACATAGTATTAATATTCATTTTTAAATAATATTTAAAGTGCACTTAAGGGAAGGAGGGTGCATCTTTTAATAAGAAGGGAGCATCTTGCCATTTATACATTGATGATAATTCAATAATAGCCAAATGATAAGAAAAACATGAATAAATAAGAACAAAAATTTGAGATGAAAACAGGTCTGTGATTGTTTTTCTCCCAAATATTATTAATCAGCATTTTTTTTTTTTGTTTTTTTTGTTTTTGTTTTCTTTTAATTTAAGCTTGAAAACGAATCATGTCAGATATTGCAAAACAAAATAAATACGATGACACGATATTCATAAATTCATAATAAATTCTTGGATTAGTAATTTTCCAAGATGACTAAAATCGCAATAAGATTATAATCGATAAACAAGTACATTTGGAAAAATTTTTTTTACTCCAATCTAGTGTGATTCAAACTACTATAACTATATATGGCAATGGTTAAATCATATTTTATATTATTATTTTTTGATTGACTCAAAAACATCATTTATTCATTCATGAAAACATTTTAACAAAATTCTCGCTCTCTTGCTACTGATAATACATTTTATATCAGTAATAACAATGCTATGTTCACATTTGAACTTTCTCACTGATTGCTTTCATCGAGTAACTCTTGTGCTGTACACATCGTTCTAACAAAACAAATTAACTAAGGCTATTACATACTCAAACATTATTGATATTTTTGATTTTTCGTTGATTTTTCCAAATTAAGTGCAAAGTAATTTTGGTGTTTTTTTTTTTTTTTTTTTTTCTTTTTTTGAAGAAAACGGAGAAAAATTTTTCTCATTGTGAGTTCGATATACATGAAATAAATTTATTATTGATTTAGTACAGATTATTTACATGGTAAAAATTTAAGAAAAACAAAGATAGTCATTTTATTATCATTTCAAATACATGTTTTTTTTTTTTTTTTTTGGTTGTTGTTTCATATTTATTTTGAAGAGAAGACGTTCCTTTGATGCGTAAATATTAATGTTATTTTCTTTTTTCACCCAATAATCTCAAAAAGAATAGTGTTTATTTAACTGGTTAAATTCATTTTGATTAAATTATACGAAAATAGAGTTTGGATCATTTAAGACATAACAATCAACTGACATTTACTGTGAGGAACAAAGGAAAATATGCTTATAATATCGATTATTAATTTCAGATTAATTTCAATTTCAATTTAACGTTTACAAACATTTCAATATCATCATTTCGTTAAAAATGGTTGTCGATCAATTGCCTGATTTCACGCAATGTACTGAGGTGGCTGCATTAGGTGTAAGTTTTTTAATTTATATCATCAGATTTTGTGGTTTTTGATTTTGTGAAAAAAAAAAAAAAAATAGTTCTTAACATTTCTGTAAATAAATTATTCGCACAGTGTGGTGGAAAAATTGTTTTTGCCAGCGATGATTTTTTTGCTGCTGCTGAAGGTATGCTTAAAGATAGCGAACCAAATTTCATAGCAGATAAATATACAGAATATGGTAAATGGATGGATGGTTGGGAAACGCGTCGAAAACGTATTATTGGCCATGATTGGAGCATTATACGATTGGCTGGACCAACATCAATCAAAGGTTTTCTAATTGATACCGCTCATTTTACCGGAAATTATGCTCCAAAAATTTCTATTCAAGCTGCATTGCTTGCACCAAATGGTTTGTACTAATCAAATTTTATTTACTACAATACTATTTCTATAAACACTTTATTCCGCTTCATAACAAGGTGTTTATAAAAATTGAATAAAATGTTGTAATCTGAAAAAAAAAAAAAAAAAAAAAAAACGGCGCAAATTGCCAAAATTTCCATATAAACAAGATTACTAACAATTTTAAAAACAAAATTTTTATTTGTGTATTTATTTGATTGTTTTATCATTGCTTTATTTATAGCTGATTCATTGGCACCAAGTAGAAAGCCAGATGTTATCGGTCGTGCACCATCAAATCGAGACTTTGATAAAATTAACCGATTAAAATCACAAGATTGGATAACAATTGTACCAATGATGGAATTAAAACCTGGCTATGAAGAAACTCGTTACACGTATATACATAATACGGAATATTTTGATAAATATTCACATTTACGATTAAATCTGTATCCAGATGGTGGAATTGCACGTTTTCGAGTTTATGGTAACATTGATCTTGATATGCCCGCTGAAATGGGAAATATGATTTTGGATATGCTTGGTATACAAAATGGTGGTCGATGTTTGCATTATACAAATGCTCATTATGGACATCCGAAAAATTTAAATAAACCTGGCCGTGGAATTAACATGGGCGATGGCTGGGAAACAGGTATAAAAATAATTCTATATTTAATAAGAAAATAAAATATATTTTTTATAATCAATACACCGATTTTGATAGCTCGCCGATTGGATCGACCATCAATTATTGAAATGACAGACAAAAATATTTTAAATATACCTGGATCAGAATCGGCAATTTTCCGTTTAGGAACAATGACAACAATCGTTTCAATCGATATTGATACAAATCATTTCAGAGGAAATGCACCAGAACATGTTACAATCGAAGGTACATCACGTCGTGGTGATTTTTCAACTGAATTTAATGATAATGATTGGACTATTGTACTTGATAAAATTAAAGTGCAACCGCATAAATCGCATTCATTTAAACGAGAAATTAAAAATAATGGACCATTCAATTGTGTACGAATTACAATTGCACCCGATGGTGGAATTTCACGTGTTCGCATTTTTGGACAAGTTTTTATTGAAAAAACTGAAATTCAGGAGAAATTAAATGAAACTACGGAAAATTCGAATGAAGTTAAAGAAAAATCAAATGATACAATGGAAAATTCGAATAAAATTTTGGAAAAATTAAACGATACACCGATTGAATTAACTGAAGAAATGACAATTCAAATGAAAGTAAATGAAAGTCCTGAAAATACACCATCTGCTGATAATAATGAACAAAAAAACACCATTTCAGACTAAATATACAATCAAATTCATTGATTCAATCAAATATAAATACAACAATGTCATCATTTTTAAAGTCTAGACTTTAGACGGTGGGCATTTGTACGATAAATTTATTAGCTTAACCTAGATAACGTTATAATACATCTGTATCAAATTATATATATATTACAATTTTTATCAATTTCCTACTCAATCTTTACGCTATCTATATGTAATCCAAATTTGTCATTGTTACTCATTTTCAGGAAAGGAAACAAAAGAAAAAAAAAAGAATAGTCTTAACTCCAAATATATTCTTTGCAACAATGTATTTGAAAGTTTAATCTCATATTTTGAACTATCGCCTGAAGTTATTTACTGACAAAATTGCATGAAATTTGTGAAATAAATCATTTTTTATAAAAATCTCTTATCGTTTATTATGCAATGTGCAAAGAAACTTTAAAAATCATTTTTTCTTTTTTCAAGTTCTTGGCAGAAAATTTGATTTCCTTCTAGCTTATTTCATTCCAAAATCTTGAAATTTATCTGAAAAAATGGTAGAGAAATGCTCAAAGAGAAATTGAAAATATTATAATGAAATTGGTATTTAAAAATTTTTGAAATCTGAACATAGTGTAAATAATCTCGAACATTCAGGCGAATTTTTTTTTTAAATCTCACATTTTATATGAAAATTGAATTTGGATTTTATCGAGTATAAAAGAATTCGGAATAAATTGTTTGAATTGATTTTTTCGGAACAGAATTTTTGAAGACTTTTTTTTTTTCTTGTCGCAAAATTAATAAAAAAGAAATTACTTCTGAGAAACTTTTCTACCTAGAACATTGATAGTTCTAAACAATTTCAATATTTAGATTGAAACACATGAAATATACGCCATGCGTTTATAATTTTAAATTTTAATGAATAAATGATCGACATTGTATGACAAAATGAAAGTAAATTGAATGAAAGTGATCACGTTACTTCGGTTGATCGGATAACAGGAGATTTTAATCGTATCATGAGTGTTTTTACGGGGGTTTTTCTTTGTGATCTTACTTTCAATCATCATGTTATAGAGTGCTTTCTACGTGAGTATGTAGATAGCTTTATGCATGGACAATGTTTGTATATGTGTTAAATGTTGTGTTAATGCATGTACATATTTATGTATGTATGTGTGTGTGTGTGTGTGAGTGAGTGTGTGTGTGTGTGAGTGAGTGTGTGTGTGAGTGTGTGTGTGTGTGTGTGTGAGTGAGTGTGTGTGTGTTTCTATGTGCGTGTGAATCATATAAAAGTTTATGAACAAACTCCATTGTACATTTTAGCATATTTGAGCATACAGCTTACATAAACTCTGACGCTTTTAGACACACTGAATTGAATGGCAAACCGTCAAATTCCAGTTTTAGTAAACGTTGTTTGCGTGTAAACACTGCAAGTCTTTTACCATTTACTTCTTTTCTTTCGCTGGTGTTGCTTTTATTGTTGTTGTTGTTGCTGTTGTTGTAGTTTTTGTAATGTTGTTGCTATATCTGCTTTTTGTTTTCATTTCAGTCTTCACTTCTCTCTTCTCTTTAATGTAACATATTTGAAATAACACATCGACATTCACTCATTATTATATTGATACTGGCTTTGGTTGGTAAAGGGAAAAAGAAAACGAAAATGAAAGAAATATCAAAATACATATACAAATATTGATTGAACCACCTGAAATAGAGAATTATTCCAACAGAGAAACAAAAGAAAATAATTTTATACACGAAACTTTTGCCAATTCGTCAGTGTAGTATCATTTTTTTGTTTTTTTTTTTTTTTTTTTCATTTTAAAGTGTTTATGACCAAGTTGTGGAATACACACATTAAAAACTTTAGTAACACTATACGAATAATATGATGAAAATTGTGTATCGCATTTCCGTACGAATATATTTATTAGTGATTCACACTATGGAGTTGATGTAGATGTACATTTGCCGAAATAACCAACAAAGTAGTTTTTTTTTTTTTTTTTAGTTCTTCTTTCATCTTCATTTTTTGTTTTATTACATTCGCATAATATTTCGTTTGTCGTTTAGTCCGAAAAAAAAATGTGCTGATCTCTTTTTGATCATTAAGTTAAGGTGATTTGTGTGTGTGTATGTGCGCGTTTGGCTCGCATCTTGTTGAATTAATTTGTTGAAATATCAATACTGGAACACCAACATTAGAAAAACATTCCATTCGAAATAAGTTTATTTTTTCTTCTTTAAGAAATGTGTTGAAATTGTGGTATATTTCACATAGAAATTCAATTATCAATCAATGTGTGAATTATTTAAGAGTTTTTTTTTTCAAAACGAAAAATCAAAACAATTTAATTTAATTAAAAAAAAAAGAAAAAAAAAAACATTTATTTCAAATGCCATGGTGATGTTTCTACTTGTCAAAGAAATGGTCAATCATATACAAAATGTAGCAGTGATCAAGTCAATGATTAAGATTTGTATAGTTTACGTAATCTGTGGTCTTATTTGGAATATCCCAATTATTGGTGAGTAACAGTGTATAAATGTGAACATTTCTAAATGTATTTCTTCTTCTTTATTGGATTTTGGATTTTTTGAACAAGAATGGCTTTGTTCCATGAAACCAAGTACAAGCTAATATATTTTTACTGTTTTTTTATTAAACGGGAGCATAAATAATAGACAGTGTAAAACAAGTACATTGTATTCAATTAACTTTCAATGGAATGTATTCAACTGTTTAAGTCAATTCGAATGCAAATTTTGCTCAAAGCTAAAACGTTTAAGTCTTTTGTTTCACTTTTAAAAACTAGTTTCTAAACTATTAATTTTGCATGAATTACTAAGCCATAGATATCAATTTATATGTTGCATGTTGTATGATTAAAATAAACAACTAAATTGCCATTTCTATGTTTTGTTACAAATTTTCTTTGCATTTCTGCCTATATCAAAATGCTTTGAGTGTTGTTTCGTTAAAAATTGATAAAGATTTTATTGAAATTTTTGAATCATTTTCTACTTGTGCATTTCACTCATCAATTGAAAGTTGTTGTGATGCAACAGCGAGTGTGTGTGTGTGTGTGTGATGATTAATAATTTTTATTCATAGATTTTATCATTTAAAATTATGAAATTTCCATTTTCAATATCTATGCGGTCCATTCGGTAATTTTGTCAATCCATCAATATCATCACATTCTTCGGAATATGTTATAATTTCATTATTATTTGAACCATCACCACATTCCACAAATATGCCAGGCAATCGATAACTATTTTCATAAATTGTATTCAAATCCATTGGAATATGGGGACGTTGAAATTTTGCTTTAATTGCCCATGGTGGTGTCTCTTTTGGTTTTGTTTTAACCGGTTGATATGATAAATTATGCACGGTGTCTGTGTCCATTTTAAGATGTGGATTTAAATCCAATTCAGCATTTGGTTTCATTGAATCAAGTCTGCATTGTTGTGCGGTATATGGATCAATTGGCATATAAGATGTTCGATGCACAGTTTCATCTTCAAATGGTGCGGTTGGTCGTTGATAGTCTTGTTTTGGTTTCATATTTTCACGAACTGCTGGTTGAACATAGCAACATTTTTTCCATTTCTTATCAGCTTCTGCCATATTTTGTTAACTTTAAGACTTTTTTGTACAAATTAAAAAAAGATTTTGATTTTGATTTTTTTTCCGTTTTATTCTGATGCTAGCTAAGTTTTAACTGACATCACAATTTTTTTTTTTTTTTCACAAATCATTAGCTTACTAAGATTTAATACAATAAAGAAAAAAGAGAGAAATATTTTGATCACAAAAGCTTCAAATCATAGTTACCAATGAAATGATTGATTAATTTTTCAGAATGTATTGAAGATCAAGAGGAAAATGGTCCATATCAGGGTAAATTCATTGGAACACTGAATTCATTTCATCATCAAGTGTCGGGAAAAGTGTATGCCGTTGATGAATATACATTTCTATTATCTGGTTTCAATTATGATGGTAATGGGGCTGATACATTTTTCTGGGCTGGTGCCTCCAATAGGCCTGGTCCACAAGGATTCATAGTGCCTGATGAACATGGAAAGTATGTTTAAATTCATCAAAATTGATATTCTTTTTTCTCAACGAAATTTCTATTCATTCATTTTAATTGTTCCTTTTTTTGTTTTTTTCTTAGAACGAACATTTTAAATAGATATTTCAATAAAGATTTCATACTAAAATTGCCAGACAATAAAAAAATCACTGAAATCAAATGGTTCGCCATTTTTGATTTAGGTACACATAATAATTTTGGTGATGTTTTTATTCCTGAATCATTTGAACCACCTCGACCACAGCGTGGTAGTAGTTTTTCAAAACGTAGTCATAATGTAAACAGTGGACCAATTGAAGTGCTTGATTCGAAAACGATTCGTATACCAGAACTTTATTACGATGGAACTGGTAGTAAAACATATTTCTTAGGTGGAATGGGAGCTCAACCATCGTCAAAAGGAACTAAAATTCCAGATGAACTTGGATAGTAAGTAAATTGAAAATTCAAAACAAAACAAATTTTTAAAAAATTATTAATTTTTTTTTTTTTTTTTTTTTTCTTTTTTTACATTCAATTTTGTAAGTTTGGATCCATTGCGAAAATATAATGGCGAAACAATAACACTTGAACTGCCCGGTGATTTAACGATTTTTGAAGTTGATTGGATAAGTATTTATGATTTGGAAACGAATGAAAATTTTGGTTCGGTAATTATTACGGATGGTTTGAATGTACCACCATCTCTTATCAAAATTCAACCACATACGGTGTCACTGCCAAATTGTCGTCAATTACATAAAGATTTTCGAGTTTCATGGGAAGTATTTGGACCTCAAATCACAATTGAATTGGCTGGTCAAGTGATGGAAGATGAATATATGTCATTCGGATTATCAGGATCTGAATCATCCAGTCAAATGTTGGGTGCTGATGTTGTTGTTGCATATATTGATGGAGCACGAGGATATGCAATTGATTACAATATCACCTCTTTGGCACCGGTAAATTCATTTTCAGATAAATGCATTAATTCTTACAATTTTCTTCAGGGCGGGGTTTTTTTTCGTTTTTTGTTTTTTTTTTTTTTTGTTTTTTTCTTTGTTATAATTTTTCTGTATTCGTTTTTTTTTTTTTGCAGTGCGTTCAAGTGTTGGGTCAAAATAAAGGTGTTTGCCGTGATGATGTGGTTGGCGGAATTGACAGTTATCAAATTCACACACATACACGAGAAAATGGTGTGAATACAATAACATTTCGAAGAACTCTCATTTCAAATGATAATGGTGATAAAGAATTTCGTCTTAACGTTCCAATGTATACGGTTTGGGCAATGGGAAAACTTGATTCAAATAAAGAGCCAGCTTTCCATGATATATATCCAAAGAAAGATGTTATTATTCATTTTAATACAAGCGAACCATACAATGATTGCTTTAGCTTTACAAGAAGTGAAACAACAATTGAAGAAGTTTGGGAACGAACACAGATTATTGATCGGTATGTAAATAAAAATGAAAATAATTAAAAAAAAAAAAAAAAAAAAAATTTTGAAACTTTAAATTTCATATGAAAAATTTTGCACAATTCTAGTTCAATTAGATCATTTACGGCAACATTAGGGCCGGCTGGTGGTAAACGTGGCTATGCCGGAATTACTGGTCATGTTTCAAATGGATTGGCCTGGTACATCAATGGTTTATTGATACCAGAGCTTTGGTTGCGACGAGGATTAACATACTCATTTAAAGTATGCCATTAGTTCTGTTATGCATATTGAATTTTCAATCATTTTTATTGTTTGCAATTTGTTTAGTTTTTTTTTTTTTTTTTTGCTTTCAATTTGAAAATCATTTAGGTCAGAGGTGGTAATAATCCTCATTCACCAGAGTATTATCATCCATTAGTCATTACTGATGAAAAATCTGGCGGTTTTAATCGTTTAACTGAAGCAAAACAAAATGAAATTCGTGTTTTAGCTGGTGTTGAATTTACACGTAGAGGTCGTCCAAAACCAACAGCGGCTGGTCCATTATGCTTGGGAAAACATCCAGATGGATTGGATCGACGGTTAGATGATCGTTTTCCAACATTTAAAAAATTCAATCGTTCATTGAGCTGGTCATGTGAACAAGGTGATCCGGCTATACTTGAAGTAACACCAAATTCATCGTGGCCAGACGTTGTATATTACAACAGTTTTACACATGCAAATATGGGATGGAAAATACGTATTGTCGATACGATAAAAAGTTCAGCACATCATAGTACACCGTCTTTTTTTGTATTTTATTTGATTGTCATTAGTGTAGTCAGTTATTATGTATAACAAAGAAAAAGTGAAGCGAGAAAATAATAATAAAAAATTAAAATTAATAACAAAGTGGAACATTTGCCGTTTTCTTTCTTGCAGTCATTGTTTATATAATTATTTATTGTGTTTTAACTTTTTTTTTGTGATTTTTTTTTTTCATTTTCTATTTTCCAGTTAGTTTAATTTCAAAATGTATGAATATATAGTTTTCCAATTTGCACATTAACATTTAAATACATAAATTTCTTTCTATTTTATTTATAATTATTTTTTTTTATTTCTTCAAATCAAAATGGAAAAACCCTTTAAAAAATATCAAAACGACAAAAAGAAAAAAAGCAAAAAAAAAAGAAAAAAAAAATACTGAAAAATCACAATTTTATAAATAAATCAGACAAACAATTGAATTAATTATGGAGAGAAAAAAAAAATATAATTAAAAACCATTTTTAAAATAATGTAAATTGGCTCAGTAATAAAATATGTATCATAAGATAAATTTCCTGGCAACATGGCTCACATTTCAGATCATTTGGTATGATCCATGTTTACAAATTATATTCCAAATGGATGCAATCATTATCAGTGTGTTATTAATATGAAATATATTTTATTGTGTTAATTAAAATGCGTAAATTTAGGTTATATATAATTTTTTTTTTTTTCTTTTTTCACTTCAACCCAGTATAAATAGAATCTACGAGAAATAATGGTGTAGCGATTAATGGCACCAAAACAAACTGACTTTTACACAAACCTGCTGTTGATTAGGCTGTTTTTATTCATATTATTTTTTTTTCTATATTCCTATTTCTATTCCATTTGAAGAATATCGTTTAATAAGTAACTATTTGCATGATTCAATGCGTATACAAGCTAATGCCTGATGTTTAGAACCAATTATATATATATATATATATATATATATATATATATATGAAGGATTGGGAGTAAAACTGGCCAAGAAAAAGTTATAAGTAAAAGTGTCCACACTCCATACAATTTATATGGCGATTGCATGATGTTTTGTATGCAGGAGTGTGGATACATTTACTTGAAACTTTTTCTTGGCCACTTTAATTTCCAACCCTTCATATTATTTAATTGAAGTTCTTATGAATAATCACATCACATTGCCATATTGGATTTAATCAATTCTATTAAGGATTAAATTGCAGGCAAATCGTAATAAATGTTTTTTTGTTTTTTTTTTTTTTTTTCTTTTGTTGATAAGTTATATATCCACTTGTATCCCAACTTGTACAGTCTTCCAGAAAATGTCTACAATAAAACTTAAATGATAAGTTACAAACTCATTTCTATTGATGACATTTTTTTTTATGCTCTTGGATCACACATTTCGAGCTTTCATGGTTCATGCAAATGTACGAATTCTTCTAATGTTTTTGGTATTTGGTTTTTATAGTGGATCCTATTTTTAATGATTGTTGAAGCGACTATACATTTAAGTGAGGTGTAATTTATTATTGGAATTGTATTTGATGAATTGAATGCGATGAGATAATATGGATGTTCACCAGCCCGATTTGGTTGATCTAAATGTGCACCATAATCTAGAAGCACTCGAACAACCTGTTATCGATTGAATCAAAAAAAGAAAAAAAAAACAACTTAAAATCAAATTCACCTTTATTCAATAAAGTTTATTTTTAATTGTTTGAACAAACCTCGCCAACATAATTGTATGGATTTGATGCAACATGCAAAGCGGTTGACTTTGATTCATTTTTGGCATTAACATCAGCATCACAGTCCAGCAAAAGTTTAACCACTTTCAAATTTGGAAAAATTCCCTATGAACCAAAAAAAAAAAAAAAGAAAAACGAAAGAGAAACAAAAACGAAAGAGAATGAACATTTTCCTTAAATTGTCAGACCCAATGACAATGTCATTGAAAACAATGTGAATGAATTTACCTTCATTCCATTCCCATCATTGAAATAACCACTTTTTATTATATTCAAACGAGATACACACAAATGAAGAAGTGTATCATTTGTGCAAGCACTTCGAATATTACTTTTCACCAATGATCGAACTGTTTCAGAAATCTGCAAATTATAAATTTTTAACATTTAACCAATTTTTCATTTTAAAATGATAAAAATTTTGACATTGCTTACAATTTGCTTTTCCTCAAATGTTTTTGATGTTACTTCCAGTAAATAAATCAAATGAGTTAAACATTTTAAAACTCGATCAAAATTTTCTTGTTGTTTACGATGTACCGGACGTATTTGTAATAATTTTCTATCGAAAATTTTTCAAAATGATTGAGAATTGATGAAGAACAATTAAAATGTAACATGTTTAATGAATAAAAAATGTACTGTTTTCACAAATCACTTGTTGGATTAGGTAATTTTCCAAAGAAAAAAAAAAAAAAAAAAAATCTCAAAATTACCGTACCTGGCATCAATTAAATTTTTATGTAGCAATGTAAAGACACCAAACACATCTTCAAATCTCGGCACATCCGATCCAATAAATGATTCAGTTTCATCGGATTTATTCTCCAAATCGAGCATTAGACGAACTAAAGCTTGTGTGGTAAAACATGTGTCTGAATGTAATATCGAATGAGTACTTATACGCACTTCAAGTGCTAAACGCCAAAGATCAATACAACGCTGAAATCTCAATGAATCAGCATAGGAAGCCCCACTGAAATGTATAATATAAAAATGTAAGTATAAAAATAAGAATCAAATCTTTTCAACATTTGTGAAAATCATTTAAATAGAGAGAAAAAAAATAATAATTACCGATACATCAATCTAAATAGTGTATCAGTATGTTGAATGCCAAGAACACGTTCACAAATTAATAAACTTTGTATTCTCATTGCATCGACATCCATTGAAATATTCTCTAGTTCAGTTATCGTAGTAAATTCATTGACATTACAATAAGCAATTCGCAACGGTACCGATGGTATTTTATCTAAAAATGTGTAAAACAAAATAGAGACATTTTCGATTTTTTTAATTCATGAAATTACAAGCGAAAAATAAAAAAACATACCAAGGTATGTAGATCCTTTGGATCGGATCTCATGTGCCTCCTTCCAATGTAAAACAGCCAAAGTTGTTTCATTATGTTCATCCAGATAGGTGGAACCTATTTATAATATTGAATTTATTGTAATTGTTTTTAATTTTTATTGAAAATTCTTTGGAAAATTGGGATTTTTTAAATTTAAATTATATGATACACACCAATTAGTTCGTTTGCACTAGCCAAGCGTTCATTTGTGTATGGGATTCGTTCAATCAAAAGATTAAAAATATCATGGACACCCTTTAAGCAGGCAATTTGTAGTGCATCATCACCATTTTTACTCTTTGCAAATGGATCAGCTCCGGAATCAAGAAGCAGCTTTGTTGTTTCAAGTCTGTATAATGAATTGTTTTGTACAAATATTAATTACAAAATGAAAAAAGAGCAAGAAAAAAAACAAAATTACAAATAATATTAAAATTGAACGGTGATGAAAAAAAAAAAAAAACAAAATTACCTATGTTCCTGAATTGCATAATGAAGTGCGGTTTTATTTTGAATATCTTTGGCATTAACATCGGCACCTTTGCTTATCAAATATGAACACAAATCAATGGATTGAACGCTATTGATTAAGCAAGTGCCGCCATTATAATTGGGCTTTTTTATGTTTGCACCATTTTCAACTAAAAACATAACAATTTCCATGTTTGTCATAAAACATGAACTTCGAACCGATGTTGAACCTGAATCTGATACTGCATTTATATTTGCACCGACATTTACTAAATATTTTACAACCAATAATTTGCCAGAAACTGATGCACACCATAATGGTGTCACTAAATGTACGGTTGAATCTTCTGGATTTTCAAATAGTCCACGTTGTTCAATGTCAGCGCCACAAATGTTGATTAAAAATTCAGCTATTTCCAAACTACCACGTTTGCATACAACAAATAATGGCGCACAACCTTCGCGTGTCCTAGACACAATATCTTTGCGCGCATCCTTTGACAAACTACAAATAATGAAATGAAAATCATTTGAATTTTAGACATTTCATATCATCTGTTTGTGATTTTATGGTTATTTTTTTTTTTTTTTTTTTCTTTTATATTCGGATAAATAAATTACAATTTTAAAATTTACTTACTTAGTAATTTTATCACGAAGTGATGAGGTGAGTCGTGTACCAGCACTACATTGTTTACATTCGTGCATCAAATCATTTGAGATTATATCCAAATTAGTTTGTAAATTAATTGTGTGCGATCTTCGAGTGGCCACATTACTCTTCATTACTATTTCACTTTTGTAATTGTGCACAGAGTAAAACTCATTAAAATTTAAAATTGTTCCAAAATAATGGGGCAAATTTGGGTTATTTTTAATGTATTTGATGAAATACAAAACTCAGTATGATTTTCTTTTTAATGCAATCATTTACATCTGCAATGTTTTCATTGAATTGAAACGTCAAACAATAGGAAAATATACTCAACCAAGCAATCTGTCAATACATATAGTAGGTTGCGCGAATGTGTATGCGTGTATCTTACCATCTTTCTCTCTGTCTCTCTCACTCACGCTCACTCTCTCTCTCTCTCTCTCTCTCTCTCTCTTGACAGATTATGTGTTCGTAGTGTTGCCCGTTGCCATTAATTTGCCATGAAATTTTTCTTTTCTCCTGTGCCATGAACAACATAGATATTTCACCTCCAAATATTTCAAGGTAGAAGAAAGTGTTCAATGTTTCACGAACAGTAAAATACAAAAAAAGTAATAATAACAAATGAATGTCAATTGTGTCCACAGCGTGTTTTTTTTATTAGGCAAAAAAAGCTAATTTTGTTCAAAAAATTGTTTTTTTTTTTTTTTTTTTTTTTCAAGAAATAATTTGCGGTGCAATGTTTCAGCTTAAATATAAATTGGAATTTCGTACTAAACTAAATTTTCATTATTCATTATTCATATTCAAATTCCAAACCCGTGCCATCAGTATTTATTCGTATCCATTCATCGAATCGTGCAGATAATTCGTCTGACATATAATTTTTCCAATCACCAATTTGACCTTTTCGTATAAACTGAATATTTTTATCCTTATCACCATTTATTGGTAAATATGATGTAATATTTACAGCTGGATTCTTTTGCATCCGATCAAATTTTAAATGATCACACATTTGTGCAACATCTATTTCGGTTATTCGATTTTCAACATCCAAAAATTTGGCACACTTATAAATCGTTGATGGTAAATCCTTTTTCATATCTTCATATTTCAAAAATAATACATTTGGCTCATGACGCATATTCCAAAATGTTAAACAATGCGGCCAAACTGGACCAATTGGTGCATTGTCACACAAAAATATTTCACAAAATTCCTCAAATGAACCAACTAATCCATGCATTTGCAAACAATAATGATAAAATGAAACGCATAAGTCTTTTGGATTGCGAGCCACATAGATAATCTGTAATTATAAAATTGAATTGAATTATAAATAATTTGCCTAATAAAGAAAATTAATTGATAAAGCGATAAATAAATTTCAAAAATTAATGAATTCAATTTTAATTTGAATGCGCACAACCTTCGGTTTAACAGTGGTCAATTTTGTTGGCAGGAGCTGTAATGGTAAATGCGATTTGATAAATCGTGGACTCGGCATATTGCTAACCTGTTGCACAGAGTTTCCAATTGAATTTCTAATGGTATGAAGCAACAAAAAGAAGAAGCAAAAAAAAAAATCAATTAATTATTGTTAATTAGCTAATAGATAGAAAGAAACATAGAAATTGATTAAGAGAATAAAAAAGAGCGAAAGAGATTTGATTTGATTCATCACTTAATCAATTGCGATAGAAAAATGAAACGAAAACATACTTCACCCATTCTGTGTAGTCTTCATACATGATTGCAGTCATTTCAAGCAATGGTGACCGTAATGTTTGTATGCTCTTAGCACCTTCGTAATCTAAATCATTGCCAAGAAGCCATACCATTTCTTGGGCCCAAGTTGAACCTTCAATGTGAGTTTAGATTTTGTGCGCAGAGAAAAAAAAACCAACAAAGAATTCATTGAATAAACAAAGTAATTTTTAATATTCCAAAATATGCTCATATTTGTCACATTGTGCAATGAAAAAAAAAAAAAAAAAAAAAAATAAAATAAAAACAAACAAAACAATACAGAGCGTATAATAGAGAAAGTCGTTTACCATGCGAAACAAATACAAAGTACACAGAATGATTTGTGGAAAATTTTTTCTTTTTTTTTCTTTTTCACAATTTCATCGATATTATTTTAAAATAACGAACATTTCTTGAGCAACACACAATGATAAATTGCAATAAATGTTATTCATTACCTGTTCGAGGATAAGAAATCATCCAAATGTCATCTGATCGAACATCACTGTTGATAACCTCTTCAGAGATATCCTGGTATTTTTTCGGCATAATAACATGGCCTGGATTCACTTCAATGAAACAATTTTTTCTTTGGAAAAAATGATCCAATCTTTCGCCAACTTTTCCACCCAATGGATTGCACACAATTTGGCTCATTTTCTCAACCTCAATTTTAAACAAATTAACGAATCAACAATTGTTTGTGCACATGGATATTTATTTGTAAATATGTGATTTGGTTTGGTAATTTTTTATTTTGTTTTGTTTTTTTTTTTTGTTTTCTTCTTAAGTTTTAGTTTTAATTTTCAGTTTAGCACTCAAGTTTCTAACAATCAGAGGGAGTGTGTGTGTGTGGGTGTTTGTGTGTGTGTCTGTTAAAGCACAAATATACGAAAATATTTAAATCACAAACAACAAACAATTATAAATATCGTTGCAAAATTCAATTCAATCGATTCAATCGAAACTGTTACTGAAGCTATTTTATTGAAGACTGACGATATACTGAAAAATGTATTTTCTCCAATGTTTTTGCTATCTCGTCGATTGGTTTAGCTGCTACTGGCTTTTCTTTCCTTCATTTTCTAACATGTCCAACAAAAAACAAGTTAATCAGAGAGAAAGCGCGAATAATTGATCGGTTATAAATGCAGTTATTTCTTATTGTGAGTGATTTGTTGTGTGTGCTTTTTTTTTTTTTTTTGTTATTTTCTTCATTTTGTTCGTTCGTTTTGCAGCGAATACAAGATAAAATATCGATAAAGTATTGGCACATAGCTTGTCTATGTGTTGTCTGATGCATGAAGAGTGCAACGAAAATTGAAAAAAAATACAGAGATGAAACAGCCGATTCATCCGAGAGTTAAGTTCACTTGGCATAAAAATTAAAACGGTTAGGTTTTCTGAATTCGATAGGCACACACCAGTGAATCAAACAAATGCGCGCATTGAAATGCGCTTTTTTTTCTCACTTAGTTTTGTGTTTCAGTTTTGCACAGAGCATCTCTCATTTTTTTCCCATTATTGACACACACACACACACACACACACACATGCACTCACACTTGAAAGAAGAAAAAGAAGAAGAAGAAGGAAAGAGTGAAACGTCTATATTTAATTTTACACATGGTCGAATAACATACGAAGATAACGGACTTTTACAGCGATTACTTCGCCAATAAAAAATATTGCGCTCACGCCATAAAGAAATGTACATAATTGGTATGCGCCACTGATTTCAACAAATTTCAATTTTTTAGGCTGTTGTCTTGGCCGTTTTCTTGCAATAATTAACTTTTCACGATAAACATTACTCCATTTTTCAATTAAACCATTGCTAGTAAACAATTCAATCTGTTGATTTATGATCGATTCAAGACACGAATGCTTTTCCATGAATATGCTTAACGGAAGCAAGAATATACGCTCTCTCGATGGTTCAATTGTGCCAGTTTGAAAAAATAATAAATTATGATAGCCAACAATGTCCAATGTAGTGATGAAAGTGCCATGAAATTTGGGTTTTTTCAATGCTTCCATTATGTCAAAGCTTCCATCGTGCAATTTTAAGCTAAAAATAATATGAAAAATGAATGAAACAAATTTTTCTTTTCGCCAACAAAAAAAAAACCAAAAAACATAGACAAAAAACACAAAACACTCTGCACTTACTTGCTACTCAGATGAGGTGATCCAATTTCTAAGAGATTTAGAATTTGCATTGATGAATAAATGCTATAGTTGAATTGTATCAATTTTTCTAAGCTGTTTATGTCAATTGCTGATCGTTGTGATTGAATAAATCGAAATAGAGCTCCCTGATATGAACTTCGTAGAATTAAACTGCCAATTAACCAAATGTGAAAAATTGTACGAGCAAAATTACGTTGTGGAGCTTGTATTATAGCACCACCCAATGTTATATTGATAAAATTTAAAAATGGCGTTTGATTTTTTTCACCAATTAAAAAGTTTCTGCATTTTTTCGAACAAATTATTAGAAAAATGTTCACAGCAAATGTTATTATTGTAATCATTAAAATGTAAAACCATACAAATGGTTCAAATGGTAGCATTAATTTTTCAAGTGGTGATATTGGTGGTCCATGTGGTATTGTAAACACAACCGATGTATATACATATGGAAATGATGCGGTAAATTGTTTTGATCGTTCAACAGTGTTTACAATTGCAAACATTGTCATATTGACTTGTCCATTTTTTAGCATTGAAAAATTTTCATTTGCACCATTCAAATAATTTTCACGTCCAATTCGAACTATCGGTTGAAAATTTAATGATTTTGATAGTTCACGAAATAAATTCCCTTCAATACCATTTGTTATGTACGTTTCATTGTCAATCATATGTAAAATCATATACGGTGGGACCGTATATGTTGCTAAATATAATGGACATTGATGTAAATTGCGTAATTTTTCAGGGAAAAACTCCTTTTTCAACGAAATTGTTTCATTTTTCATGATCATAAGTAAGGTCGATACGATTTTTTCACAAGTTTTTGGCGTATATGGATAATATGTATACACATTCACTTGATTTTTAATTTTATCCAAACAAAGAACATTTATATTAATCATATGATGCTTCCAACAATGTAAAAATATTTCTGTTATTTGAGCTTGTAAAATGTATTCAGTTGCAATTATTGTAAAAAATCCAGCTGAATGAATACTTTTCAAAGAAATTTCCGCATAGAAGTGGCTAAAATTGTGAAAAACCTCACATTAATAATTAAATGCTTATATTAATTTGATTTGAAAAAAAAAAAAAAAAAAAAAAAATTCACCTGAATGCTTCAAAGCTGTCTATAAAGATGATTCCATGAACACGTAAAAATGGTGAAAATTTCATAAATTGTGGCTCTTCAATGACATATGCGATTGTTGTTTTTGTATTTAAAAGAATACGATTCATTATTTCAGATTGTTTAAAATAGGTGATCGGTTGCATGGCTAATCTGATTAGCGAAATTGCTGATGCACGCTTACTATAATATTGATAAATTATTTGCGATACAGATTTGGCAAAAATTTTAATTTCATGATCCAGTTGAAATTCATTTAATGCACAAATGCCAAGTTGCGAACACAGTGCAACTACGAATAAAGAATTTAATATCAATCGTGACATTACTTAACACTTTGCTTAAAAAGAACTTTTCTAATCAAACGTTGAATTTCAAATGATTTTACCGTGTTTTTGTTTCCATTTGAATCAACATGAATTATTTGATTATATTTATTTTGAATGTGAAATAACATTCAAATGTTTAAATTTTATAATTGATTTTGAATTATCAGAAATAATGGATTTTCTTTTGAATTTTTCATTTATTTATAAATGTAATAAAATCCAAAAGAGTTTTAATTGCACCGTGACTATTTGACATCAATTCAAAAATGAATACAATTATGCTAACGATGGTACATAAAATGCAAATTGTAACAAGTCCATTGATTTGATTAAATGACAAAGCTGTTGGTTCACTATTTTTACGTTTAAATAAACGGGAAATTTTAAATTTTCTTGCCCATAATACAATTAAACCACTTGATTGATATCTTTTAATACGTTCATTAAATGGTCTTAATAAACATGAATGTTTACGATAATAAATGCACATTGGCATCAATTGAACATAATCTTTTGTTTGCAAAACATTTACATTTGGAAAATTTTCCAAATTAAAATAATCAACAATTTGTGAAATTAACATGTATGCACCATTGAAATCATCGGTTAAATTTTGTAGAAAATTCATATTGCTATAATCATAAAGAGATAATCTGTAAATAAATGAATGAATGAATGAATTAATTTAATTTGTAATTGCTGATTAATTGATTTTTGCTTAATTTTTTTTTTTTTTTTTTTTTTCTTTCCAAAAATTCACCTTCCATCATATTGATTTGGAATATTATCAGCTGCATCTTGATAAAATGATTCATACAAATACAATTTTAAATTTGATTGAAATAGTTCATCCAGTTTAAAATATGGTGCCATACGTTGATTGCTACGAAGATTATCGAAAAGTTTTCCTTGATATGCATTTCGTAGAATTATTGTTGATAGTAACCATATTAAAAGTATTGATCGTGCAAAATTCCGTACGGGCAGCCCAATAAAATAAATTGTTCCGCCAAAACAAATGTTTATCATATTAAAGCACGGCATATTATTTGATTTTCCAATAACAAAATTCCGTTTCGATTTTGATAATAATTTTAACACAATAATTACAATTATTGCAATTAAAAAAATTATACAAATGCACATCCAAACAATAAATTTAAATGGAAAAAAGAGTTTTTCAATCGATGTATATGGTTTACCGGGTGGAATTGCAAATACTAATGCACCATAATAATGTGCAAATGATGCAGAAAATATTTTTGAACGGCTTTCAGCAAGTATAATACCACCTAATGTTAAATTTGCACTTCCATTGCTAATCTGAAATTAAAAAAACGTATTTCAGATTTTTCGAAAAAAGAAAAAAAAAAACATCAAAACTTTAATCAAAAATAATAATAAAATTTATTAAAAAATTATTAAAAATAAATCTTACCCGATCAAGAGATCGTGGTGGTTTATTTTTTTCAACGTTTATTGTCGAACTATTTGTAATATTTTTCAAAATATTTGTTCTTGATAACAATACAATTGGTGTAAAATTTAGTTGATGTGATAAAACTCGAATTATTGATCCTTCAATACCGTCTATGTAAAATGATCCATTTGGTTGTGATTTTAAAATGACAAACGGTGTAAAATTATATGTTGATACAATCACTGGACATTTATAAAAATTACGAAATTTATCTGGAAAAATGGTTGCATTCAATGCAAATGTACCATTTACAAAATAATCATAGATAATTGGTACAACACTTTCACAAGCATGCATGGCTGTGAATGGAAAAAATGTGTACATCAAAACTTGTTGATAATTTTTTGATGGAATTAGAACAATTGCATTTGCTATATAAAGTGACCATAAATCTTTTAATATCATTGTTACAATCTCATATGATGCATCAATGTATTCTGTTAAAACAATTGTATAAAATCCAATGAAATCAAATGTATCTGCTGTCATTTGAGTAAAAATGTACCTGTAATCAAATGAGAAGAAAAACTGTGTTATATATCAATCTTTTTTATTTTTTTTTTTTTTGTAATTCATCGCGATTGACACATATTCACCTAAAGCTTTCATAACTATCAACAAGAATTATATTATAAAATCGCTTGTAACTCGTCTGATGTGTATTAATATAATTTTCAATCACGTAAGCGATCGATGTTTGATAACTTTCGTTTTGAATCACTTCACCAATTACTTGAGTTGGCATTAAACCACTTCTGTTTGCTAGTAATGATTGATGCCCCAACATGAATATGGTCGTAGTTTCGACATTGTAAAAACGATCCATAATATTTTCTAGAGCTTGAATTATGTTTTGTGAATCAGTATTAACTGAAACTAACATCTCCGATAAATGAAATGATGCAAACATTTCACACAAAACTATATGAAAAAATAAACGATTTGAATTTTGTAAATGAAAACAATTAAAAAAAAAAAAAAAAAAAAAGATGTTATTTTACCCAAAATTATAGAACACAAATTCATATTGACATATGTGATTGAATATTAAAATCAATTTAAAATAAATATTTCAAATCAAAATTGAATTAAATCGAATAAATTCGTGAGAAGAAAAAAAAAATCGATTTTTAGAACCTTGAAATGATTATCATCGTACATGGATCTTCCAGTAATGATGACACAACAACAATTATGAAAATAAATAAATGCATGCAAATTCAGAATTAGATTTCAGTTCAAGGATAGTAAAAATTGGCCTTAGATTAGGGTGAAAATTGGAAAAGTGAGAGTTTTATTAAAATTTTATATGCTTTTCTCTTTACATTGTTATTTATTTCCATAAAACCATAAATATTATATGTTAAAAGGAAGTAAAAAATGGCTCCTCCAATAATTAACTTTCGGATATTTTGTATTTGGAAAAATGCTCACATTGCGTGATCCGATACACTAAGAGCACGCACACACACACACACAACCTATTTGATAACTGATTTTATTCGAAAAAAGAATGCAATGCACAAGCAATATAATGAATTTAACTGTTTCACTTTAATATTTTAAAATTTTTCATTCGATTTATGTGAATGAATTGTGTTCGTGACTGATTGTTTTGTATTGTATGTAAAAAAGTCCAGAATTATTTTAATTGTACGAAAATTAGCAGAAATTATCTCTAAAATAAAAATTATTATGCTAACCATTAGTAAACAACTACAAGCTAAAATAATTCCACTAATTTGATGAAATGACAATGGTTTTGGTTCAATTTGTTCACGTATTTGAGAAAATTGTGGTTTAAATTTTGTCATCCAATATTCGATCATACCGGCCGATAATAATGTTTCAATTTCCTTATTAAATGTATTAACCAGGCATGAATATTTTCGATGATAAATAACAACTGGTGCCAATCGAACATATTGTTTTGTTTTTAAAATATTCACGTTCGGGAAATGTTTAAAATTGTAATAATCTATCATTAGTCCAGCAGTCATGAAAGCTCCATTGAAGTGATCTTCGGTGAGATGGATAAAAAAATCAGTGCTACCACTATATGGTGACATACTGTGTGAAAAATAAAAGAAGAAAAAAAATATTTCAATGACGTTGGTTCCTCATTTCTGCCAGATAAAATGCTTTGATTCGAATTGTAAATATGAATTTTTGTTTTTTCTTCTTTTTTTATGAAACACTTAAAAATTTAAAATTAATTAAGTAAACACTAAGCTTGGCTAATAAGTGAATTAAAAAAATTCAAAAAAAAAAAAAAGTAAAAAATTCTCACCGGTCTTTATATTGTGGATAAGTTTCTGTAAAATTTTTATAATACGATCTCAGCAAATACAGTTTAAGATTTGATTTATAAAGATCATCCAATTGAAATAATGGTGTTTTTCGTTGATTACTTCGTAAATTATCAAATAATTTTCCTTGATAAGCATTTCGAAGTATTAATGTTGATATTAACCAAATAATGACCATTGTTCGGCCAAAATTTAAAATTGAAATATGTTTGAAATTAATTGATCCACCTAAACTCATGTTAATCATATTGAAAAATGGCATATCATTGGTGTTACCAATAAGAAAATCACGTTTATATCCTGGCATTAATTTTAAAATTAAAATTAAAATGGATCCAATTAAAATTAGTACACCGATAGCCGACCAAATTTTTTTCCCATATGGAAAATGAAGTTTTTCCAATGATGTATACGGTTTTCCGTGTGGAATTGCAAATAAAAGTGATGGATATAAATATGCTGTTGACATTGAAAAATTTGCATTACGTGTTGGTCGAATGCTTAATGATGATATTGAAAAATTTGCTGTCCCATCCAAAACCTTTGAAATAGTAAAAATTTCATTTAAATATCGCTAAAAGAAAAAAAAAAAAAAAGAAAAACAAAAACTACAAAAGTGTTTAAATCATAATTTACCATATCTAAAGATGTTTTATACTTTGGATTTTTCACTGGTGTACTATTTTCAATATTTTGTGCTGATTTCATTACGTTCAATGAAAAATTCAATCGATATGACAATTCTTTGAGTAATAAACCTTCAATACCATTCAAATGAAGTGTACCATTTTGCTGTTGACTAATAATCATAAATGGTGGCCAATTGTACAATGATATAAACAGAGGGCATTTATGAAAATTACGAAATTTCGATGGAAAAATATCGAGAGTGTCAATGTCAAAAAAATTGTACAATTTCAATTCAATATTATTACAATGTTTTGTATATGGATAATATAAATATAAATGGATTTTTTTGTAATTTTCATTTGATTGAACTATAACAATTGCATTGGAAATATATTTTGACCAACAATCTGTTAAAATTTTTTGAACAATTTTCTCACAATTATTACTACAATTTGTTAAAACAATTGTATAAAAACCAGTGTAATCTCGTATGGCTTTTGTAATTCCAGTTAAAACGTATCTAAAGTAAAAAAAAGGAGATAAATTAGAAGATTAACAATAAGGACGAAAAAAAAAATTAAGAAAAATACAATAGAAAAACTTACTTGAAACTTTTATAATCATCAACGAAAAATATATTATATAATCGAAGATATATTGAATGATATGTGTTTGCATTACTTTCAATTACATAAGATAATGAAAATCGATTAATTTTTTTTTCAATCATTTTTCCAATCACATCGATTGGTTTTAAACCATTGTTGATCATTGATGATGAATGCGCTATAATGAATACAGTTGATGTTTTTTTGCTGTAAAATCGATGTATAATATTTTGTAAAGCCGTAATCATTACATCGGATTGAGTATGTGTTGAATCCAATATGTCAATTGATTGAACTGATGTTGAAATCACAATTATGACTAAATCAATAAATAATATGCTTATTTAATCAATGAATTTTATTTATTTTCATTCTAAAAATAATAATAATTTACTCAGTAATATTCCAGTAAAATTCATTTTGTGATAGAGACAAAATCAAACTGAACTAAGTACAATCAAGTTCGAAAAAATTATTATTATTTCTTCTTTTTTTTTTTTCAAATAGTTTTTCATTGCATAACCAAAGCATTTTCAGGTATCGCGTGCAAATTGCATTACAAATTTTTTTTTCAATAATAAACCAATTTTAGTTATTAAAATTGAACTTAAATATTGCAATTGTTTACATTTCTCAAAATAATTAAAATCAATATGAATAAACAAACGAAAATTCAATAGCGCATGCAAGTTAGCCTATCGCATATATTGACAGAATAAATTGTAGGTAGAACGAAGAATCAGTAAGAACCTATTTATATATTTTGTTTTCATTTTATGAAATTCATTACAATGTGTAGAAAATTTAGTGATCGAGTGGAAATTTTTCTTTTTTAAATCATCAACGAAGATGTTCACTTTTTAAATCATAAACGAAGAATGTCTGATGATGAAGAACATTACTAATTTCAAATATCATAATTACAAATCAAGACTTTTGGATAATTTTATTCACATAACCAATTGAAATACAATTACTTTTGATTCGCATCATTTGGTCAACCATTCATGATGCCATAGTTTACTAATCAAAATGATTGAAAAACATGGTTGCTGTTCACAATTCAAAATAATCAATCAATATGATTTGAAAAAGAATGAAACATTGCTTTTAAAATTGTTCATGCGCTAAAAAAAAAAAAAAAATGTGTGAATATTAACAGTAATCCATTGAAAATCAATTAACATTTAATTTATATTCTAACGGGCTTAAAGAAAAGCCAAATCTTCATGTAGAAATATCTTTCTTTTCGACAAAACATCCATGGTGAATAAACACATTGCAATGATATAAGAATGAAATCAGTGAAATGAGAAATGATGAAAATCGGGTGTGAATTGAATTAAATGATAAATATTTCAAATGATTCTCTTATTAACACTATTTGTATATTCTTTTAAAAACAGAAGAAGAAGAAGAAAATCAACAAGTTAATGCTTGTCACGATAGACAAACGAAATTCATTTCAATTATGGTTCATGAAACACAAAGACATAGAAATTAAATAATTGCTGCTATGATTCGCATGAAATACAATAAATGAAAAATTTCAAGAGTATTCTATGTTTGCATAGCATTAGTCCGAACGAATGTTTATATTATATCAGCTAGTCGACATTTGTTACCGTAAAAATCACGTCACTAAAACCACGAATCATGGCATTATGAAACTTATCCACAGAGAGAGAGAGAGAGAGAGATAGAGAGATCAAGAGAGAAGAGAGAGAGAGAGAGAGAGAGAGAGAGACGAGGAGAAATAGACGAAAAGAAGCATGGAAATAAATAGAAACAAACACCTAACGGAACTTTGATACACCATGTAAATATTTAACATGATCATTTGCATAAATGACATTAAACGTTGCCTGGCGATGGCGATGGCGATGGGCGGTGATGGCAATGGCAATGGATGATGATTGATTCAGAACGGCAAAGCTTGACGCAACAAATATGATGAGTGAGAGAAGAGAATAATAATAAAAGAAAAGAAAAAAAAAAAAAAAAAAAAATAGGCGACACAATATACCAAGTAGAATGAGAATCGTAATTTTCTTGTATCATTCTTTCATATTTAAATGGGTCACTAAGCTTACCTATTATAGAATGCCATCGAAATAAAAAACACAAGTCTACAGCCGAAATAGCACAAAGATAACAGCTCATTTTACAAAAAAACAATTTCGAAAAAAATCAAATTTGTTTATTCACTTTATAAATATAAATGAAAAAAAAAAGTTTTGTTTGACGCTTCAGTAAATTGAAATCATATTAAACAACGGCAATTAAATACAACACCGTCTTGTTCTGAAATGATGATTCATTTTAAAACAAAGAAAGTACCAATTGAATGTAATGTGTGTCAGGTGAAGACGTGACACTTAAATAAGCAAATTGATGGCTATTTATTGTTTAAATTACCAAAATTATATGATGTGATTTACAAATGATGGAATGTTTAATTCAAAATCAATTGTTACAACGAATTGACTTGTGAAATTTCAAAATAACAGAGCTTGCAAATTTGGGCAACACAATGCTAATGTGCGTGCATGTGTGTGTGTGTGTGTGTGTGTGTGTGTGTGAGTGTGTAAGTGTGTGTATGGCATGTTTATGGGTCTGACGCTCAACGAACCGGTGAAGTGGAATTCCAAAGTGGGTCACAGCCGGAGCTAACCAACTCGCATGCTACGTATCATTCACATAAACATACATTCATCGCTGTATCATCATGAGTCAACGGAATACTCCAATTCAAATCCTGTTTTCTTTTTTATTTTTTCTTTCTTTCTTTCTTCTTTCTTTTTCTCTTTTTCTTCTCTCTCTCTCTCTCTCTCTCTTTCTTATCTCATAGTTTGTTCTCTTAACTTTTCTACTCTTTCTCTATTCTTTAAAACTCATCTCTTTTATTCTCTTCAAAATCAATGAGAGAAATGTTTTTTTTCTTCATCTTTCAGAAATGTATTCAAAATTCTTGCTATTCCAGAAATTCAATTTGGCAATTGATTATGAAAAAAAAAAATTTCTTGAATAAATAAAAAATCTTGAATGGTAAACGAAAAAAAAAAATCTTGTTTGCTTGAATTCATGGAAAAATTTTCTTGTTTTGATGTGCGAACCCCTTTTTCGAATAAATATGAATTGAAACTGAAATCGTGCGCAAACAATAATGGTTTTTTTTTTTATCTGTACATGATTCCGTTATTTGAAATATTACTACAAACAGGTGGATTTTTTTATTGAATAGATAATTTTCAAGGGCTTTTAATATCGTGCCTACTATTACACTGTTTTTTGTTCCCTAATCAATTGCATAAGCCCATCTGTTAATGTGCTTTAGATAATTCGCCGTAGAATACAATTTAGATGTGATGATCTGATCTGTTAAATTTGAGAAAGAAAAAATCCATTGAATTCTTCCAATTACAATAGTTAAAATTTGTTAAAATTATAATCAGTTTTATCAGTTATTTTTGATGAAAATTCGTACAGTGTGATTCAGATGAAGCAAAAAAAAAAAAAAACAAATGTTATACATAATTGGGTTTTTCTTTTACATTTTCATCATTTCCCAAAAACTATAATGGTGTCTATGTTGAATAAAAGCCAAATTGCAAAAGAATTAATTTGAACAATGTGGACAGTAAAATTTCATATTGTATACACAAAAATGATGAAACTGTATGTATATTTTACAAATTCGGTTGGTTTCTCTCTTTTTTCATCTTCGTCTATCTTTCTCATTTATTGCAGTAGTTAAATATTACTTAGCTGCCGAACCAAAACATCAAATGATCTCAAGTGTGTAGAACATAGAGTGTTCCGTATTAAAGAATATATCGTTTATTGAACTCATTGTGTTGTATCATTGTAGGTAGCATGCACACATGAGCCGGACGGCATGTAACGGCTATGCGATAGAATATTGTTGAATTCAAGCACAATATATTCTCTCTATACATGCACACATTTGTGATGGCAATGGCAATGGCAATGGTAATGTTAATGATCAACACACTCTCTCTAACACACACACACACACACACACACACACACACACACACACACAATACATACACTCAAATTTAAGACTTTATTTGATTTTTCTTTTCTTTCTTCTCGCATTGTTGTTCACCAAAATGAAGAACTTGGTCTTCGTCATTTCTTTTCTTTTTTTTTTCTTTTCTTTTCACGTTGTTTTCTTCTTTTACTGTGCTTTCCATCGTCTTTCATCATTTTCTACTCAAGCAATCTCACATAGTACTGTTATAGTCATTATGGCTGCAATATTATTCAGAACAGTAGAAACGGTCAACCTGTATAGACGTACATTTTTTGGAATCATCAATTTTTAGTTTTTCTTTATTTTTCTTTTTTTTTTGGGTGTGTGTTGTGTAATTTTGTTCTTGATTTTTTGTTTCGTGATCATATAAATACACATTTTTTTGTTTCTCATTTTCTCAATATTTAAATAAAATTGCATGCTAACAACAACATAAATTAAAAGAAAAAGAAAAAAATGTATTTGTTGTGAGCTTCTACCTTTTAATTGATAAATGTTTACAATTTTAGCAGTTTTAAATTATTATTTATTTATTTATTTATTTATTTTTTTTTTTTTTTTTGTATTTTAATTACAGTTCATTGTGTACATAGGAAGGCTTGAAAATCCAAAAATCTAAAGTGAAATAGTTATATTTAAATAAAAGTTACAACAAAAAGATAAAAATACGAACACGTAATAAAAATGAATTGTAAAGTGAAACATGTAACATTTGTCATATTAAATTTGTGTGTTATCTATGGAAATTCACACACCGCACAAAAGTCAAATAATAAATTGGATGATTCAAATCCATTTCTTGATATTGCCACATCATTTTTACAAGAAACATTTGCAAATCAACAAGGCGGCCGAAATGGTGTTGGCGGTGGCAACAGTGGTGGTATTGGAGCCAATGGAATTGCTGGCATTGCACAATTAATTGGAAGTTTAGTTCAACAAGATGGTTCAAAATCAAATAATGGCGGTCTTGGTGCGGCTCAAATTTTAACTGGTCTCAGTCAATTAATAAATGCAAATGGTGGTAGTGGTGGCAATAATAATAATGGTGGATCTGGTTTTGATCCATCAATTATTGGAAATGTTATTGAAATGTTTACAGCCGGTGGTGAAACAACGGATAATGATGATGATGATGATGATGATGGTCAACCTCAAATAAAACGTCGAAAACGTTCAAATAGTTCATCACAAGATAATGGAATTGGAATTGATACAATTTTAAATATTGCATCTGCATTTATGGGAAATTCAAATAATATTGATGGTTCAAATGATAAATCAAATGAAGGTTTAATGAGCTTATTACCAATGGCCATACAAGCAATTAATTCATTTAATGGACCGGCTGGTGATAAAATACATGCCAAGCATAAAGATCATCAATGGGTATTGCCACCATTTTTAGAACGAATCCATGTTATGTGGGATCATTTTTCGAATTCTGAATTGGCTGAAGCTCTATGGGAAAAATCCGGTATTAATCAAATATTTAAAGTGAGTTTTACAACAAAAAGTGTTTCAATATAATATTTTTCATTGCAATGGAATACAAAACATGAAACGTTTATTTTTTTTTTTTTTTTTTTTTTTTTTTTGTTTTCATAATGTTTAGGGTTTTACTGGCCGTGATGGAAAATTAGACTATGACAAACTCTTCAATTCACTTCATAATCAAGCATTTAGACGTAGATGGTTAAAAGCAGCCACTCTTTATTTATCCGACTGGGTTAACTATATTGCTGAACCAGAAGTATACAAACGGTATGTATTGTTATTGGCAGTATTTTTTCATTTAAAGATGATTTTGTACAACCATGTAATTAACATATATATTCTATGTTAGATCAATTAGTGACCTTGAAAACACTTGTCATTAACTGAAAAAAAAAAAGATGATTATTATTTCGACATGTTTCCATTGTGTATTGGCATATAAGCCAGGCATATATTTGTGTCAACTAATGATTCAAAGTCAAAATTAAAAATTTTTAAAAAAAAACGCACATTATTTGTGTCGATATTGTAATGAGTCAAAGTGTCTATTAATAAGAGGCATTTTATGAGTCCATGACTGACATGATTTGGTTTCAATCGTGACTTTTTTTTTTCTCCTGCCAAGTAAATAAAAATGCTACACTTATTATGCATGATTCTGCATTCTGTGCAGTAAAGTATAATTAGCTGAAGCGGCAAGCGGCGCCTAAGATCCACTAGACAACTTTCTAGCTATAGACGTGCTTCGTAATTTATGATCAATGATAAATTTTTACCATTTGCTTTTTTGTTTCCTATTCGCCTGCTTACGTTTTTTTTTTCTCTCCATTTGTGCTTCTTTTTTTTTTTTTTTTTTTTTTTTTTGATCGGTTTCGTTCTATACGACCAACCGACCGTCCGATATTGAATCGTGATGCGTATGAAAGTTACGATAAAATGAGCAAATGAAAAATGTATACATTTCTGACGTTAATGGGGTATAATTTGCTACAATATTATTGTATGCTTTCCATTGAATGTTGCATTTTTTTTATTTTTGTGTGTTAATTAACAATTCCATAGAGATTTTTACAACGTTTTACTTTTTTTTTTTTTCTCTGCTATTATTTCTATTTCAATTATATTCAATTCGATAAAACTGTTCTTTTTCAATACTTACAAAGATTATATTATTATTTCTTTTCTATTTCTTATTCTCACATGATCATTAGATACTTTACAACAGCTCAATTAATGGCAAATGGATTTTTAACAGCCCAAGGCATTCCACCGCATGCTTTATTTGATCCACATCGACCAAGCGAAAGTTTGGCAAATTTATTTGATTTCATTGCACGCGAACATTTGCATACAAAAATTTCAACAATTGTTTATGTTAAACCAGCCGTTTCATATGTTAAAGATTTGGTAAAATTGGGCAAAGCTAGAGGATTATTACAAAAATTCAATGCAACAGAACTCAGCGACAAATTAACTGACACCGTTAATCTAGAGGTATTTATATAATTATTATATTATTCAAATCTGTTCATTCGGTCAATGTTTGCTTACTATGTGTGATAATATTTAAGCCAACAAATACCAAAGACACACACACACATAAATGTAAACACAATATTTCTATATCTACATTTACATAAATTCTACTTCCACATCTTCTGTTCTATAAACATTTTAAATACAAAAATCAAGAATGAAAATAACCTGTTAATTTTTTCTTTTTATTAGGTTATCGAACCAGTTTTGAAAGTTCATCGTGCCTATCGATTTGCATCTCGTTCACCACAATGTGATAAATACGTATTGTGTGAAGTAAACTCACATGATCCAAATGAAACACTTGGTTTGGCTGGATTTAAAGCGGGAATAACGAAATTTAGTAGCATGGCAGCCGCTTGGTTCATTAGCAATGAAACAGGCACACCATTTTGGACACTATTTAGTATTATTTCGGATCCATATGATTGCAATGTAAGTTTTGATTTTTTTGCTGTTTTTTTTTTCTTTTGCCTTTTGGCTTTTTAGGTTTAATCAATGATGGATTTTGTTAATTATTAATTTAATCAATATTTCATTTCAGCGCCGCTATCCAGTCGATTGTTCGGGTTTCCATGAAGGTGAAGCAAAAGTAACAACAGAATATATTCATAATGAACTATGAGAGCATAAATTTAACATCAACGAAAAGACTTGATTAACAAATGATTTGTACATTAAATAAGAAGATAATAAAAATTGAAACTGAAAGAGATAATAAAACACACACATACATAGAGAGTGAGAGAGCGATAAAGATAAAGAGCGAGAGAGAGAGAGAGAGAGAGAGAGAGAGAGAGAAAAGAGAAAAACAATGAGAATAAAATGAGCAAATAAAAAATATTTAATTATATAAAAAAATATATATATGAAGAAGATTTCAATAGAATCTCGTTGATGAATAATTTTGTTGATATTTCTGACAACCTAAAATCCATGGACTATTCACATTTCTATTCAACATGCGAATGCGACATGTGCCTCTAATTAGGGAATTTGAAATTTAAGCATACATATGATGATGATGATGATAATAATAATAATGATGATGATCGCTCTGATGAATCATCAATGATATTCATCGATATTGAAACCGAATCTAAACACCTCCAATTATTGTGTTTTAGCTCGTAATTCTCATACTGTATACTAAAATAAATATGTTTGTGTGATAAGCTTGTAAAATTTAGTTCAAGTTTCTATATATATATATATTATAAAGAAAAAAAAAAACAGAGAAAAACACAATTTAAATCGAGTAAAATGCATTCGTTTTCTTTTTTTTTTTTTTTTTTTTTTTTTTTCTTTTTTTGTTTCAATTTGTATAAAAACAATAAGAAATGCAATTGTTGTATTAATTTTTGTTATATTTATTTTTTTATTATTCAATAATGAATTGCGGCATCATTAGCAATTTATTTGAAAAAAGCTGAAACTAAATCAAATGAATATTTTATAGTTGAAATGCTGTGTTGTTATTAATTTTTTTTTATATTTTTGCAAACCCAATCCATTCCTTCCTGCAAACATAAAATTCAACGAAATATATTTATTATGAATATCATTTAAGAAATGAATATTTAATCAAATAATACCTTAATGCCAGTCCCTTCAAGTGCTGAACATTCTTGAATTTGCCACGTACGATCTTTTAATTTTACCAAACCAATTGCTTCGGCCACTTCAGATACTTTTAACACATTTTTTAAATCTTGTTTATTTGCAAATATCATGATTGGCACATCATTCAATTTATCATCAGCCAATAATTCGGCAAATTCATTGCCAGTTTCAGCCAAACGTTTTCGATCACTACAATCGATCACATAAATAAGTGCATCTGTGTTTTCAAAATAATTTTTCCAATATGGACGAATTTTACTTTGTCCGCCTTTATTCAATAAATAAAAAGAAAAAAAAAAAATGAGAAAAAAACGAGAAAAAAAAAGAAAAAAAAAAATGAGAAAAAAACGAGAAAAGAATATGAATATTCCATAATAACAAATATGAAAGAATATTTTCTTTTGAAATATTTCATTTAAATTTGAAAACCATCATACACATACCAATGTCCCAAAAATTTATCTTAAATCCATCAGCAGCTACACTTTTTATATTAAAACCAGCGGTCGGTGTAACTTGTGTCACTTCTTCGGATGCCAATTGCTTTAGCAATGTAGTTTTTCCCGAATTATCCAAGCCCAACAGTAAAATTCGAACTTCCTTTTCTGGACTTGATCGTAATTTTCTTAACAATGATAATAAACCCTAGATCATTTTGCCAAAAGAGAACATTTTTTTTTTTCATTATTATTATTCGGCACCATACAGCGTTTCTTCGCCAAAGGTGGTTTATTAAAAAAAAATTAAATAAATTAAAATTTACAATACAAATTAAATGATTCAATATTTGCACCGATTAACAATTTATTGCCAATCCTAATGATCTCGGAGCAAGTCACTGCGATTATTAACTGCAAGAACTGAATCATACAGAACATATAAAGAACAATGATTTATCCATCAGTCTCTTGAACACTTCAATCAATTTTATTTTAATTACATTCAAACTAACATTAATAACAAAAATTTCATTCATTTTCAAAAAAAAAAAAAAAAACATTAAAATCAATTACGAATTGTTCCAAGAGAGGAGTTTTAACATTATAATAATTGTTGAAAATTTCAATCAGAAAATTCAAAGGAATATTTTTTTGATAGCCATGATTAACAGTATGTTGTATATTCAAAAATCTAACATTTCTGACCAAACCAATAGGAAACTCTAAATTGAAAAGAATTTCATTAAAAAAAAATTATCTCGTTCTTTGCGCTTGTTGTTTTTACACAAGTTTGCGCTTTAAACAGTTGTTTTTTTTTATTTCAAATAAACCACACAAAATACTTTACAGTTAAGTATGTATTGTATTTTATAGCCGATTGAATAGTGTTACCAGTTTTATCGCATTCAACGGCGAACTAGTAAATGTCAATGTCATTAAAATAAAGTGTGTTTACCATTTTCAACAAGTAAACAAGTTGGAAAAAGTTTTTTGTGTTGCTATTGTTTTTATGTGTAAATCACATGAGATAAAAGTTACTATAGAAACCAATTCACAAACATTTATTGAATTGGAGAACAAGAAAAAAACCCAATTGATTATCAATGTTTTACCAATTGTTTTATTAAATTGAAAACTTTTGGTTTTTTTTCCCTTTTCATTAAATCGTTAAAAAAATTTAAGTGGAAAAAATACTCACCATTTTACAAAATTATGTTTTGCGCTAAAATTAATCGATCTAAATTGTTGGAATTTCTAATGAAAAATCTATTTCTTATTGACCCTTAAAACGATTTTCGACCGTTTTCGTTCTTAACTCACAGCAAACTGTCAATTGAATAAAAAAAAAAAGAAAAAAAAAATCTCATTGTTATTTAGCTCATGTCAGATACTGTTACCATGACATCATCGAACATTTTTTTTGCCGGTTTTAACGGTTTTGGACAATTAAAAAACTTACCAAAAATCAATAAATCATTTACAGGTTGGTTTATCATGACAAATCATAATTTATATAATCATTCATTGAATCAATAAAAAAAAAAAAAACAAATTACATTTATATTTTAGAGTTAACCTTGGAAACACTGACACCATTACAAATCAAAAAAATCCATTTAAAATGTTTATGGAATTATTTTGCTTATGCAATTGACAACGAATTATTTATTTATGGCTATACAAATGGAAATGATAATATTCAAAATCGTCGTTTTCCTTTTGAATATCCAATTAAAGATATTTCTTGTACAGAAAATATTTGTCTTGTTCTTCTCAATAATGGAATTGCATATAAAATTGATTGTAAAACATTCGATGTAAATAATATTAATTCAATTATAATTCAAACTTCAGCGAATAATATTGATGTAAATTCAAGCAAAATATTTGGCAAGCTGAATAAACAAGAAAAAAATGTACAAAATGATAACAAAAATGAATTTATAACACATATTGCAGCTGGACGATCACATTCAATTGTTGTAACAAATAAAAATCATGTATACAATATGCCATTGAAAATTTACACATTTTCATCACATATTAAAATCGACAAAGTATGTTGTGGTCATGAACATTGTTTAATTTTAACCACAAATGGTGATTTATATGCATTTGGTAGTTCATCGTAAGTAAACAATTGTTTTTTTCTTTTTTTTTTTCTTTTTTTTTTAAGAAAAAAAAAACTAATTTGTTTAAATTCAAATTGTATGATGTATTTGAATTAGTCGTGGACAACTTGGTTTGGGTGAACTAGAACCTGTAGAGGAGCCAGTTTTAGTTGAACCACTAGCCGGAATAAAAGTAAAGAACCTTTTCCCCTTTTGAAAAATTATAATGAATCATTTGTTTCCTTTTTTTGTGTTTTGAATCTCTTTCCTCTCAATTTAGATAATTGATGTTGCAGCTGGTGGTTGGCACAGTATGGCTGTATCATCATTTAATGATTTATATGCATGGGGATGGAATGTGAATGGTCAACTTGGATTGCCTTTATTTGAAACATTTGAAACTATACAAAAAAATGGAGAAAAAATAACTGAACGACAAAAATGCTCAACAGTCTTTGCATCACCAGTTATAATTGATTTACCTAAAAACAATTCAGAAATAGCAAATGATGATGATGATGATAATGTTATTTGGCAAAATGAATATCATCCGGTTGCAGTGAGTGCAGGCACTCGACATACATTTGTTAAAATTGATGATGGATCAATCATGGCTAGCGGATGGAATAAATATGGACAATTGGGATGCAGCAAACTTGATGAAGATATTGATCGTTTTCAAAAAATTGATAAGAATATAACAGTGAATGGTCGAATAATTTGCGGCGATTGGTCCACATTTATCGTTTTAGCAAAATGACTAAATTCATACTGATTTATGCTTATACCAAATTATCAAGAAATTGTTATTAAAATGAAAAAAATAAAAAAAAAAAAAAATAAATAGAAATGAAAATGAATTAAAAGACGTGAATTTAATATATCATTAGTATTATTATTAGTAGTAAATACTGATCCATTCCAAATTCACATTATAAATATATTACAATTAGTGTGTTTTGTATTTACCTTTTTGAAGATACATACATTAGACTTTATTTTTAGTTGGGATTAATACGATCTTATACAATTGTTTGATGTATCTTCATTATCAATGCATTCGCTTGATTCGTTTGCATGATTTTTCCATTCAACTCTTCGTGTCATAATTTATATTTCATTAGTTTCCCTTGCTTAGTTATGCATACAGTTAAGTCTTCATTTGATTAATGATTTATGCTAGTTTTTTTTTTTTTTTTTTTTTTTGTATTTTTTTCTCTCTTCTTCTTCTTCTTCTTCTTGTTTTTTTCATCTTCTGATAATTTTTGGTGAATAGTTTTTGGGAAAATTTCGTCTTTAAATGTGTGTGTGTGTGTGTGTGTATATATAATTCTTTTAAATATGCGCATGTTAGATGGTTTTTGTTGATGTTGATCTTGTTTTGTTGTTGTTTTTGTTGTTGTTATTATTTGGGACCCGGTAGTGAGAAACTACCGAAAAAGCGAGCTCATAATAAAAACCATAAATTTACTTGTGTTCGATTATCAGTTACCGCGTTGAATTTATTTGTGTTCTATGCTTGCACAAAGATACGATTTAGTTACAACGAAGCGGATACATTTAGTTTTTTTTTTTTTTCATTATTATTATTATTTATTTATTTTACTTTAATTTTTTTTTTTTTTTTTTGTTAAATATGTTTGTGTGGATGTGTGTGTGTGATTTTTTTTTTTTTTTTTGCTAATACAAATGCAAAACAAAAAAAAAAAAAAAAAAAGTGTAAAAAAAAAGTCCGAAAAATGTGTAATGCCACTGCCCGAATGCAAATAAATTCGAATCTCTTCGATAATTTGTAATATGTTGAGACGGCGCATTGGTCTCTAATGAACGCAATAATTTTTTGTTGTTGTTGTTGTATATTCATATCATTTGTATTATTGTTGTTATTGTTATTCTTAATTCATTTACAATTTAATGCACATTTATTTCATGAATGTATGTCTCTCGTGTGTGTGTGTATTATGTTTAATTTTGATTTTTTTTTTTTCTCATTTTTCATTCATTTATTTTTATTTTTCTTCATCTTTGTCTTCTTTTCTCTATTCATTTAATAGCTAAAAAAATTCAATGTTCAAATGGTTGCATTGTCGTTTACCTAATTTACTGCAGACACCATTTTTATTCGCTTCCATAAGATTCATATGTGGAAATAGATAGCCAAAGAATGTTTGTCCAAAAATCCAATTCAACATTTTAAAAAGTGTATAAAAATATTTTAAATATGTTTTTTTTCACATTTTTCCCTCATTTTAGAATTGTTTTTTTTTAATTTTTTTTTTTTTTTTTTTTTTATAATTTTTTTTACTCTTTTTTTTTTGTGTTCATATTTCTCCGTTTTAAATATACATTGGCTACAAATTTTTCATCCACTTGATCTGTTTCGGCCCCGCTTTTCTTTTTGAACTAAGAGTGGACTTGCGAAACAGTTTTTTTCGCTGGATTAACTGCAGTAATCGTATACACTTAACGCGGATAAAGGTTTATTAATCGTATTATTTCAGTTTTTTTTTTTTTTTTTTTTTTTGATTTTGTTTTTATTTCATCTTAATTTTTTGTTTTTACCTTCGTAATATTTATATGCCATTTTTGTTATGTGTTTACTTGTCAAATGTACGGAATAATATTCCGAATCGTGTGTGAATGACAAAATGAATATGTCCGTGACACAGGTAATGAGTGTGTTTGTTTTTTGGAGTACCTATTTATTAAGTGTATTCTAGCCAAATAAAGCTTAACCATGTTAACAAATCGAATTGTACTGGATTCGATTTAGTTATCGGTCACCTTGTCGTAATTTTTGATTATTATTTGTGTATGTGTATGTGTGTGTGTGTGTTTTTTTTTTTTTTTTACATGGCCTCCTTCTTCCTGTATTACATACAAATAAATTTTTGGTTATGACAATATGTCTTTTTTGCATTTAGTCAATATTACGATGCAATACATGATTTGATAAACGCCGTGCGTTAATGTGATATAATAAAGATAAGAATTTCCTTATTTACATCAAGACGACAAAAACAGATACTCGAAAATTGAGTAAATAAAATCCAAATGGTGAAAAAATTCATGCACTTTTATGATTGTTGGACAGTTAAATACATTTTGATTATTTAATATTTGTTTTGTTAATTTTGGTTTTCCATTGTGTTTTCTTATATATTTTTTTTTTTTTTTTTTTTTTGGTTTGTTTGTTCTCTTTTTGTTTTTATTAGAATGACAATATATAAATTTTTGTTTTCATTTTGTCTCTCACTACTTTCACTCTCTCTCGTTCCATATTTTCTTCTGATTTGTATTGTATTTGTTCGTGAGTGATGATGCGTGCGGACCATGAAACACATAGAAAATAACCAAAATTATGTAATCAGTTGATGATGATAAATCCATTTGAGTTTTTGTTGTTGTTGTCTTTTCTCTGAGAAATATTAAATGCATGGAATAAAATTTTGGTCCCAACTCGCGGCATTATTTTCATTTTGGATAAATTCCACATTAAATGTTTTATGTGAAAGAAGAAAACAAAAATGGCTCTACTTTGTAAAAGGAATGTGGATATGCATTTCATGGGATCAGGTGAATTGGTAAATGTGCACATTGAATGATTAAATATATCATTTGTCTACTCATTTTTATCAATAATTTTTCATTTTGTTTTTTGTTTTTTTTTTTTCTTTTTTTTTTCTTCATGTTCTTTTTACTTTTAAACTCTTTCAACATTTCTTTTTTGTAATTTGTTTGTCAAAGTTCATAAATTTAGAATAATTCAAAATTCGATAAATGAAGAAATAATTTTGGCTTTTTATTCTCAAACAAAGTCAATAAACAAAAAAATATCATCTGCTTTGATCTAAATTAGTTTATTATTTGAACCATTTGCGGTGGTATTCATTACCTCATGGGTTTTCATGTTATTTTTTTTTTTTTTTTTCTTTTTATTTAAGTTTTTTTTTTTTCTTTTTGCTATAGTAATCTTTTTGTAGCTTATAATTATTGGATTTCCCTCATGTTTTTCTTAATTTTTTTTTTTTCTTTCTCTCTCTCTCTCTTTCGCTCATTTTTCATTAATTTTATCTACAATATTTGAACGGTTTTGTCAACATTAATTTCATTTTAAGATAAAAATTTGTATTAATTTTCTCTCCTTTTACAAAAATAAAAATATTTAGACAGCAAATATTTAAATATGGAGAAGCAAATGGTTTTTAATAAACATTAGTAAATGTGTAAAAAAGGGGTTTCAAGAAGTGTTTTGTTGTTTTTATTTCTCTTTTCATTTAAATTGGAAATAGTCAAAATGTATGTGTGTCGTTAAATGCATTTTTCTAAATGATTTCCTTTTTCGTTTTTTTTTTTTTTTCCTTCTTCTTTCTCTTCTTTCAAGTTTTATGATTTTTTGTGTGTTTTCTCTCTCTCTCTCCCCCTCTCTTTCTTTCATTCTCTCTCTTTTGGCACGACTCACTGTGCCATTCCAACTTTTCAATCCGGAATATAATAATTGTCATCTATGTAAATCTTTGCATTCATATTTCATTTTGTTATTCATTCTATCGAAATATTTGTCACATTAATAAAAAGATTGTAGATCAATAAGTCATTAAAAGGGAGTAACAAAATGTACTATAAAGTCTACGAAATGGAATTCAAAAAGAAGACAGAAATTTGTATCAAGTTGAAAATATAGTTGAATTTTTCTCTCCGATGAAAGAATAAGAATATTTCCACTCAAATTTTCAACTGGAAGGAATTCAGTTGATAATTCTTAGTAAGTAATGTGCAAATGAAAATGGATTTTGTGCTATATTTTGTTGATTGGTTGTTTTGAATGAGTGCAAGAGATAAATTTCGTGTAATTCGTCGGTATGTGTGTCTCTTTGTGTGTGTGTGTGTGTTTGTGTGTGTGTATGTGTGTGTGCCATTTGTTTTATGGGAAAATTGGAATGGTACAAAATCTAAGAATGTCAACAATAACAAAAATACATGAAGAAAATGTATTTTTCATATATTTCTGCGGTTTTTTTTCTTGCATTTCAACTTAAATTACGACAAGCATTCATTGCTATCTTTGACAAGCATTCAATTTATCAACAAGCAAATTAAGAGAAACAAAAGCAAATCAGAAAAAAGAAATGGTCAGAATCGAATTCAAGCTAAAAAAAAAAAAAAAAATATGTAGAAAAAAGAAATGTAGCGAACATATAAACAACCATAGCTGACGATAGACAACAAATAAAAAAATGTTAAAATCATGGGAAAAATAAAAATCCAATCAATAAAAAAAATAATGAGCGCATTTTTAGTATTCATTTATTTACATAATTTTTATTTCAATTTCAATGATTGATTATTAATAAAACTAAAAGATATAAATGAATTTCCTTGCATAATTGTTTTTTTTTTTTTTTTCTTATTCTTCTTCTCCTTCTTCTTCCATCTTTCTTTCTTTCTTTCTTTCTTTCATCATTCATTCTTACTATCATCTTTTTTCGCATACTATTTTCGATTAACTGTTATTGGATAAAAAAAAAATCATATCAATGAATAATAATTAATTATTTAATTTTTACTTTCAAATCATTGTCTAACTTTAAACATAACTATTTGATTGGATTACTAAACATACTATTTCAAATGATAATCAGTAATTTATTTAGATTATGTAATAGTACGTTTTGTTTTGTTATTTCATTGAGAGTTTTCCTACGCGTACGAACATAGTTTTTCTTTAGCAATTTTTTTGTTGTTGTTGTTGTTGTTGTTTTTTTTTTTTTTACACACACAAAAAGAAAAGAGTCACAATATAAAATGAGCGCTGCTTGCATTTTATCCGTTTGTAAACAACTAAAGTGCACATTTTCTTTTCTTCGTTTTCAATTGTTTGTTTGTTTATTTGTTTGGATCAATTCAAGAAATTAGTCATTAATGTTTTACCATCTTGAATACAAAATAAAAGAAACTAGAAGAATAAAACGTCTTAAAATACCTTAAAAATGAACATAATCGCACTATAAACTAACCATTTGTAAATATTCTTTTTTTTTTTTTTGTGTATTTTTTTTTGTATAAAAATTCAATCATCGTGCGCATCAAATCATCTAGAAACGATTCCATATAACAATGTTTGTTATAATTTCTATTTTTTATTCAAATATTTTTTTTGTTCTTCTTCTTCTTCTTTTTTTTCACGCACGTGCTTTTGTCTGTTGCTTATATTTCTGGCAATAACAGACATCTCTCAATGCACTTTATTCTTTCTTAATTTTTTTTTTTTTCTGTTGTTGTTCTAGTTTCTGAAAATTCTTGTAAAACCATAATAATTGTAATAAAAACATAATCTTAAGATATAAAAGTTAATATGTAATTATACAAACAAAAAAAAAGGATTAATCGAATTTAAAAAAAAAAAAAAAAAAAAAAAATCAATACGGAAATGACGATAACCATTGAAACAGGCACACGTGCCGAAAAAGCGTCATTTGATTTCTTGTAGCTCCTTTAAATTTTGTTGTATAAATTTTGAATAGCAATTGAATTCATATTTTCCTTCGTAGAATTAGTTTTTCATTATTTGTTTCAATGTTGAATTTTATTTTGACATCTTTTCTTCTTGGACTTGCATCATTTAAATGAAATTAAGAGCATTTTGTTTGTTTTTTTTTTTTTTGTTTTCTCTCTCCCTCTAATATATCCTGTGTTAATTTCAAACTTGAATGTTCGTATTTTACGTTTATGTGCCCGTATGAATGAATGTTTATATATTTTGAACCCGATAAATGAACGAATTCTCATAGGATTAATCCTTGTTTATTATGAAAATAAATTTGTAAGGATTTTATGCAATCAAAATATGTCTAAACGGTGTTCGCTGAAAATTGCGTCCATTCGGAATGATTTCTTTGCTAAATCAACTTTTTCTATTTCTATATTTCTATTTTTAAACGAGTTCTCTTTTGGTGTCTAAGTAAAAAACTAAAAAAAAAAAAAAAAAAGAAAAAAAAAACATAAAATAACATGACAAAGAAACAGAAAATATAATAGTATGTAATAATAATAATCGTAATATTAAAATGCCAGAGTCGCTTGAGGTAATTACAATTTCTTTTGTGAATGTTTCTTTACCACTGTGTATGTGTGAATTTGTTTTTTGTTTTTTTTTTTTTTTTTCTCTTGTTTCCCTCTCATTTGATTTAACTTAGTATTAAGGCTAAATTAACAGTTAAATAATGTGTCACACTTGCGCCAAAAGAGAATTCAAGCAGGAAATTATTCAATCGATTCATGCTGTTCAACATTTTAATTAAAGATTTTGACAATCATACGTACTTGATTTCAATGAATGTTTGCCAATTTTCATTTTTCTATTTTGTCTGACATTAAATGTGATTTTTTTTTTTCTTTTTAAAAAAAAAGAACAATTTTACTGCAATATTGATTCGTTTTTTTTTTCTTCTTCTTTTTGTTGATGATCTATCATTTTAAGAATTCATTCGGAAAATTTTTTTAATAATTTGCCTAATCAATTTAATAATTGGGAAATGTGTTCATAAATTTTCTCGTATCATTTCATTTCTAAATGTAAACTTACTAATTTGCGTGTTTAATTGTAAAAAAGCAATTTGCCAATTTGACTCATGTTTTTTTGTTTCTCCCTAAACTACCTATCGTTTGTGATTATTCTTCTTCTTCTTCATTTTTGTTTGTTTGTTTGTTTTTCTCATAAAAATATCACATGTCGAATTTGTTTGTTTTTTTATTTTCCATTTTTTTTTTTTTTTTCTAAAATCTATCACAATTTTGAATTAGACGCCAATTCTTTAAATTTTCATAAAAATTCAACTCTCATTTATCTAAAAAGAAAAAAAAAATTATCGAATTCACTAAATTCTTCATTTTATTCAACATTTTATGCAGTAAATTCCAACAAATTCATCGAATAATAATATCCAGAACAAAATATTTTTATTTAAACACACATTTAAAATGCGTGCCTTACTCTCGAAATGTCCATCTCTCTCATTTTTTTACTTTCACTCTTACTCTTTCTTTCTTTCTTTCTTTCTTTTTCATTCTTTCTTTCTCTTTCTCTTCCTTTCTCTCTCTCTCTCTCTCTCTCTCTCTCTCTCTCGCTCGCTTCATCTATTTCTGTATATTGTTCTCTTTAGGGCGCGAATCGAATCCATCAATCAAAAAAATTGGTAGTTTCTGTTTATTGGAATTACACAATTTGAACATTGCAATTGTGAAATTCACCAAAAAAAAAAAAAAGTATTAAAGATCAAAAAATAAACACATAAAGAAAAAATTAAATTGTGGGGAAGAGGAAACAAAAACGACTGTTTCCTTTCCAAATGAGTAGGCACAGAGCGCACAAAAAAAAAATTTAAGAACGAAAAGAATCAACAATCGCATGGAAATGAGTCCATAACGGATGACGGAACTAGTATATATACATTTATTATCAAACTTTGGTCATTATTCATTAATTAATTTGTTTGTTGGCGTGCAAGCGCCTCGGTCTATGTATTTATTTGATTATGTGTGAATGTTATGTGTATGTGTGAGGGTTTTTTTTTTTAAATGTAAATCTATTTTTGTTTTCTCTTTAATTTTTTCATGTCAACACAAGTGAAACCATTTTCTTCCTTCTTTAGCCAAGATAGTTAATAGTGAATGTACGTGTGAGAGTGCATTTGTATTTGTATGTAAGGGTGTGTGTGTGTGTGTGTGTTGCATCAGTAACAAATATATGTAATTTTTGTGAAAAACAAAAGGGTTTTGTTTCAAGAAAATTTCAAAAATATTTTGAAATTGGTTCAATAAAACAGTTTCCATTTGCCGTAATCAATTTTAGGACAATTTAATTTAAATTTGTCATATATGTCAATCTGTTAATTCTTGCGATTCTTTAAGCTTTTTTTCTTCTTTCTTTCTTTATTTTTTTTTTTTTTCAAGCAAAAATGTATTTTGATGTGAACTTTATTTGCAAACAAAATGCCTCAGATGAAGAAAAACAATAAGAAAATTAATCTTTGATATCTAAACAAAAATGCATCTAAATTTGTTTTTATCATGTTTTGGTGATTGTTAGTTTATTGGTGTGCTACTGAACTCAACGTAAATTCTCGTTCTGTCAAATCGATTCAGGTATGATTAGCGTAGTTAAGCTTAACTTTTATTCGTAATTTCATCTAAGGCATATGTTTCTCATTGAATTTTCATCGCTCACACAACATATTGTAAATTAATATATTCAATTGGGCTAAGCTATCCATAAATGCATCAAGAATATTTTGTTAATGTTACTGGAATCATGTTTGTGTTTAATTTTCGCGTTTTTTTTTTCTTCTTCTTTCTTTCTCAAATTTTCGTTCATTTTTTTTCTTTTTTATGGGAATGTTGCATGCCTAATTGCACGAAATCAAATCAAAATTTTCTTAAGGATAAAGAAAAAACATACACACATAATCACACCATTAATAAGATTAAACTGATTCAAAATCGAAGTAAAGTGTGCACGAACAAGTAGCAAATGACCCGTAGTATTTTAAGAATTACGACAAATGCTGGAGAATATTTTTCTTCTTCTCTTTAACTCACACAAAAATCTCATTGCTTATGCTTGGAGAACGAAACGAAACGAATTGAAAAGAAATTTTTTTTTCTAAATTATAGACACATACAACATTTTATGCTAACCATAAACATGCGCGTGTATTGAATTTGTTTGTTTTATTTATATGTATGTATGTGTGTTTTGTGTGTATTTGAACATTTGTTTTTGTTTTTTTGTAATTGTTATTGTTTTTTTTTTTTTGTTGAATCAGTTGACGTTATGCTTTAAACCTTTAAGAACTATGATAAACTAAACATAACAATGTATCGGAAAAATCATCTCCTTCACTTGGTTTGTTAAAAGTAAAAGTTTGATTCCGTTCTATTGTTACTAATGTGTTTTTGTTTTTTTGTTTCTTCGTTTTCTTCTCTGTTTTATGCTATTATTATTGCTGGATGTTATAGTAAGAATATCTCTTTTGCTCGTGCTATTCATTTTGCATCTCTTTATTTTATCTCATTTCGTTCATTTTAAATGATGTATGCAACTGCGGATTCCGTTTCTATTTCTTAAGAGTTCACTTAACATTTGTTTGCATCAAAGAGAGTTCAACAAGTGTTGTCGAACTTGCGCATTGTTTTTTTGTTTTTGTTTTTTTTTTTTTCTTTTCTTGTGTTTGTATCAATGTATGGGTTGATGCCATTAATATTTATTTATGTATAAACATATTAACTATCTTAAAAGCTAATTTTGTTGTTTTGCTGTTGCTGTTTTGTTGTTGTTGCTGTTTTGTTGTTTTTAAGCTTTGTTTTATTGTATTTTGTGTTTAAATTGTAAACTCAAATGTATTAATATTAATTCTGTTTCCTATTATTTAATGTTACATATTGATTAAATTTATAACTCTATAACCGCATGCTAGGAAAGGGAGTAAATGCTTAAAAAAGTGCGTCTGCCAAATTCCGGATAAAAAGGGATTACATGATGCCGCACAATATTAATTCCAAATAATTCGATCAGATGTTTTTGTCTGTTTTTTTTTTTTTTTTTTTTTTTGTTGTGTGTGTGTGCTTCAACAGAGAAAGTGAGTTTTGAGTGTTTAGTTGAAAGTCGCTATTTTTTAAATATTTACTCCGGCATGTGATACTAGTGTATAACGAAAAAGAAATTATAATTGTAGTCGTAATTATAGCGATAAAAAATTGAAAAGAAAAACGAAGGATAATATTGATGTATATAATATATTGTTGTGTGTATTCCATGGGGCAATAGTGTGTTGTGTTTTCCCATTTTTTGCTTTTATCTTTTGTGGGGCGCATAGGGATGGCTTATTTTCAATGCATTTAAACACATTTTAACCCTTGGTTTGCTACTTAAAATATTGTACTGTTCCAATATCTCATTCTGTTGCTTTTATCATTCGATATAAATATTTCGTATTTGGATATTTTTTGAGTCATTTTGTGTAATTTGTTTTGTTTTTTTTTTTTTTTTTTGTAGATTTTTTTTTTTTTTTTAATATTTTATACTGTAACTGATGAACATTTTACTGAAAAAAAAGTGGTAGTGGTGGTGGCTGTGTTTTGTGTGTGATGTGGCTATTTTAAGTTATTTATTATTTTTTTTTTTTTTTTTTTAAACTTTTTTTTTGTTTTGTTGATTTTCTGCTTAAAATAACTATGTGAGAATATGTCCTGTTTAAGTAGTTGTTGCTGTAATTAATTTTCAAGAATTTAATCGCTAATTAAGTTGTAATATTGTTGAGAACACTTTAATCTAACTTAGTTGTTGTTGATTTTACTGTTGTTGTTGCTGTTGTTGTTGATTTCATGTTTCGTGTAATAATTAGAATACAAAAATGTAATCAAGTGAAAGAAAAAACAAATGTAACTATTGTTGAGTATGTGGTTGGTTAAATGTAACAATCGACTGGCGGCTTTGATTAGTTGTGAGGGAGGGTTGTTGTTGTATTAGTTGTAGTAGCTGTTGTTGTTGTTATTGTTATTGTTGTTATTGTTGATGATGATGATGATGATGCTGTTGTAATTGTTATTATTGTTATTGTTGTTGTTGTTGTTATTAACTTTTTTTTTAGCGGTTTTTATTTTGAATGTTATTGTTTGTATATTGTTGATTTTCTATTTCGGTATGTGTTTAGTTTATTGTTGTTGTTTAATCTTCCTGTGAACATTTTCGGTCCAAAAATTCTTTTTGCCAACCGGCTGAAGAAAACGATAAATATATTGTAATCAGAATATTCATGCTCAAATGGTAAACATTAGCGCCAAATTAAAACGTTTTACAAATTCCAGACTGCAAAACATGATGTAATTTCACGATTTCCTGTGTACAAAATTAGTAAACTAATTTTCGTTGAAGTCTTTGTTTTTTTTTTTTTTTTTTTTTTTGCCAACATTTTCATATTTGTATGACATTAACGTTTTATCCTTCAGCGCATGTATGATTCTGATGAAAAATCAAACAAAAAACTGTTCTTCCAAAATGGTGTTCTCGTCTATTGATTCATGTACGGCAATTTTGAATAGCAGCAGTATATAAATATTAAAAAAAAAAAAAAAAAAAAAAAAAAAATACATTCGAGATGTTATGTGTTTGTGTTCTTTTTTTTAACTAGTCATTTGGGGCAAATTGATCTAATCACTTTTATTTTTCCTTCCAATCTGCGCAATGGTATCATCATTTAATCTGTTTTGTGAAACCGCGCTTAATTTTTTCTTTTTTAATGAGATAAAATTAATGTAAAATTCCGATAGTAAAAATATTTTTGAATATTATGCAACGAAATTTTGTCGTTAAATGTAACGAATTTTCATCTTTTTTTTTCAAGTTATTTCGAATTTGGCGCACATTTTCACAAATACAAAGAAAATAAAAAACGATAAATAAGCCATTTGCGCAGAATACCATTCATCAAAATTAAAATCAAATTATATAGGTTTTTTCTTTTAAATCGAGGAAAAAAAAAAATTATTAAAAAAAAAAAAAAAAAGAATTATACAGAAAAAAAAAAATGAGAGAATTCAAAATAAAATTGCCTTTTTGTAACTTTCTTAACTATTGAAAAACAAAAAAAGATGGTTCTGCTTGTGTGTGGGTGTATAAAATAATATTGAAAAGAAAAAAATAAACAATTGCACTATTACACTTTTTCACTTTTTTTCCTTGCTCTAATAAATTTGAAGTAACATTTTTTTTTTACTTGTTTAATTTCTCTTTAAATATATTTCAACTGGACCTATATACTTTTAATATAGTCAATCTTATTTCTCTCCGAATATAAACACATTCCCCGAAGGCTTTATTTTGTTTTGTTTTTTTATTTTTTTTTTTTCTTTTTTTTTTTTGTTTACGATATTATTTTTGTTGTCGGTTTCCTTTGTTTTAAGAGTGTACCTTTTTTTTTTTTTTGCTAACTTATACAACTGCTCTATTTATGATTTTTTATTTGTTTTTCATTTTGTTTACATTTAATACGTAATTTTTTTAACTATCATTTTTCATTTTCGCTCTCTCTCTCTCTTTCTTTCTTCCTCTTGCTCAGTTTCATTCCTTACTCTCTTTTCCATCTTTCTTTAAATATGTAAATAGAATAAATTTTATTCCCTATGTTTTGTTTTGTTTTGTTTTTTTTTTTTTTTTTTAAATAATATTTCATTAGCGAATATGTTACCGTTATATCGATCTAATTGCACTTTTATTTCATAGTTTTTAGTTAAATTATATTCTTTTAGATTTGACATTCAAAACATTCAAAAGAATAAACGAATTCACTGTGTATGTGTGTTTGAGGGTTTTGTCAATGTGATTTATTTTTTTTTTTTTGTGTGTGTATGTATGTATTTCTCATTGTTGTTGTTTTTTTTTTTCAAATGTTTCCTAAACAATTTCGCAATTCGTTTTAAACATCTACTCCATTCAATGTCGGTTGTTTCACTAAATTTAAAAAGTAGAAAATATACGTCTGCAGAAAAATTACCAAAGATTGTTTTCATTTTTTTTTTTTTTTTTTTTTTGTTAGTTCATTCAGCGGTGGCGGTGTCGGCATCGGCGGCATTTTTATTTATTTTTTTATTATTATTTTTGTATCTTCTTCATTGAATTCGAAAATTGAAAAAATACAACATTTTCATTATATTTTTTTTTTTAGCGTTCCACATGTCCTTGTTTTTCCCCTTTTTTTTCATTTATCCTAAATGGCAAAATGTACGATCTTAATTTTACTTTTAATTCACATTCACTAATCCCTTCCACGTAATTTTTCCCAGCTTCAGTTTACTCGTTCACATGGTTTATTTGTTGTGTTAATGTGTGTGTGTATGTGTTCTTTTTTTTTTTTTTTTCTTCTTTGTATTATTTTTTGTTTTATTTTTTTTTTTTTCTCTTTAAGTTTACTTCAAATATAAATGGCGAAAAGGATAAATAAAAAAATTTCTACCAAATCTCGTGCAGACACCAGTTGTGATTCTCTCTGCTATTTCTGATCCACTTATTTCGCTCTCGTAAATTATTTTAATTTTCCAGTTTTCCCTATCCCTTCACATTTTGTTTAACGCATTAAATTTTCTGTTTGCTATGATACTTGCTGAGAAAATATACATCAAAATTTTGGATTATTAATCACAGATAGTGTACATAATATTTTTTGTTGATTTTTGTTGTTGTTGTTGTTGTTGTTTAAATTTAAACTTGTTTCATTTCATTTGAATTTATGTTCATTGATCGCTTTGTTTCCATTCGAGCGAAAAATATATCAGCTATTCGCAATACGATGTGGGAATATGGATCCATTTTCCATTCCATAATAAATAGAGTAATAAATATACTCTTTACTTCTATATCTTGTATATATATGTATTTTGTATACTTGTTACAATTTCTGCATAAATTTTCTTCGCCATTGTGTTTTGTCTTTTCGGGTTTTTTTTTCTTTTCTTTTCTTTTCATTTATATTTGATTTCATTTGATTTTTCATCAAATTTATTAATATTTTATTGTTTTATTCTGTATTTTATACTTTTCCTCCCTCATCTTCTTTATTTTCAACATTTTGTTTTTTTGTTTTTTTGTTTTTTTTTTTTTTGTTTCTTCGCTAACTTGTTTTTGTCTTAGTTTTGTCATAGATGTACAATACAATGCATTCTCCCGAAAATATATTTCTCTATATTTAAATAGCATTTCATAGATTTTCATTTGCATTTGTTGTGTTGTATGTTCAGTGTTGTTGAAATTTAATATTTGCAACAATATTCGATTATCTCATCATTATCTGTTTCGATCGCTCAATATCTATCAATAAAAAGACATGTTTGATACAGAATTTACATGACCAATAACTCCTTGCTCCAGTTTGAATTTTACAATAAACAACATCGTATCTTGTCATTTTTTTTTTCCATCTGTCGGACTATTTTGGAATCAAAAATTATGAATTGTATTGAATAAATATCCTTAATGACAATTCATTTAAATTTTCTTGATGAAAAATGAACATTTTCTTTGTTTGTTACAAAAATGTGGTTTTAGTAATTTAAAATGGATTAAATGAAAATTTTCATGTAGAAGAAACAATCGGCTTGCCAAAAGAAAAAGACAAAAGAAAAAAAAAAAAATATCAGATGGTTTTGTTAAATAAAGAAATTCACGAATAAAAAAACCAATCGATTTTTGATATGATAGGCACGCGATTGTGGTTTGCTTCAATCGTTTGAAGACTACATTTGTTTTATTATAGACTAAATGAATCGAATGGCATTCAAGTATATCATTTATGTGTTTGTTTTTACTCTTTGTTTGTTTGTTTGTTTGTATTTGATGATTTTTTCATAAATGATTTTTGATCCATTCTATAATTTCCATTCAATAATAAACTAACCACGTGGTGGTAAAATATTCGGTTGTAAAATCGAAAGTATTAATTTTCATAGTTGATTCTCATTACATCGAAATAAGAAATATTTCCCTACTGACAAACATTTTTGGAATTCAATCGAAATAATTCCAATAGAAAACATTTCGAATATTTTCCAAATGACAGAGAATGTTGATGGTTTAATTTGAATTTTCATAGTCATTCAATATATTTATATAATTTGCTATTAAAATAAAAAGAGAACAAACAAACTTGGAATTTGGAAAATAAAATGACATTTTTCATTCACGTGGAAAATACTCGCAGTTTTATCGCAAGTAAAAAATAAATCCGGAGATGATCCAAAGAGATTGTCAGTAGGGCTATGATTATTTTTATTTTTTTCTTTTTTTTTGTTGAATTTATTTCTTTTTTTTTTTTTTTTCTTGAGGTATACGCAACGTGAAGACACACACATATATTATGTAGTATTATATTTAAATTATAATCATAGTACACAGTATATTATAATATGATTTTGAATGGTCTAGACTTGTTGTCCAGTGGAAAAATGTTTATAGCAAAAATTACTCAAACCGTACTTTTCAAACGATGGTTTTTTTTTTATGATTTTGTTTTCTCTCTCTGTGTCGCACCCTTTTCATACTTTTACGAATTGATCAGTGTTCAATAGTTCAGTGGACATTTCACCATGATTTTTGTAGGAAAAAAATGCGTCGGCAAAAAATGAACAATTGAATCATATATTGAAACGATAACACTGATCATTTTCATGTTAATTTTGAATTGGAAAAGTGTGTTTTTCAAGCTGATCTTAGTGCTAAGAAAGCAGCTCGACCTGCTCTACTATGAACATCGTTTTCTTAAAATTTAGGAATTTTTTTGTTTTATTTTTTTTTTTTTTCTCTTCATAAACATCAAACGATTATAACTTGTTAATACACTACACACGTTATACGCATATATGGAATGCTTTCTATTACAATTTTACTTTTGTTCATCCATTAATACATTAATTTTGAAACACCGAAGTATATAGTCATATAATTGTATAATGATATAAATTTTGTGGTTGTTTGTGTAAATCGTGTTAATTTTGCATAATTTTTTTGTTTTTCTTTTGATTTTGTTCATTCAATACATAGTTTAGTTTATATATACTGATTTTTCTTTTCATTTTTTTTTTTTTTTTTTTTTTGTTTTCCATCTCATATCAAATATCCAACATTAGTTTATTATTTCTTTTTGATTTTGTGTTATTTTCACAATTTGATAGACACTTTTAAATTACTCGCTCCGGTATGAGTGTGTGTATGTATGTATGTGTTGTGTGTTGTAAGTTTTTATTTTCCGCATGCATATGAATTATATGAACACCATGGATGTGGTACCGAGTTTTCTTTTCTTCTTTTTGTACTAAAAAAATAATAATTTTAGCATAAATGTGCTCGATGTCATTTTGTATCCGACAGGCATTAAAACACACTCCAGAGCAACCAGTCATATGTATGCCTATTTTATACAATTAAGTCTTTGTATTACGATTAATTTAATTCGGTTTCGTTTGTATAGAAACGGTTATAAATCTCATAGCCAAAAGTATATGATTTTTTTCTTCATTTTCATTATTTTTTTTTTTTTAAATTTAATCCATCTATTTGATTCCATTAAACCTGTATATGTGTGTGTGTGTGTGTGTGTTTCTTTGATTTATGTTTAGTCGCATTTAATTTAACAGTTTTCTCATTTATTTTTTTTTTCTTTCATTTTAATCAGAATTATAGAGCTCACAAATAAACTACAATTTATCATATAAATTGTAAATTGATTTTCAAAATCAATACCAATTTGTAATATTTTTTTTTTCTCCTTCTTTGTGTATATTGAAGAATAAATTCTTTTTATTTTTTTTTCTCGAAATTTTTTTTTTTTTTTTCTTCAAATTTTCAAAATTCGTGCCTGATATAAAATAGACATTTAATATCAAACACATATGTTATCATTTAATAAGGAATTTACATTTTGTAAATTGTCAAAACTGGAATTTATATGGATATTTAACAAAAAAAAAAAGAAAATATAAAATCTGACGAAATTAATAATGTTAGATGTCAATGTCAATGTCACATGGAATGGAAATGAACGATGTTTTTATTTCAAAAGTTTGAGTTTAGTTTTGTTGATATTGCAATTCTGTTGAAGTTTGTTGGTGTATTGGTAATGTTTACTGATAGATTTGTCCACAGATTAGACGGCGATCCAGAAGATCTTTAGCTAACATTGAATGGTAAATGTCAGTTGATAATTAATCGAAAAAAAAAAATAAATTATCATTTAATGCTCGAAATAGTTTATAGTCATATTGGCATTGACAATTCAAACATGGAGATCAAGTTGTGAAGAGTTTTCATTGAACGAAAATACGAAAATCTTTCATTCACAATCTGAATCTCTGAATGGTTTTGAACGTTGAAATGTTTATGCGATGTGTAGGTATGATTTGGAACAAAAAAAACAAATGGCATCAAGTTGCATTTCGTTTTTATTTTTTTAAATATTCATGTCAGCTTGAGCTATTTCCATTGGTTCAATGATTCATTTTGTTTTTGTTTTTATTTTCCATTTCATTCCATTCAAATTTTCTTTATTTTTTTTTTTCGATTACCGCTATTAAAGATTTTGTGGTGTTGTTGTAGCTGTTGTTTATTTTATTGGAAATTCTTTTTGGTTTGTACAGGAGCCGATATAGGTCGATTGTCAAACGAAAGATATACATACATATATATATTTATCTATATAAATATATAAATACATATATATATGAATATATTTATATAAAAAAGATAATATAATCATTTCATGTAGATAGCTATATATAAATGATAAAATTGTTATTGAGTTATTTCATTTTTTTCATTTTTTATTGTTGTCATTTTGTCTTCCGTATTGTTCATCCGAATTGTTACTATATCTTTCGCTTGTGTTGCGACAATTTTGTGCGCTCACACAAATACACAATAGGAAAACAAATTTTGCGGTTATGCATGTGCCGAGAAAAAAAAATGTATCTAATGTGTTTCATTACGCTACAAAACGATCATATTCTGTTTTAATTTTTCGTTTTATGTCTTGTTCTCTTTTTCTCACATTTTTGCTTTCTTATTTTTCCCTCTTTTTGTTCTTCTTCTTTTTTCTTCTTCTTCTTCTTCTTCTTCTTCAACTTTCTTTCTATTTGCTATATTTTCCGTTTCATTTTTTGTTTGCATTTTGTATCATATCATTTAATAATTCAATCATTTTGATTATTTTCATTTTTTTTTTCCCTTTCTTCTTCATAAAATTTCATTGAGTATACGAAAATATCGTAAAAATTAATTTCACTTTTTCGCTCTTAATTTCTATGAACTGTCATCGGCATCAATGTTACGAACATTCCGGTTTTCCGCAATCCCATTTAAATCTTCGACAGAATCTTTAAGATTTTTATCATCCAATCGTAGCGTTAAATTGTCACGAAATTTTAATAGCGATTCTACTGATTCTTTTGACATGTCACGTTCAACCGATTCACGATCTGTTTCGCCTGATGATGAACCCGTTCGTTCACGTTTAATCGCTTGATGAACAAAACTGAATGGGCTGGCTGCACGTTTATTATTACTGTTGGTATTATTTTCCGTATCGCCGCACATCGATTGTCGATTATTTTTGACTAATTGATCTAAAAGTGCACCGTGTGATGAAATCGAATCGGATTTTCTATCTAAGCTATGACGAATGATACCATCTAATGATAATAATGAACCATTCGCACCGCTATCATATAGATTTTCTAGCGTTAATTCACGATCAGTTTTGCATTTTTTATTCAATTTTGTTAAATCATTATCCGATTTATTATTGGAATTATTGGCATTTGAACGTAATGCATCTTCTTGGAAGCGCATCATTTGGGATGCAAAATAACTTTCAGCATTACCACCAAATGTAGCCGCACTTGTACCGGTCGTTCGTTGTGGAAAATCAATCGGTAAACCGGCAAAGCCAGGTGAATGTGGCCAAAATAAATGAGGTGGATATTGTAATTGTGACGGATCAAATAAGCCCATTTTTAAGCCATTTTCAGTGGCAGCCGGAAATGGTGGTGTTTTCATCGGTGTTTTTGTTGTTTGTATAGATGATTTTGATGTTTTATCTAATCCACGTATGCTTGCATTTACCGTTCCACTTAAATCATGACTTTTTACTGATGAAATTGATGATGTACTACCACCGCTGCTATCCAATGGTTGTGGTTTTGGTTCTCGCTTTCTTGGTCGCATCAAATGTCTCTCTTTAACTTTATATTCTAATGTTGAATGCGGTACACCATAATAGCTACCGGCTCGATGAACGGACATTTCGCCACGTTGAACAGCTTTAACCGCTTCAACCAAACTGTCACGATCATAATTTCGATATTTTCCACGTTTTGGCCGTGTACCTTTGCCACTATTATTTAAATTTGATGGCGAATTTGAGTTATTTGGATGCTGATGCGAATGTGAATGCGAATGCGAATGTGAATGCATTGATGCAATCATATTTGGATTTGTGGCAAACCTTGATATATCCGTTCCGCCTAAATTCTTAATGACCGATATGCTTGGCCGTTTGTATTCTAGATGTTCCATGGAAGGCTTATTCATTGTTTCCGTATTTTGTTGACTAAACGTTCTATTGATACTTTTGGCAATAACATCACGCAGTGATAGCATACCTTTGCCACCCAATCCAGGTATCGGTGGTGATTGAGAATCATTATTTTGTCGATTAACCGGTGATGATAGATCGGTTGACAAATGTGCCTGAGGACTACGTGAATGTAAGGGCGGTGTGGTTTGCGGTGTTGAATCATTAATATTGTCACCATTTTTACCACTTGTTGATGACGATGATCCAGCCATTAATTTATAGGACGGAATTTTTAGAAGTGAAGCCGTTTCATCGGCATTATTCAAATCTAATGTCGGCACTGTGTCTGGTGTTTCGGACTTGATCAGTCTACTTTGTTGTTGCTGAAGCAATGAAATATTGTGCATTAGATTTCTTGACTCCGATGGCTTACCATTGTTTAAATGATCGACCGTTGATTTAGTCGGTGATGTTGTTTGATTCGCTGTATTAAGCTTAATCAATTCCTGTTGTCGTATCAATAAACTGCGTAATATTTCTTGGAATGCTGGATCATCATATTTTTGCTGCATTAAACCAGTGGCTAGCAATAAATTGGAGAATATATCTGAACTGAGGAATGGATTATTAACCAAAGGCGGCGAGGAAGTGGTTGACGTGGATGTTTGTGATTTATTTGATTGCATTTGATGCGAGGTGGGCGCTGTCGTTGCATCCGATTTTGGGCTGCTATTTTCAAATATCTTTTGTAGATTGGCCGCCGCTGATGATGCACGTGATGATGAGAGCCGAATCATTTCTTCGGGTGTGAGCATTAAATCATCTTTCAGTTTGTCATCTTCGCAACCAGACAATTCCTTATCGTCATCATCGTCAAGGTCATCTAAAACAGAGGCTTGATTTAGCAGATTTGCTTCCCGTTTTTGCTCCATAGCCAATTTATAGACTTTGTTTCGTAAAGTCGATCTCGGTATACCATAAAGTACAGCAGCTCTGCGTGTGCCAAGTTTTCCACTGAGAATCGCTTCAAGGGCATTTTGTAACTCCTCTTCAGTGTATGTTTTACGACCAGCCACAGTTGACAGACGTGGTTTCGCTCTAAATCATGCAAAAAAAAAAAAAAAACACAAAAAAAGAAGAAAAAAAAATAAATGACTTGTTAACAAATTACCAGTAATTATAAAAATGCCAAATTGCAACACAGTTCATTCGCACGCAGAGTATACCGTTTAAAAAATGAAAAAAAAAAAAAAAATCCCGAAAAATGCCCACACATTTGCTGCACGAATGAGAAAAGACCTTCACGTAAAGTGCAGCACCGACATGCCATTCGTGTTATTTTTGTCATAAGTTCATGTTTAATAAGAATCATTTCAAGGATGCTGTAAGCATGTTCAGCGATTCTTCTGTGTACATGATGGATTTGATTTTCGAATTATTATTTGGCTTGTGGAAACAACGAAATCAGTAAATAGATTATAAATTATTATAAATTTTCATAAATCTTGTTCTCAAGCCATTCATTCAAGGTGAATGTGCAAAATGCAAATGCCCCCTGAATAATGTGCTAATTTCCACATTTATCGATATTTTAAAGCAAAAATGCTACTTGATTTGCGAATCCCATGATTTTGCTGCCAAGGAGATTTTTATTCGTAGAAAGAATTTCGTTGGAATTGCAATTATCAATATTTATTTTTTGATGTAAATAAAATAAGTAAAAAGAAAATGTAATGAGATTCAAGAACCATGAGTGTGCATGTGTATGTGTGTACTTATGTGTTGTTCATATATTTCGACCTCGTATTAAACAATTCCGATGAATGGTTCATTCACACTTGAAAACAAACAAAACGAAATATTGTTACGAATAATTCGTTAAAATCAAGCACAAAGATACCCAATTTCGGCATATTCAACTGTGAAATATTTGCAATGCTAAAGAAAAATTCCTTCTGTTTTGTTTTGCCTACTGCGATTTTGCAACAAGTTGAACTCCGATTATAAACAGGCGAACAGACAGGGTGGAAGAGCGCAAGTGAAAGAGAGAGAGAGAGAGAGGAGGAGAGAGAAAGAGAGATGAGAGAGCGAGAGCGATAGAGAGAGAGTAAAGTGCGTACATAAAAAATAAGAATGAATCAAGAGAGATGAAGAAAGACAGAGAATGGAAAAATTATCCGACAACCTCTTAACAATGAAATTGTCTGTTCAAATTGAATTCCGCATTTTGATTCGTCCACTTCACTTAATGAATCCATCCAGTTTGTTGGCCTTTCTCAATCAATTTACATGATTCAAAATAATACATTTTGACCTAGGCCAGCGAAAAACAAATCAATTCGATTCTTTCACATGATATTCACAATAATTACACGGCTCATGTTGAAATAAGCCTTATTACTGTTTATTATTATTTTGTTGCTTTATTCTCATGCATCTAAAATAGGTTGTGATCTGTATCACAATCGGATGCATTGAATGAGTGGCTGACGAAAAAGAGAGAGAAAGAGAGAAAAAGAGAGAAAAAGAGAGAGAGAGAGAGAGAGAGAAAATGAAAAAAGAATATAAAACGAATGCAACCGCATCAAGGAAATGAAACTCGAGAACAAATTGACGAATGACGATATTGAAACGAATTTCGTTTGCGAAAATTATGATTAAAATTCTTTAATTGAGGTCACTTTTGTTGAATTTACGATTAAGTTTTATTTTTATTTTATTTTTTCACTCTCGCTTTTTTGTTTTGTTTTGTGTTTTTTTTTTTTCTTCATTTCCAGAGCCAAGCTAGCAAAATATAAAGTGAAAAGAATGAGCTATCAAACGAATGAATACGCAAAAACCCTTCATATTCATATGTAATTATTTGTGTTATCATTATGCTCTCCTTGTCTCTTTATCTCTCTCTCTCTCTCTCTCGCTCGCTCTCGCTCTATCTCATCATCTCTTACTTTCTTTACACTTCTTTCTCTTTTACACTCCCACTCTTACAATCAATCTATCTATCTCTCATCCGAATGCTTTCATTCGATTGCTTTTTGTGCTATGTGCAATTCTATGTCACTCGAAAATGGTTTTCTGTGTAAATTCAACATCCTTTTGTAAACATTTAAATGTTCGATGATGGCTAAGTTGCACGAGAAATTGATGTGTGAAAGTGCAATGAGTAGGAAAATATGTGCCGTATTCGACATTTAAACAAAATAACTTCGAATTCAACGTCAAACATACGTCTTTTATTTGAATTGATAAAACTGTACTTCAACAGCACAATTGTTGTTGTTGTCGTCGTTCGTATTTGTGTGTATAACATATAAAATTTTTTTTGTTTTTTTTTTGTTCTTTTTTTTTTTTTTTTTTTGTTTTTTTGTCTATTTTCGTTATCCGTATTATAAATGTCATTCAATTCGATTAGAATGCAGACAAAAAATGTCGGAATCGTTGAATTTTTATTCAGAAACATGTCAAAGTATGGTTTGAATGGTTTTTATCTTGTGCCGTTGTTGTCATCACAGTTTTTACTTAAATCAACTAGAAATAACTGGATTATTATGGTACATAATATTATCTAGGGTATACATTGGCATAGATGATGGTTTTGCAAATAGGAAGGAGGATATATCATCAATGTGCAATTGGTATGTGTTTGCTTACGAAACTCAGACAACTATATCGTACAATTGTTCGTTGCTGTTTTTGTTTTTTTTTTTTTTTTTTTTTTTGTTCTGCATTTGTGACAAGCATTTGGCAATGGAGAATGAGTTGTATTCCTGATTCATTTTGGTGATACCGAGTATCGAATTCAAAAAAAAAAAAAAAAAAAAAAAAAAACAATTAAAATGAAAAGCAAAATAAATAACAAATTCGAACAACAATAATAACACGAATGACGATGAAAAATGCAAAATTATAGATAAATGTTTCATATCAATATCAATATATTTTCATTCTTCACAGGAAGATTTATCGCAAAATGTTTCAAGTGTTTAACATGGAGATTTAACGTAAAAAAGCGGCAGTTAATTTTCAATATCATTATTATTATTTTTGTTGTTTCTGTTGTTGTTTATATTTTGTTTTCCCTGCAATGACTTTAATAAGTAATTTAATGTTTTTTTTTTTTTTCAACCCCACTCTTTTTCCAATTTTAAAAGTGAAACGCAAATACTCAGAAATGAGGTTTCGAAATTCTAAAGAATTATGACATAGTTACAAGTGGGAAATTTGGTCGCTGTTTACGTGATAATAACAACGACTTTTTATGGTGCAATCGTTAGCCACAAGAGGTTTTTCAAACAAATACAACAATGGATAATCGAAGGGCTTTTGTTCAATGTAACAAAAAAAAAAAAAAAAAAACAAACAAACGGAGAGAAAATAATGATAATGAAAATGAAATTAAAAAAAAAATATATATATATATATATAAAAAAAATAAGGAAAAAAAAAACCGCCACATTCATATTCGAAAATTACTTGGGCCAAGGAATAGTATCAAGTGTACGAAGGAGTGTGTGCACTATCACACAATTGCATTTTGCTTCTCTCATCAATATGGCGCACATTCAGCACGCTCCTCAATATCAACACCATAATAATTAGGTTAATTGTTATCGTGTTTTAATATGATGCAATTTATCAATGCACTTTGGGGAAAGTATACAAAATAATATAAATAAATACACGAAACCGAATGCACCGCGTGCGCGATACAAAAAACGAAAAAAAAAAAAAAAAAAAAACATGAGTAAATAAATAAAGAAGGAAAAAAAAGACTACTAATTATGGTACGAAGCGTGTGCAATTGATGCATCGCAAAAATGTGAGCATATTCGGTTGAATTTATGATTGGCAATGCCATTTTTGAAATGAAACTGGTGCTAATTAACGATTAAATTGAAAGACAGAGAGAGAGAGAGAGATAGAAAAAGCGCGAAATTTTCATTTCGGAATTGAAACAGAAAGAAAGAAATATAATAAGAACAAATCATATGAGAATTACCTGTAAATTTGTTTCGGATCATTGGAAAGTGTTGGCGTTGTCGATGGCTTAGCGCTTAAATCAAGCGGCTGTTCTGTATTCAGATCAACTGGGCTCGGTGATGGTTTTGCACCTGGACTTTCAGCAGACGTTGATTCGGTCGTAGTTGTCGCGTTCGAATGCATTTGTTGTATAAACGGATTATAGATTAATCCTAAAAGAAAAAAAAAAAATCAAAAAGAACAATAATTTCCCTTTTTGTTTTTAGTTTTTTTTTTTCGCCGTATATTCGCACCAAATCAGTTTAGGAGGTAAAGAGAGTCAATTTAAAGGCACTAGATTAATATACAATAATAATCGTCTTACCTTGATATAGCGGTGATATATTCAGTGATGCAATGGTTGCTAACTGGGCTGTCATCGATTCGAAGGAAGTCATATTCTGCTGTAATAAAGAACTACGTAACAAATCGGCTACGGATGGCGGTTGCTTATTTGTTTTATTCAATGGTGTGTTGTAATTTGCGATTTCTGGCTCAGAACAAACACTAGAGTCAGAATCTGACTCTATTATCGTCTACAATATGAAAAAAAAAGATGTCAAGTAAAGAAAAAAAAAAAAAATGAAATTGAAATGGAAAAAACAAGAGAATTTATTAATATGTGAACTATGATGTGAACGAAAAGAAATTTGAAGGAGAATTGTTGGGGGTGGAGGTTATTGCAGGAAAAGAGAGAGAGAAAGAGAAAGAAAGAGAGAGAGAGAGTGGAGGATAAGGAGTAAATCGAGGACTGTGTGCGTGCTACGTACTCTGTTGGCGAGTTCTGGTTCGGTATTCACCGAACCCGACTCTGCCACTAAGTCTCCTTTGTCGTTCACGGTGAGTAATTTTCCGTCTACACAAAAGTAACAATTTTGCTGTGGCTTCCAATCGATTGGCGTTGGTAAATTCTCTCGATTGTTTATTTCGTCACTAATACTATTGTTATTATGCAAATTATCGTCTACGATTTTATCAGTTTGTTGCAAAAATTCACCTAAAAAAAAAAAAAAACAAAAAAGAAACAATGATGAAACATCGTTAGAATATAAAATCCATTTGATTGAATTCTTATGATCGAACACATCGGGGCGCTTACCAATTTTGGAATTTTGCTGCGTATTTATTTTATTATCTATGTCGCTCGTAATTTTCTCCGGAGCGTGTTCGATTTTGTCTCTTGGAATGATGGACTGGTTTAAATCTAAAAATTTAATGTTTACTTATTTACATGTTAACAAGTTCATATCATAATAAATGACTGTATAACATTTATTTATATTTATATTTAAAAAAAAAAATGAATGCATTTCTTTTATTTTTTTCACTCTAAAAATGAAAATTTAGAAAAAAAAAAAATAAAATTTGTAGCAAAACTTTCACTTACTCTGTAATTCTTGTTGTTGCTGTAATTGCTGTTGCTGTAATTGCTGTTGCTGGCTGATGTTGTCGGCACGTGATGAGTTTTGTATAGTTTGTTGAAGTGATGACGAATTCCCTTCGCCGTTGTTGCAATGTACGTCTATCAGAAAACTTTTATTTCGTAAAACTGTATTTGTGAGATTTTTTCGGTTTTATTTGAATTGTTTGTAGAATATTGTGAACTAGTTACCGGTTTCGGTAATATTGTTGATTTGATTGGCTGTTGTTACTGTTGTATTTGAATTCGAATGGGAACGCACAAGGACTTCTTGATATAGTTTCCATTTCCTGCGACCCATCAATTCTTCAGCAATTCGTTCTAAACCTGTTAACACAAAATCAAAACAGAAAGAAGTAGAAGAAGAAGAAAAAGAAGAAACAAACAACAGAAACATTTGATTAGCATTAATTTATTGGTTAAAATGTATTTAATTCTCTATCGGTTCTAAAATGTATGTGTATGAACGAAAAAAGGAAAAAGAAAAAAAAAAACAACAACAACTGTTTGAAATTTGTTGTAAAAACATCGAACTCATGCAATCTGATCAATCAATATTTGTGTTAAGATAAGGAACGATTCAAATGTTAAATTTGCTTATGATATTTCATCGAACCCATTGAATGGATACCGCAATTAGCAACCTATCAATTGCGTTGCATATTCCGTGTTAATCTTATTGGGATGGTTGAAAGCGGTCGTTTTCATTTATCGATGCTATTGCATTTATGTCAATGCAACGATATGAATAAAGCTCTAATGTAATAATTATAGTGTTAGACATATGAATGTGTGATGCGTGTTGCCATTCCTTTGATCTTATTGAATGGTTGAGTCTCTTCTTTTGGTTTGGCTGCATTATTAACTAAGTGATTCGATTGGCATACTTCAACCAAAACAACATTTCAATGAAGCCCCAATTTTGAGTTTTCATCTAAATCAAAATGCGTAACATAATCAACGAGACAACATACCGTATTCGATAACTGTATTATGAGGACACATTTTCAACCATTCAATTCAATTCGTCTTAATATGCACGAACATTCAGATGCACACATGCAAAGTGAATTAATAAACATCCCGTTCTCCCTGTCGATTTTGCCATATCTCTTACTCTGATCTCTCCCTAACTCTATCTTTCTCTTCCATCACTCTCCGTTTCTCTCTCTTACTTTCTTTCCTCTCCCTCTCTCTCTCACTCTCTCTCTTTCTGAACCCCCCTGTCTCCCCCTCTATCTCTCTCTATCTTTCTCTCTCTCCCCCTCTATCTCTCTCTCTCTCTCTCTCTCTCTCTCTATCTCTCTTTCTCTCTTAAAGAGAGTCTCTTTGAATTGTCTACGCCACGAAATTACTCATATCGCAATATTTTTGAAATATTAATCTATTAGATTACAGAAATCAGTGTCGTTGCCACAGAGCAAGCCAATGTCACATTATTTATCCATTTCCTTATCCGTGTTCATGTATTACTTCATAATGAAAGACTCGAAGAATTATAAAGCAAACTTTATTATTATTTTGCCATTGGAATATGGATAACAACAATGGCGGCAACAGTAACAACAAAAATATCTAAACTGATGTCAATATTATTGAGAATTGAGTTTAATTTCCAAATGGAAAACGATGAAATTTCACCGTCCATGCAAGTGTTTATTTATTTGTTTTGTTTGTTTTGGCTAATGCGATCCATTTTTTACTCTCTCTTTCTCTTTTTCTCTCTCTCTCTCTTTCCCTTTCCCTCTCTCTCTCTATCTTTCTTTCCCTTTCTCTCTCTCTCTCTCTCTCTCTCTCATTCTCTCTTCTCTTTCATTCGGCAAAAAAAAAAATTCAATTTGCAATATAATCATTTCTGTACGTTGGAATTCATCATCATATGCGTCATTTTGTCATTTTTCACCAATAAAAAGCTAACTGTGCAATGTTTCAATGAAATAAAGGGTAAAAATCCAAACTAACATTCAGTAATTTTCAAATAAAGTCAATGTTGTAGTGAATTTATACCCACATTGCTGCATTTAATGAATCAATTTGTGTAAAAAAAATTTTTTTTATTGCAATGTAACAGTCAAAGACAAAATGAAATGTTAACACTAACGCTGATTCAGTTTTCCAATAATTTGTAAATATTTCGGATAAACAATTTCGAATTGAGAGAAAAAAAAAAAAAAAGAAATGTGGTAATCAAACCATCAGTAGGCATCGTAAATAAAATGCATTCAATATTAAATGAAACACGTAAACAGTCAACACAAGTTGCACTGCGTATTTGCAAATGGATAAAGTAAACAAATAAACGTCTGTTAAATAGCAGTATTGTTTTTTTTTTTCCACGTTATCCGATATATTTTTCAGTGAATATCGCCAAATAGTCGATAATACCGCGTAATTACATAATTCCCCAAGATATTTAAATGTCACGAAAATGGAAATGCACACTATCGGAAACGCACATTCAATGTGTATATGAAAAAAACGACTTTAAAAAAAAAAAAAAAATTACTGTCTGCTTCTTTGTTGCAATTTTGTTGAATTTATTTAAAATCGTTGATAATGCATAAAGACTAACCAAAATGGAATGCATTTTTCACCAAAACTCACTGATACTCTTCGTTGGAATATTTTGTTTTTTTTTTTTTGCTGCTGCTGCTGCTGGCTGCTTTGAAATATAATTTCGTTTAGAATTTCAACATGATATTAATCTCGGTTGTGGTATTTGTTTTTAGTTGGTTTTGCAAATTCCGCAAAAATATAAATGCAATGAAATAGAGTAGGGCAGATAAGAATTTGTGTTTAAATCATCAACATTAATTAGATGATGAATTTCTGTTTTTATTCTTACATGCAGCTACCAGAGAGGTCTGTTTACTTCCAAGAAATTTCAAATTTATTTACAAATTTACCCCCCTCTCCCTCTTTAGATTCATATAAACTAATCGTAGGTGGGTTAGAGAGAATTTTATACATTCAATCCTACTGCCGTCACGTTTGGAAACTGAATTTCATTCACACCATATACGGCCTATATAGTGAGTGAATAAAGTGGCAAGACCTCCCAATTCGTTCATTATTGTTGATGATATCAATTGTTTATTTACTTATTTATTGCAAATGTATTGTCGTTATTTTTGCTTTTGCATTTCTATTTATCCACCATCTAGAATCTGTTGCGATTATCTTTCAATTCATTTTGATTTCTGTGTCTTAATTTACGTATCATCAATTGGTAATTTTAGAATAGTTTGTTTGTTCTGGTCATTTCTCAAATTTCTTAAAATAATCGGTGCTATTTGTCACACATTGTATTGCAATTAATTTCAATGAAATACAAAATCTTATTATACACACATTTCATCATTTTTCAAAATATAAAGAAACTTTTAAGAAATGTTTGCAATGTTATGACAAAATATTGACTGTTTCCGGTTCATATCAATTTAAATATTATCATAATTTATTTTGCGCATAAACTTGAAACGAAACAAAAATGAATGCCTTTAAATTTCTCGATAAGCAAACAAATGTTTGCGAATTAATATGAATCATTTTGATTAAATTGCATATAAAATATCCAATGAAAATGCGATGTGATTTTATAAATGTTGAAAATTTTTGCCGACATTTTTCAACTAACGGAAGTTGATTGGTTGCTTGCTTGCTTGCTTGCTTGGTTTATATTTTATCAACATCTGGTCGTCTGTTCTTGAAAATGCAACAATTATTGAAAACAAATTCAAAATGAGAACAAAAACAAACAGTTGAACGAAAAGAAGTAGAAGCGAAAAAGAACAACAAAAAAAAAACCAAAAAAAAAAAAAAAAAAAAGAATGAAAAAAGAAAGAGAATAAAATGAAGCGCAAGTTAGTAACGTGTGTAGACAAAGCTTTGGCCCAAAAATTTTATATGAAATAACATCATGCATTGCATGTGGATTAATGCACATCGCGTATGTTGTATGTTTTGGTTTGGTGCTGAATTTCGTCGTCGTCTTCAGTGAACCCACAAATTATTGTATGCTCTTGTTTATTTTGTTTTCGATTTTATTTTCGTCTTAGCCATGACCTGCCCCAAAAATGGTAATACATATTAAAATCATCATGGTCTAGCTCTACCTACCAGCACGGCAGCCAAAACAAACTGTTGAGCTTCAAACATATGTCCATGAATGTTATTCGATGTACATATATAAAAACACACTCAATTATATATATATATATTTCCTTATCTGTGTCTCCCCCAATACATTCCATCTCGTTTTCGCTATATTTGTTTTTTTTCTTACTCTCACTCTCACGCGCTCTTTCTCTCCCTCTCTATCTCTCTTTTGCTTTTACTCTTCTTCACTGCCGAAAATATTTTTGGAACATGTATATATTTGCAATGGTTCAATATATGTAGAACGATGAAGTGGTGCTACAGACAGGCAACAATGCGCGACACACTGTATGTATGCATATGGATTTTTGCCAGTAGTTTGCCAAAAAAAAAAAAAAAAAAAAAACATGAACTTAACCAAACAAACGGCATAGTTTGAAACTTATTTTTACTTTTATTTTCGGCAGTCAACGAACTTTCTCTCTCTTTGTGCGCAGTTGTGTGATGTTGTTTTTGGTTGCACATTTCTGTTCTATTTATTATCAGCCGAACGTTCACCCAACTTTTGGCACATAAAGCGTTCATTTCAACGGTATGCGTTATCGTCACGACAATTCGTTGTTCTTTTTTTTTCGGGTGTTTGCATTTATATTTATTTTATATATAACAGAATGTGCAGTGCACGAGGATTATTTTTTGAAGCAAAAAAAAAAAAAAAAAGAAAAATCTGGTGTGTGTGTGTGTGTATGTGCAGATTAAATATGAGATATGACTAACCGCTCGAATGAAAAAAACAATAACAACAACTGTCAAGGGAGAACTTTTTTTTTTTTTTTTTTTTTTTTATAAATAATTTTAGTTTATTTTTTTTTTCCACAATGATTTTGCCTTTCTCAATTTTCATGCATAAATAATGTGCGTCATTTGGAAATTGTGGTGCCGTAAACAATCGCTTCTACGGATTAATATGAATGTCATTTACGCCAATATTTTCAAATAAAACAGTCGATCACGTAATAAAATACTTTTAAAATTATTTAATTACAAACCAGAAGTACTACTGTTCCAATATTTGCTCTTTTGTAGGTTTTCATTAACCACTGGGTAATTAATTTCGTTTACAAACATTCGAATAACCATCACTTTTTTTTTTATATTTTTGTTTTCAATTTTTTTTTCTTTTTGCAAATTCAATCTCGCAATAAATGCTTGTGTGGAAAAAATGCATTATTTGAGCTCAGCATTTTTGTAATTGATTTAAAAAATTTTATTTGTGAAATTTTATTGTGAAACATCATGAAAGATCAATGTACGTATAATCATAAATCATCTGGGATTATCGAGGAAATTCAATGAAAAAATAAACCATTTTAATGATTCAAATACAATCAATACGTGATATGTGGCAATTTGAATTTATTTCGAAAAACTGTCTCATAGCGCACAAATAGACAATCGATTTTAAATTGATATTATTGAAAAAAAAAAAAAAAAAAAAAAAATTATATTATTTTGTCATCGAGTTGAATATTCAATTGATATTTAGTTTTGGGCAAGTTATTGATTCAAAATAAAATCTTGAAAAATAATCGTATACACGGAACAAAAATGTTATTTTTGTGTTTTTGTTACATTCTATTTTGTCCAGTTTACGATTTTCACATCCACCTTCTGACTGTACGAAGATTTCATATACGCGGAATAATTTCGCTACAATTCTATAAAATCATCTGTAACAATTGGATTTGATATTTAGAATCTTATTTGCCACATCTATGTAAATAATCGTACTAATGATAGATGAATGCATGATTTCAACAATTCACTAGAAAGCATTAGAAAAAGCTTTATGTATTCTCATTGTATGTTGCCACAAATGGATTAAGAACAAAAAAAAGTGAATATTATCAAATGAATGAATCACCTCTTTGACCGATAATATGATTTCTTCTTTAATAACAAAAATTTTTTTTTTTTTTTTAAATATGAATCAATTGGGAAATGTTTGGAATGTGCATAAAACTAGAATTTGCTGTCCAAAAATGTGCTAATAATTTTCTAAGAAAATTTCTTTTGATCGTAATGTTTGTCGGCCCAGATTATTCAGTTACAGAATGGATGCAAATGGGATAACAGCACATTGCAACAAACAATTGCATTACATGATGTTTAAATGATGCACACACCACGTTTTATTATTATATATAGTATTTTATATATATATATTTATATGAAAGAGAGAAAATGAAAATTGGCGGCACATCGAGAGTGAGATCAAGAGAAGATAGATTCACATTGAATTACATAAGAGAACGTGTTGCTGGTAAATAATACTTTAGTCTCGTTTGCAATGGTGCTATATGCTGTGTGCAATGTATTATTTGCCATTTTATAATAATGAATGAAAATGATTAACAAATCAGCTGATTTAATGTTAAGTTCAGTGAGAGAACAATTATATTTGCCCGTATGCATACCGGTATAAAGTGAATGAGCACAGTGCATTGCATACAGCACACAATACACAGTACAGTGATAGAGAAATAATAGGGTGGCATATGTCAATTGCAAAAAATGAAAAAAAAAAAAAACATTTGCCAAACTGTAAATGATCATATGTGCAAATTTTCATAGCATTTTCCGCATATATTTTACAAGATTACTTAAAGAGATAAAAAAAAAAAATAAAGACCCTTTTGCATTCCATTGAAAATATTAAATGAAACACAATTAATGATTTTTATTTATCGAGCCACTCTAACGGTCGCATGCATTTATTTGTATGCATATAGCTTACATGACATAGAAAACATGGTAAATGCATACTAGCTGTTCGGATGTTAGTTCGATCATGTTCGTTACCAACCTTCGTAGCTGAATCGTCAAGTTCATTTGTATAGCTTCTATTGTGCCGCAATGCCGAACATAGCATCGACAAAAACTCTCACTCTTTCATTTTGTTCCTCTTTCTTTTTCTATTTTTATATTTTACTTTGCCTTTTCACCTCTCTATCCGTCTATTCGAATTTGAAAAACTTTATTTGCTTAGATTCATTGTGATTTTACTTTTAAAACCTGATACAGAGCATATTATAGATTTTTTTTTTTTTTTTTTTTCGTTTTCTTCATGTTTTCATTTCGTGAAAATTTGCATGAAAATTTTGTTTTATTTTGTAAATAGGATTAAAAGTTGTTGTTAAAATGACATTAGTTGTATTGCTATTTGGTGACAGTTTTTAATGAGTTTGATTGCTGTCACAAAAATACTGAAAGAACATAAAAATACCAAATGACAATAACAATGAACACAATTTTCAGATTTGCATCGAACAAACAGAGAACACATGTCAAACAAATAATGATATCACAACTGTTGAAATAGCATGTGCATCCGATTTCAAGCATTCAGCCAAACCTTAATTTAGTTTTCAAAAACTATTTCGACAGAATAAGAGAGTGAGAGTGAGAGAAAGAGAAAGAAGAAAGAGTTAAAAAAAAAAAATAATAGAGAGAAAGGCAATGGAAGATGAAGAGACGGGAACGGAGACAAAGGAACGATCGAGTTAGATAGAAATGCAAACATAAGAGACAATGAGGAAATGGAACAAAATAAGTGAACAAACACACAAAAAAAAAAAAAAAAAAAAAAAAAAAACACTTTGCAAGGCAATTCAATAACATTCAGCATAAACATTTTGATTTGTGGTTAAATTGTGTAAGCATTTAACAAAACATACAAAAAGGAAACAGCAGCCACAATGTGTATTTACATTTAGGACTTGTTGCAAGTGCAACATGTCGAAGTCATACAATAACTGTTGCAATATCAATGATATGAAAACAACAAATGCACAAAATAAAATTAAAACAAAGCAAACATATACACAATGAATACACAGCGACAGTGGCCGCCACAGCATCTCATCTCCATATCATTTCAATGCTATTTATGAAAATTAAAACAAAAGCAAAACTCTTGAAATACTTTTAGAGTAAAATATGTTTTGTGTCTCTAGAGTTTTCATTGAAATAACAATGAAATTCAAAAATAATAATGACCAAAAATTATTTTGTATGAAATGAAATGTTTGAAATATGAATTTTTGCTTAAATATGCTAATTATGAAAATTCTTTTGATTCAATTATTAAGTATTGAAATTAATGTATTCAATGCGTCACATAGAGCTTATAAAGAAATATCTTGAAAATGACGAAATCGAATGAATTCAATCATTCTATATTTTGATTTTGATAAATTCGGTCATCATGAATATGGATATTTAAATGGTCTTTAAGTTATAATCGGAATTCATTGTGGAATGTATATTGTTGCCGTTATGCCTATGAAGCCACCGTAAATAATGTGTGTGTGTGTGTGTGTGTGTGTGTGTGTGTGTGTGTGTGTGTGTGTGTGTGTTGGATGTGTGTGGATGTGTGTGTGCGTGTGTGGTAAGTCATATAGTTTGAGTATCAGCATCATCACAGTTCGATATTGCAATTTGATTGTGCGTTCTCAAATATATACAACAAAATTAGACAACGGCGCGGTTTGGTTGCCACTGATATGCTTACAGAGTAACAAGTGAACAAATGAAAAACGAAACTATATCCCATTATGTGTCACAATACATTGAATGCAGTACATTCAAATCTCCTGAAAATGGACGGGCATTGTGCTCTCTAGCAGCAACTGACAAAGTCGAAATTCGCCAATACATTGCCGTCAACGACAAACATACACCAAAAAAAAAAAAGCAAAAAAAAAAAAAAAAGAAATACACACACAGAGAGACATACAAACACACAAACAACAACAGCATACAATCTCAGTCATTTCTCCGGTTTATGGAAAATTGTTTGTTGAATGTTCAGTGTTCAGCGTTCAGTGTTTCCACTGAATGAATGAAGCTTGAGCATCGCATCTCACCATAATCATGCCCGGTATCTGTATCTATATCAAGTTCCAATAGTATAGCAATGTATATAAATATTTAATATTATAACATCAAAACTTTACACATCCACTTGTTGAACGAATCCAATTTCCCTGCATGTTATGTAGCATCCTATGGTATTGCATTGCATTGCATTGCATTGCAAAAGCATGCTAGTATCGCATGGCGTTGGATTTTCTTTCGTTTTCCTTTTCTTTTAGCAAAGTATGTGCGCGTATGTTCCTTTCTTCTTCTTCTTCTTCTTCTTCTTCTTTATTTTTCTTTTTCTATTTCTTCTTCTTCATCTTGTGTGTGCATAAAACTTTTGCGAATGCACAACGTATTTGATAGTTGGCATACATTTATATGAAGAAAAAAAAAAAGTATTTTTGTGTATTCGAATGGTATTTATGTTTCTTTCATTGGCACATAGCCCAACATCGGAAGTAGGCACAAAAGCATCAAAAGTTTTATATATGTACTTGTACATAGAGATTCGTCTATGATTTTTGTGAATTGGATTCGTTCAATATAACTGTTACGTTTATGGTTCGGTGTTTTATTTTACTCAATAGCAATGAGCATTTAGCCAAGTGCTTGCTATCTATTTGCTTTATGCTTCTGCTTTTCAATGGAAATAACAAATAAATTGTAATCGTGTCCTCTCTCTGTTTTGTATACATCCGATCGCTTATTTATGATGTGATTAGTGCGACTAGTTTGACATGCAGCAAAAGATATAGTAGTCATCTGATGACTGTGTATATGTACATTTGTGTGTGTACGGTGTGTGTGTGTCTGTGTGTGTGTGTACGTTCGTTTGTTTGTTTGCTTATGTTGAATGCTATGCTTGTGCTATGCATTGTATATGGTCGCGGAGGAGTTGAGCAACAAATGAAATTGTCTGCACGTGCATGCATCATTTAGATAATAGCGTTAGCCCGAAGCTGAGGCTACATTCCGAATAGGATGATGGTGAGAGTGAACACATTTATTGTTTATCGCTCGGTTAGATGTTATGAAGATGGCATATTTAGCGTAAAATGGGACAAATGATATTCTAATGTATTGTCGTCAACAACAACAACAACATATAACCATAGCCATAACCATAGTTGCATAGTCAAATATATGCATATATACATTATTATCGATACAGTGTTTTTCATATTGTGTATGGGCAATGGATATGATATATTGATGCACATGGACGGTGTCCGTGCGCCACATATTGCCAGTCAGGCCACATAGACAAACTCCATAATCGCATAAACACATGGGCACCAACCACTCTCTCACAGTGTGTTTTCAATTTTAATTAACTTCATTTTCACGAAGTGATAGCTCTATCCCGTCTATCTGACTCCACATTTCTGAAAATATTTTTAATTTCATGTGCAACGCGCGCCACTGTTATTGTTGCTGCATTTATGTCCTCTTTCTTTCTCTCTCTTCCTCTCTCTCTCTCTCTCTCGCTCTCTCTCTCGCTCTCTCTCTCTCTCGTGCTTCATCTCTCTCTCTCTCTCTCTCTCTCTCTCTCTCTCTCTCTCTCTCTTTCATTTTTCTGTTTAACATGAGCGCTCTTTTTTGTGTTCAAACGGAATTTTCGATCTTTTTATTTTGAATAAAAGCCTGATATAAAAAGTGTACGTGCGCAAAAAAAAACGTAAACTATTAAATAAAATGGAAACATGTTTTCTGTTTATTTGTGATGATAGCTTTTGTTTCGATACACCCATTTGCATTTGACTGTATTTTTCCTCAATTTATAATAGCGTTTTTTGTGTGCGCACAATTTTTTTTTTTCGTGTCATTTGTGTAAAAATGTGCTCTGTAGCGATTCGCATTTGCAATGCAAAGTACACATAATTGTTTTGGTGTGAGTGTGACTCATTTTTTTCCTATTTTCAGAGTTTATTTTTTTTTCTCACTCTCTCTATCTCTCTCTCTCTCTTTTGCTCTCTCTCTCTCTATCGTTTCATTTGTATGTATGTGTGCATATTTGTGTTTTTGAGTCTTTCATTTTGGCCACGATTATTTTCAATGTATTTGACCATTTTTGGAGGCAATTTCATGACAATATTTGCTGCTCAAATAACGGCCCACTCTGTTTACTATTATTTGTGAGTTAAGCCGTATTTATTGTTGGCTTTTTTTCCAACTTGCATATTTGTGTGTTTTTATTTTAAATTTTATTTCTTTTTTTTTTTTTTTTTCTCAAAAACCATTATTATTTTAGGCGCTTTGTGTTTCCAACAGGTTGAAGCGGTTAACAAAGAAAAAAAAAAACAAAAAAATTCATAAAAACAAAAACAAAGAACTATTTTGGCCAATTGAGTAAAAATCTTCAACAATAATGCATTTCAGATCAAGCACGGAAATGCAATCGTTGGTTGCAATCCACAAATGGATATTCAAAATCAGTAAAATGAAATGCTTTTATCCGAATTAAGTATATACGAATAGTGCATGTCTTTTATGCTGCGTGTATCACACATTTAGAGAAGTAAATAAATAAATCAAATTAGTTGATGGTTTTTTTTTTTTGTTTTTGTTTTTTAAATATTAAGTAATGGAAAACATGCAATGAATGAAAGTTGTAACAAAAGCTGGCTTCTAAAAAAAAAAAAACAAAACAAAATAAAACAAAACTAGAGTTAGCAATCCAGTAAATTTAGTAAAATTAAATAGTTTTGCTTATTGAGGTTTCGTGTTTTATGAAAATATGTTGGTTTTAAATAATTAATATGCGTATTTGGCCTAAAATAAAGGGAATTCATTTCATTTTTTACAGCGCAAAACACTCTAGAAATCAGATTGGAGCAGATTACAATGTCGACAAAACAAAAACAGCAACAACAACAAAAAAATAAATAAACCGACATACAGAGCGAGAAAGAGAGTGAGAGGGAGAGGGAGAGGGAGAGAATGAGAGTGAAAAACAGAATTCCACAATTATATTGAAAATGCGCAAGCTCAATTGTGCTCAGTGAATAAAACAACAACAATAACAACAAAATCGGCAACAACAAAAATTAATGAAATTTAAATGCAAGCATTTTTATTCACATCGAGTCCATTTCACATTTCACAAATGTTAGCTGCTGCAATTCAAACAAAAAAAATAAAATAAATTATACAAAGAGAATGGAGAGAGAGAGCGAGAGAGAGAGAGAGAGAGAGAGAGGGAGAGGGAGAAAAAAAAAAATTTCGATCGCAAACATAGAAAGGAAATTTATATCTTTGATCAACGCAAACGTTGCCAACAAACAAAAAAAAAGCGGTAAAAATGAACACAATAGATTTATTTCTAATTCATTTTATATTTTACATTTTATTTTATTTTAACGACAAAGCTAATTAGAAGTTGGGCAACAAATTAAATTTTATTTTCATCTGATTGAAAACAAAGTTGCATTTTACCATAATATTCTAGCGAAAATAAAGGGAGCATGTAATTGGGGCTTTTTTTCTTTCTTCTACCATTTCCGTTTAAATGCATATGCAACTAAACAATATTTGAATATTTTTGTCATATTCATGAATCATAAAGACTTTTGGCTGAATTTTCTGAATTCTTTCCAATAAAAACGATCTTTTCTCATATTTTCATTAATTTAAGCTTTAAGGAATCCAGGAATTCACGAAGAGAAAATTGTAACAATAATCTGTGAGGACACCACAGGTCATATAATTAAACATTTTTGCATTTTCAATGAAAATATTTCCTTCAAATATGCTTTAGAATTAGAATCGTGAACTTTATAGTATGCATTGGAATTGTATATTCTTAAGTGTTGTGAATTTCATGAAAAAATTTTTACATTGTACGAAAATCCAAAATAAATTGTCAATCATAATTTGTAGATTCGCAATCAGTTTTCGTATTGACTCAATTTAATGATATTTACGAGCGTATGCGAAGAAAAAGAAGAAGAAGAAGAAGAAGAAATAAAACGTATATTGTATGTGTCTAATGAGTGTTTGAACATTGCCAAGTTAAATATCGAGGTAACACGAGCTATTGTGAATGCAATGGAAAAGAGTCAAAATCATTACCACAGAGAACTATTACAAGCGTATTCTCGCTCACTCATTCTCAATGTTTCTCTTTCTATGTTTTGTGCTTCTCTCCCATTTCAATCATTTATTCATTGGCAATTTGTGAATGTGGTTCTTCTGGTCCTACACACCGCGGCAATTAATTATATTGTTGTTGTGTGTAGTGTTTTTTTTTTTCTTCTTCTTCTTCTTCTTCTTCTTCTTCTCTTCTTTTCTTGATTCAATGCTCTTTGCACCGCACTGCATTCGATAAACTTGGCATTTTCTTTTCGATTTATGCATACACCCAAACATTCGGCACATACATTGGTCGTCAATCGCTCACACTTATATATTCATTCGTGCGCGGAATGAGAATGCGAATAAGAATATTGTTAAAATGTTTCCCGTGAGTACAGTTCACAAATCTACACATACAAATGCATACATTCGCACTTAAGCTATCGAAAAAAAAAAAAAATTGCATTCTATTTATTTATTTATATAAATTTTGTTTTGTTTTTTTTTTTTCGTTGTTGTTTCGTTCGTAAAGCAAGCTTTTATCAACTCTGGACTTGTTGCTTACTGCAGTGAGATCAACATTGTATTCGTTTGTATTGTTGTTGTTAGTTTTTTTTCTTTTTTTTTTTTTTTTTTTTTGTGCTGCCAACCAACTCGTTTGTGAACGTTATTTCGCCTATTACTGCAATTAGATAGATTTTTCTTTTGGCAGTGTATGGCAACGATTCATTGGTTGCCTAGCATTTTGTAGTCTACAACTTGCATGTATTAGTACAGGTGTTCTTAATTTTGAAAAAAAAAAAACAAAAAACTGAACGCAAATTGTACAAAACTTGAATTTTCTGTTGGCAGTCACACTGAATAGGATGATTGCATTTACCTTGAATTTATTTACTTTGCTCTTTATATATATATATATGCCTTCTTTTTTAATGTGTGCAAGCATGCGGGGAGGGAGACCCGCATCGAATTCGTTTCATTCTATTCCAATGATTGTTTTCTCTGTTTTGCGCATGACGTTACTGCAACAACATTGCAATTGTTCTCTCAATTTGATATGTTTTCAACTAAACAACACAACAACGAAAAAAAAAATATATATATATTAATTTAATATCGGTTCACTCACCACGGAATATATGGATAGATCATTTATTTATTCTTTGCGATGGATCGTCATGCCAATGGAGTAGTTAATGATTGGCAGCATTCTAAAGCTTGTTTTTTTTTTTTCTTCTTTTATTCTCTCTCTCTCTCTCTCTCTCTCTCTCTCTCTCTCTCTCTCTCTCTTTTCAATCTTTGTTAAATTCTGTTTTTCTACCATTGGCCATAACCGATATGGTTTTTAGGCGAAGGAAAAATCCAATTACTGTATGTGCGGCCAATTGGCATTACAATTGGTGTATATAAAATTATTCTTTTTCATTTATATTTTGCGATGTTTGATGTGATTCAATTTGATGCGAAATCAATCTTTTTTGTTTTTGTACGATTGCTTGGATTTTGATTCATTTCAACACATAGATTGATCTATGTTTTATTAAGTATAAATTTGTTATTTTGTTTTTTTGCTAGCTTCAATATTTGACTTCAATTTTTAATAAATTTTCGTAACATTGCGAAACATTCCATCGAAAAAAAAAAAAAAAAAAAATTGAAAAATAAATCAAAATATTTTGTCACTACTAATACTAATTGAAGTAGATGGAAACAGATTATATTCTCGTTATTTGGTCGTAATAGAATGTATGAGTTGAACACCTTGAAATTTGAATTTATTGGGCACTGAAAAAGGTTTTATTAAACCCCACAAATTATGGAATAATTGAAATGAGTGAATTACTTTATATAAAAATTTATTACAGAAAATAAGAAAAGATACGTCCATTGCAAAGACAAACATACACACATCGAGAGTATCTGAATGATTTTCAATCGAAATTTTATACATACACACTTACTGTTATTAACGGACACGGACGGTCACATGCGAATGCATCAATCAATGAAAAGTCAACAGTTTGGTTTTCTTTTTCGTTTCGGTTCTTGTTTTTTTTTTTTTTTTTTTTGAAAAAATAATACTTGTCAATAGGATAATTTACCAACCAATATCGATTAGGTTATAATATATTCCACTTGTAACTATAAATATATATATGATTTCATGTAATAAATTTGTAAATGTAAAAGTATTTGTGATAAGAACATGTAGTAATAATGATGAGAGCATATAGAAAATTCATGCTTACAAATAACTGAGAGATTCACTAATCCATAACCGTTTCATGGTTTAAATTTGTCATTTTTCAACATAAACTTGTATGCATTGAAATCTATTGCATTTCGATAAAATTTGATGGTTTGAGATGCGTAAGGATGTGTGCATGTATCAAATATACAATAATGCTATAGGATAAATTAAGTGAAAAAGTATAGCATGAAAACAAAATTGAAAACCCGGTAATGTTGATGACTAAATAATAAATGAAGATTATCATTTAATGTGATTAATTATTATGTATGTATTTGATTATACAATTCAATTCAATTTGTTTCGGTTATAAGTATTTGAGTTTAATGACATAGATATCTACGTATACTTTTGCCACTTTATGTATATTGAAATAATGTATGCTCATTTAACGGCTACAGGGGCCACTTACGGCTGTTATGTCTTTACATTACATGCACACAATTAATAAGGTAAACATATTTTATTTGCATCGCCTTCTGAAATCTATACAATGCCACTATCTGTTTTACATGAGATGTTCGTTATTGATGTTGCTGTTGTTATTATTGCTTGTTTCAGTTAACTTTTTTATTCTTTCTCCTTCTCTCTCTTTCTCTCTCTCTCTCAGTCTCTCTCTCGCTCTCGCTCTTCCTCTCTCTCTCTCTCTCAGTCTCTCCCTCTCTCTCTCTCTCTCTCAGTCTCTCCCTCTCTCTCTCTCTCTCTCTCTCTCTTGCTCCCGCTCTTGCTCTCTCTCACACTCTTTATCTTTTCTTTCATGTAAGTACATACATGATAAACGCATACAAATCACAAATCCATACTTGCACTTTTCTGTTGATTTAATCGAATATAGTAAAGCATTTATTGTACTAATATTCCCACCAAAACCATTCCTTCTTATTCTGTTCATTTGGCATACATAATAAATGAAGACACAACCAAATTGCCAGGATATATATATATATAAATATATGGATTTGTATTTGATATTTGGTGTGAGTGAATAAGTAACTGAGTTAGTGAATTGTGTTATGTACAAATGCAAAGCGTAATTATGCATTCAAATGATAATTTCCAAGGATTTTGTTTTTCATCGTTCATCAAATTGATAATTTATAGTTAAATTGCATAAAATTTGATACACTTGTCACATATCTTTCAATGACCAAGCCAATTCATGACGGTTTTCATCGTGCCATCAACCATTGACCACTTTATTTGATTGTTGAATCCAATTTTAATTTGGTTGGAATTGCACACACACACACACACTCACACCCACCGCAATGGCTAGATAATGAAACTTGAGCAATTATTTGCTTTCGGCTTGTATTTTCTTGTTTAATTTTTTTTTTTTTTTTTTTCTTCGTGATTTTGTGTTTTTCATCATTAGACAAAGAATATACATTTTGAAGGTAAAATTGACCAAGCATTTTAACCAATTGTATGACTAAGCACACAATTTCAATTGAATTTAGAATGGGTGGTATGGTGTGATGTTGTCGAATGAAACGAAGACATAAACTACATTATTAGAGTGTATAGTTTTTGTATCAAAAGTGTAATTTTATTGATAATCATGTATTATTTGCCACACTTATCCATACCACAAAACGACAACACTATTCAATCGAAAATGCCATCCCGTGGCACTTATGTGCAAACAGAATGTTGCACATTGCATATTGCACATTGCCATACGCGATATATACAAAGGTCAAACACATTGATATATACATCGTATAAAATATTTCATTATGTATATACATATATTTCACATGCATATACATAACCCAATATGTGATGGCATGACACAACCAATCCACAAAATTAAATTTTCCTTTCAAATTAATATTTAAGGTGTGGTCCTCATCACTAATAGGGAAACTATATTATTTTCTAGCTTTGTTTTGTATGTTGCTGTTGCAACGGTTTTTGTGTTTTTCTATCGTTTGGTTTTGTGTTGCAATTCTTGAACGTGCAATGACAAAAGCACGTTGACACCGCAATTACACGGTTCGAAAGAGTGAATGAGTAAGCAAGAAAGCAATGGAAAGAGTGAGAGTGAGAGAGAGAGAGAGTGAACAAGAGACAGCAGGTCCAATTCTTAGGAATAGACCTCACTTGAATTTCCTTTTCATTTAAATGGCATTTGACCAAAGAACTGTTCCCATATGAATATTTTAAATCGAAGAAGGAACAATAATAATTGTTATTTTAATCGCCATTTTCATTTTCTCATCGTCCAAATACACACCAACTCTAGACCTGTTTTATTTACGATTTGATGTCATGCACTTTCAATAGCAAAATAACAAACAAACCGAAAAAAAGCGTACACACACACACACACACACGTACATAATTCACAAACAGCTCCGAACTTCCCGAATATGTCATCATGAATTGTATTGCGCCTTGGTTGAATTTCATTGCGAACCGCTGTGTGTATGCGAATACACAATTTTTCTTCCTCTTTATTCTTTTTCAGTGTTTTTTATCATCTTTGGCAAAGGAGACATGCCATTAATACTCAATGCCTAATACATGGGCAAACAAAAAAAATATTGGGATAGGTCAGGATTTGGGTGAGCGTGCTTCGTTCAAGTTAATGCATAAGTCGGTAAGCCCAAAAATAAACGGACGTTAAAATCGTATCGCACTCTTTCTTGTTGACGCGCTCAATTTATGAATGTATATATGGCGGTATTAAAGCAGGCATACATATGTTTACACAAATATATATTTAAAATATATATATTTTATATGTACGCATATTGAATAAACGCACATATGTGCACGTCATTACAATGAACTGTTCTCTTTGAAACAGAAAAAAAAAGAGAAAAAGAAAAAAAAAAAATTAAGTCTTCATTTTTCGTATTTTCTGACATGGCATTTTATTCGTACATTTTATTGTGTATGCTTGTATGTACGTATATATCGCAATGAAATAAATGGCCCCTGTTCAGTTCAGTGCATTCGAAAAAGAAATTATATTTATTTAATTTTTTGTCGTTTTCTCGCTCTTTTTTTTTCTTTTCTTTTTTTTTTTTTTTTTAGTAAAAACATTAAAATTGAACAACCGTTGAAATACTGGCATGTAATTACTGACATTCGTTGGCATCTGGAAAAGTATATAGTTTGCGAAGCATAACCAAAAATTAAGCATCATTGAGAGTTGACTTATTGCAATTGTAATAGCACAAGAAGTCGCTTTGTTTCATTGTAATTAAAATAAAAAGTTTGAATTAAGAAGAAGCAAAAAAAAAAAATATGTATGTTCATGTGCACAATATCATGATATATGTGCTCGGAGCATGCTTTATGCCATGGTTGTCGTTTGCTTCCCAGTTTTTTCACTCTTTTTTTTTCTCTCTCTCTCTCTCTCTCTTTCTTTCTCTCTCTTTCTTTCTGTTTCTCCCTCACATGGTTTTCTCTATTCTCCGAGAAGAAGAGAAAGAGAACATGATGTTGTTTGTGCAATGAACACTCAACTAGGATTCTTGTATGTTAATAGGATTGCTAAAATTAGCGCTATTCACACTTAATGATTTATGAACGCCAATTTTCTTGGAATAAAAAGTTAGTCACAAATTAAGTTTGTTGTGCACTAGATGCACAAGGGGCCGATTAAAAATATATATCATGTTATAAAATCAAAAAAGACAAACAATATTTTACGGCATTCTTTGTAGTGTTTTTGTTTTTGTTTTTAAAATTCTGCTTTTAAATAAACAATGATTGATTTGTTGAAGATGAATTATGAAAATTTATTTTGAAAAATCAATTTTCTTAATGCGAACAAAAACATTCATGTGTTATCAAAAGCGGAAAAGAATTATTGATCATGCGATCATTGATCATGTTATCCACAATAAATTTTGTAGAAAAATCGAATCAATTGTCATTGAGATAGACAATTTTGAAGAAAATGATGCAAATTGAATTCGAAAAACGATGGAAAAATAACGAATAGAGAGCAATGTGAGAATAACAAATGTGAATGAAATAGTTTGTGGGACAAATAGCATGACAACACGAAAAAAAAAAAGAAAAAAAAAAAACTGTACACAGCTGAAGTCAACATCAGAGGATCGAATGTGTCGAGCAAGATAAGACGAAACCGAGGTTATATTGCTTAAAATGTTATTGGCCGATTGCGATATATGGCATACACAGTCATAGCCACAGCAGAGCAACAATACGCAAATCCATATCTGTTTATATTCGGTGATATTTTTCTCTTCTCATTCTTTTTTTTTCTTTTTTTTTTTTCTTTTTTTCTTTTTGTTCTTTCATTTTATTCTGTGTATTCATTTTCGCTTCGTTTATAAATAATTTCACAACAATCGCATAATGTTTTTTCGATAAAAAAAAAGAAAAAAAAAAAAAATTAAAAAATAAAACTCAAAAGAAATGCCACGCATTGTGTATGCGTTTACAAATATGCATATATACAAATCACACACACATGCTGATTGCAGAGCAATTCTCCGTTTAAAATTTATTTTATTTTCATTTTTATTTTTGCTGATGATCGTTGGGGTTGATGACTTTTTACATTGTGATGTTTATTGCATGATTTTGTTTATTCTTGTTTGGTTGTTATTATGTTCTTTGTATTTTATTTGTATTTATTTCGATTTCGATTTCTGTGACACTAAACGGGAGCGCGATTGTCCAACATCGTGAGTGAGTGCATATATGCTTCTTTATATATATATTAAAATTGTATATTGTTTTTTTTTTTTTTTTTTTTTTTTTTTCTTTCTTGTGTTTGTATTTCGTATATTCCATATCTCATTTATTTACGAAATCGGTCATTGGATTTCGCACACGTAAAAATTGATGAGTGAAGCGTGCACACAATTTCGGTATATTGACAATTATTGGATCACCGAAATCATTTTGTAAATAGGGGAATGACCACAAAATAATGAACTCACAAGAAAACAGAGCACGCATATATGCGTTCAAAAATGAACTAAAGCCAATCAATTGATATATTCTCACACAATTGTTTTGCTCCTTTTCAACACATTATCAGCGTTCGGCAAACGTTCTCGCTTAAATATTATTAATATTTTTTTTTTTTTTTCTTTTTTTTTTCATATATATTCGCCAAGCAATTTGACCAGAAAACAATTGTTTAAACACAAGAAAAAAAAAGCGCACAAATTAAAAGAAAAACTCAAAAAAGCGAGAAATAAATCAACAATATGAACACATATGACACCAATGAGAAAACAAAAATAGTGTAACAATATTGAGATCATTTACCGCCAATCCTTTTTCGTTTGTGATGATCATGTGCACTTTATTTCCAATCAACCACATCAAAATATCTTCATCGAACTTAAATCGTTTAGTCAATGTGTGTGAATTAACTTTGTTGTTGTTGTTGTTGTAATGTCGAAATTCAAATAAAAAAAAAAAAACGTTTTCTTTTCTCTTCAAATTTATCGGTCACATCAAAGCTATATAAAGAACAGTTTCGAACAGCAATTCTCTATTTATTTTTATTTTTTTTTTATATCACTCTCTTTCTCTCTTTTTTTTTCTTCTTTAAAGCAATACAATTTTCAAAATCATCACTATAGTTTAATTTAAGGCGAAATGAAATGATTTCACCGTTGATTTGTAATTTAATTTTTTTTGTTGTTTGTGCATATTTTTTTTTTCTTCTCCTTTATTTAACGTTCCACATGATGTAATCACAAAACTTTTATTTCACAATATAGTAAAGTCACTTTTGAATTTTATTTTTAACGAAAATAACCGATTTGCTTTTGAAAAAAAAAGCGTTCATTATTATTCACTTATCTAATTCAAACGAACATAAAATTAAATAAAAACACACAGCAAAATATAGAAAAATTTAACATTTTTTTTTTTTAAAATGCTACATTTTTTGATTGGTTATTATTATTCAAAGAAAATTTCAAAATAGAAAAAAAAAAATTATAAATTTCAATAATTGTTTCTATTTATTGATATATTTTCAACAAAATCACACAAAAATCGTTTGAAAATCAAAATATTCTGAATAAATAGTGAAAACTGTTCATTTTGTTTCGCAAACAAAAAAAAAAGAACTAAAATAATAATAATAAGAACTCAGTTGATCGTACAAATTGTGTTGCAGCAAAACAACTTGATTTTAACAATTCATTTGTCACAAAACATCAGTAATCCTTTTTACGATGAATTCATTGTTTTTTTGTTTTTTTTTTCGTTCATTATAAAAAAATATATTTATAATATATTATTATATATGTGTGTGTATATTTCACAGGTTCAGAAATGTGTTTAAATTTTTGAAAACCAAAAAATAAAAAAAAAAAAAAAATGAAACAAAACAAGAAACTCGTTCGAATGTTTAGTTTAGGAACTCGAGATCGATTGATTCCTTTGTCGTTTTAACTTTTTGTTATGATATATTAAATGCAACTGAATGCGTTCTGTTCGCATAAATCCGTGGTAAATATGTGTTCAAATTGAATGTCACGAATTATTTTTGCAAAAAAAAATAATAAATATTAATAAATTTTGTTGTTCGAATTAGCCAACGTTCAAAACACCCGCGGCTAGTTTTTCTTATTTTTTGTGGTTGAATTTTTTTTTATTTTATTTTTTGATAAATTCAGCTTTTCTTTCATTCATTTTATGCACGCAAAAAACATACGTACTATCAATATTTTTTATGTTGTATTTTGTTCTCTGTCGTTTTGGTTTGTTTTGTTGAGAAAGTGCATTTTTTTTTTTTTTTTTTTTTTTTTTTGTTGCTTTTTGTAGTAGTTGTTATTGTTGTTATTTGGTTTTTTTTAGACAGCGTGTTATAAATTAAATAATACGTTTGTATAGAGAAAATTATTCTGAAAATAAAATTTTAACGCATTCGGAACGCCAGTCGGATCTAAGCGAAAAAACGCGTCCGAAAAATGCGTTCCGCTGCATATTGTTGCGTTTATGCGACTGAAAATTATATCAAACCGACATTCAATTGAGAGCGAAACAGTTTTCCAGCGTGTGATAAAGATATAGGATGCGCATGCGATATAATATACTATGTACAGCTTGAGACGGAAATACACACAGCCACGGCATTGTGTGTTTCAGTTTTTTTTTTTTCGCTTTTTTAAATAAAACGCCGTTTTTTTCTGTTTTATTTTACATTGCTCCGCTCATCGTCTTTATTTCTTCTCACTCTGTCTTTCGGGTTTTTTTTTTTTTTTTTTTTTGTAAATTTATATGTTTTTTTCGCAGTGTTCCGTTTCATTTTTATTTTCTTCTTCCTATTCTTATTTATGTAATGCAACCAAAGTTGTGTAAGTGAATTGCAAACATGTATGCGTTTGTGTATTAATGTGTGCAGCGGATGGTTCGCCTTTTTATTTTTGCGCGCCTTAGTTATTACTGTATGCGTTCATGTAATGCTCTAAGTGCATCATACACAATTATGCCCTAGTATTAAGTATTGTGTATACAGTACAGAGAATAAGTAAAGTTAGTAACATACGGATCCGTGGAGACGTGACGAAAGACGTAGAATTCGAACACGAAACAAAAAAAAAAAAAAAAAAAAGACGAAAGAATTTTACAGTGCCCAAAGATCGATTTGAAAATACATCTGCTTACAACCCCATAATGAATTTTCGACCCGAATTGCATGCAGATCAACAGAGGACATGCCGTTCGGGCTTTACAAATCGAAAATGAGAAAGCACCTTATTTGTTACAACACTGAGTGAGAAGTGACGATTTTGTCGATTCAAATTCAAAATATGCAGCATAAACTGCCGCACTGTGTTATTTCAACGGAATTGTTTTCCTTTACTTTTCATTCTACCAACGCACAAGTTCAATTTTTAAAGGAAAAAGAAACGAGTGTGCGGCACTTTTGGCCGCTACTGACTGATTAGCGCAAAGACATGCAACTCTTAGAAATTGTGTATTATTGTTGTTATTATTATTATTATTATTTATTATTATTGCTGGCATTCAATGCTGTGTGCAGTGTGCACTGTAAGTGTTTATGCAAGCGGGTAGTTATGTCTTCTTACTTTGCTTGACAATGAGGAGAGTAGAAAAATCATGGCGTTGCATGTGTGCTTTGGTGCCGCTGTGTTCGTATTCGATTTTGGTTCCGCAATTTTTTATTTTTCCTCTTTTCTCTTCTCATTTCGTTTTTTTCTTTCTTTCATATTTTTATTTGAGTGTAAAAGAAATGCAAGACGCTGGAGCATCATCACATTGCACACACGACGTAAACGACGAAAGACCGAACTCTTGTGTTTCATTTAGTGCATGGTGTTCGTTGTATTTCTAGGGAGAGAGAGAGAGAGAGAGAGAGAGAGAGAGGAGTGAGTGAGAGAGGGAGAGAGAGAGAGGGAGGGGTGAAGGAAGAGAGAAAAAGAGAAAGAGAGCGAAGGAGAAAAAGAGAGAAGAAGCGAGAGAAAGAGTATCCAAAGAGTGTACACGATGTTCGTACCATTTGGATGTGTTTATTCAACGCCAGAAGATGAAGTAGGGAGCTTGTGTGTGAGTGTCGCACAGTGGAACATTGAAAGATGCCGACGTCAACCGTGTACATTGTCATGTATAGGTTACGAATTCATCGTCATCATATTCAATGGGCAAAAGCTTCTAAAAGCCATCGCAGTACTCATACTCTAAACGAATACGCTGCCATCGCACACCACACATCCATAATTATATTTATATTTATAACAGTAGATTGGACAGACGTGCACGAGCTCTCATTCTCTCCGTGTTATCGCTTCTTATTGCATTTTTTTTTTTTCTTCTTCTTCTTCTTCTTCTTCTTCTTCTTCTTCATTCCATCCGCTTCGTTTTGTAGTTGTGAAATTTTTCCTCTTTCGCCGTTTGTGTCGTTCTATCGGAAAAGAGTTAGCACGAAAGCAATTTTTACGACAAGCTTCAATTAATTTCTGAAGGGGAAGCCACGGGTTTTTCAAATTCGAACGTTCAACTGTGTTTGTTTTATATATGCATGTGTGTTTGTTTGTTTGTTTGTATGTGTGTGTGGCGCGTTTTTCTCGTTCTTTTTTTCTTTTGCTTTTTTTCACTCTTCCCTCTTTTTCTTCCTTTCCTTTTTTTTCTTCCTGTATTGGTTCAACTATTATTCTTTGCAAAGATCTATTCTTGCACGGTTTCGTGAGTGTATACGAAAAGGTTTTGGTTGATAAAAAAAAAAAGAAGTACACAAGCGAACAGTGCATTTTGGTGTTGGTAATATTGCAATGTTCATCGAATAGGACCATCGGCGGCGCTGCATTATATATGTATGCCGTATATTATTTGAGTAGAACATTTTCTTGCCACTTAAATGCACTTGTTCCTGGTTTCGTTGATGCCGCTTCTTCTTCTCCTCCGTTTTACATTCTGTTTCTTATTTTATTTTATTTTTTATTTTTTATTTTTGTTTTTTACTTTTCGTTTTCTTTTCTCGTATTTGTCATTCGAAGTGCGGGGTCGAGCAAAATGAACACAAGTTGCATTCAACAAATGAATAGTCAAAAAATTACATCATGTTCCATTGCAAGAACTTGATCCGCTCATTTCGTTTGCCAGGCTACTTTTTCTGACATTGAGTCAATTTCAATTCGCATTTCTTTTAAGAAAAGAAAAATGAAATAAGAAGAAAAAAAAAAACAGAGAAAAAGAATGAAAGAATTATTATAAGAAATATGGTATGGAAACCAAGAAATAATGTCGTTCTGTGTACAAAAATTTCTTTAGTTGGCATATTGGTTGCTTTTTACGGTCAATTGAAATAAAAGGAAATGATTCGAAATGGAATGGTATAAGTCGATAGACGACAAGTAGAACAGAACTAATTCGTTTCGATTTGCCGTTGGCTCAAACTTCAAATGCGACACATTGTCCAATCTTTAATTTTCAATTGATTTTCATGTTTTTCTCATATTAAATTCAATGAAATTCTAAAATAATAATAACAATAATAAAAAATACACATATCTCTTTCTCCTCCTATGTGTATTATATATTCCATATTATTATGACAATTCCAAGAAGAATAATATAACTAGCAAATTTTCAATTTAATTGAAAATGATGAAAATTTAATAGCCCATTGCGGACGAAAAATAAAATCAAATCGTTTAATATATAGAATATGGAACTAACATAAAAATAAATGCAGAATGCCAAATCGGTGGAAAATGAAAATAAAAATAAAAATAAAGAAAAATAAAAAAAAACAATAACAAAAGATTCGAATTGAACAATTGAATACGCGTAATAAATTATATCGTCGAATATGGAATTGTACGATGAATTTACATATTTCGAGAATTGGCAAATATGATGAGTGCTTATGAATATTTTGTAACCGAATCGCCCGCTTTATTGCGTTTTTCAAAAGAACATTTCCAATATTTTTATGAAAACAATATCCGCGCTTATTATTGTTGATATTTTTTTTTTTTTTTTTTTTAATTCGGTTTAGTCTCATTGATTTTTTTAACGTTTTTGATTTATTTTCTTTCGTAAACGGAATCTTTATTTGAATATTTTTTATTTCCGTTTTAAATCAAAATAAAATGAAACCAAACCTCCTTTTCAAATGACATATGGCGCTTCAGAGCTTTATTATTTCCACATACTGATCTGCGTACTATTACGATGAATATTTGATGCAAATATATTGTGCGATCATATTGTATTGTCTATTTGTTTTGCTCTTTCTATTTATATTTTCCTCTCTCTTCCACTCTCTCTCTCTCTCTCTCACTCTCTCTTTCTCACTCTATCTTTCTCACTCTCTCTCTCTCTTTCTCACTCTCTCTCTCTCTCTCTCACTCTCTCTCTCTCTCTCACTCTCAATCTCTCTTTCTCTTTCTCATTTTTTCTCTCTCTCTCTCTTTCTCTTTTTCTTTCCTCCTATCATCCGCTCTTTATGGTTTAAAATGAGTCATAAGCCTGTTGCATTGGCCAATCATTATAATTGTCACTCTGCATTCGCATTTTGATCCTCTTTTATACATTTTGTATATCAACAATTGTTAGACGTTTGAGTGTAAATTTTTTTACGTGAAGTGGAAAAAAAATAATTAAATATTCAGTAGAACGACCAAAAGCGATCGAAAAATTCTACGAAATTTATGAAAAAGGCAAAGAGAAAGTACGCAAGAAATAGAAAAAAAAAACTATTGCTGAACAGCACCGTACTTCCTTAAATTATTCAAAAAAGCCACACAAAGCACACACACTCACACACACACACACACACACACACACACACACACTCTACATAGAAACATATATTTTTTCTTCTTCTTCCCTTCCACTTTTCAATATTAAAAATTAAAAATGATGAGAGAGAATGGTTGTACGAGAATTGTAAATGAATTTTCAAAACAATTAAAAGGTGTCATCACAGTTGTTTTTTTTTTTCTTCCATTCAAATTGAATTTGATTACAATATTTATTTCAGGAAATAATAGTCGGCTTAGTACGAAATCTAGTTATACATTTTAAAACAATGGACGTTCCGTTTGGAAAAATTCGGAACGATTAACGAAATAATAATTTTAACTCATTTATTAAATAGAAATGAAAAAAAAAAAATCAATTTGAAAAAAAAAAACAACTAACAATTGTAATTCAATTACGAATCACCAATGTTTTGAAACTGCTTTTTAATTCCTTTTTTTCCTTTTTTTTTGTTTTTTTTTTTTTTTTGTAAAATAAAGAACAATACTTGATCGTGCATAGTCTTTCCGTTTCGATTTAAATATCGAATTATTCGAAAATATTATTTACCGTTCGTTTGCCATACGCAAAATTTGTTATTTGCACCAAACACATCGTTTACATTTTACAAGTCAAACAAATCAAAAACATTTTCAGCACTGTTGCTTCTCATCGTTTAACTTGTTGTACCCGAAACTGAACTCGAATGCAACAACTGAATTTTCACTTCCACTTATGTTCTACCAAGTCGAAAACCAAAAAATCACTATCACATAAAATGAACTCACTTGTTGCTCACAACCAACTTGCAAACTTAAACTTCGGCAAGCTCAGGATCAACAGCAAAATACTGAGATATCTTTCGTTCGCCGGATTTTTTTTCCCATTTACCGGAAAACAAAACAGAATAACTAGTAGTAGTGGGAGTAAGGGGTGAAAGAGAAAACGAATGAGAAAAAAGAAATGAACAGTGAAGAAAAAAAAAGAAGAAGAAGAAAAAAAAAAATAAATAAATATATTTATATACGGATGGATAATGTGAGCCAACCCGAGCAAGAGTGTGTATGTTATTCGTGCTCCATGTTAATGGTGTGTTGGATGGAATTGCATTTTGTCGATTACATACAACGAATCGAGACACGTTGGCCATAGCCCGTAACATTGCTGTACACTTTCCTTTCCATTCCAAAATCAATTTGGGTTGAGAAAAGAGCACGGTGCACGAAAGATATTTTAGATCCCCACTAGAACTTTTCCCGAAAAACTATACCCCACAGAAAAGAATGCAATATGCATTGAATGGTGTGATGATGATGATGATGGCGATGTCGTTAATATATCGTTGGTATTGGTGGTGGAGCCGTTACAGCAGCAACAGCAGACAGTTGCCGCTTGCTTTTTCTCTTGTGAAAAGATTGTTATGTGCAACACACAGTGCATAGAATAGCAGAGGGTATAGATGATATTTTATGAAAAATCGTTCAAACTATAGAACGGCCCCAAAAATCGGGCACTTGCATTTTTATTGAACATTGCAATAGCTTTCGTAAATCGTAATGTTAACGAATGAAAATTTATTTATTTTCTCTTCATTTTTTTTTTTTTTTTTTGTTTTTTATTTTTTTATCAATAATTTTCCAATGAAATTTTGTTTGAATCGCCTTGTCGAATAAAAGAAGGACCGATATAGGGTCACATTGCAATGAAAACTATTTTCATGTTGTTGAATTGAGATTGTACACAGTGAGAAAACATATATATATATATATATTTATAATATAGATATAGCATAGACGCAATACGTATAGTCGCAAATTGGCGAGAGTAGAACAAACGAATTTATACATATAGCGTTGAACGTTAGTCGAATGATGCACACATACCTTCAGGAGTGTGATAACAACGGCGAAGGACAAGAAAATAAGAGTAGAAGAGAAAAATAGACAAAAGAGAGAATGAAAGAACGATAGAGAAAGCGAAACAGAGAAAAAGAATGAAACAAAAAAAAAAGAAAAAAAAAAAAAGACAAATCATAGAGTGGGCTGCTTTTTTAGGGTGTAGTTTTTATAATATTTATAGTTTGGCGAAGATACAGACATACATATGAAAGCGACACAATATTTGCTTCGATATAGGGATATCTTGTGTCGCTAGAGCCGCTTTTTGTCCGTTTCCGTTTATATGTTAAATCTCGCACTCGTATACGATTATGTGTATGGTGTTGTTTTTGCTTCGTTTTTTTTTTTTTGTTTATTATTATTGTTATTTTTGTTGTTGTTATTGTTGTGGATGCATCTTTCGATATATGCCATTGTATACAATGCATGTAATGGCAAACTGTTACCAGAAGGAAATAATGGAAAGGTTGGAGCCCCTTCACATTTTTCTTGTTCATTAATAATATTCTCGGGCAGTTCAAGAAATGAAGGCAAACATAAAACAAAAACAAAAAAAAAAAAAAAAAACTACGAAAAATATGCAACACAAAAATTAAAATCCATTAATTTTATATTTAAATCCGACGATGCAACGACAACGGCAATGGCAAAAAATAAAAAAAAGAAACAACAACAAAATGAAGCTTTTTTCCCAATTAGTTTCGGGTGCTTTTTGCGCTGCTTCATTTTTAATTTCTGTCGTTGTTTTTTTTTTGCTCGTCGGAAACTAAAAGTAATGAATGGGAAGGGACAAAGTACGTGGCTATGTAATTTGTTTATGTGCAACAAACATAAGATGAAAAAAAATGAGTCATTTTTTTTTTTTTTTTTTTTTTGTGAATATTTGTTCGACCTTCTTCTCATGCCATGCCATGGTTGCTCACCCTTAGAAATTATTTACGTAAGTTTGCTATGTATTATGCTTTCAGATAGTTTGAAGATTTCTCTGTTGCACTTTATTTTTTCTTTGGGTTTCTTTTTTTTTTTTTTTTGTGTTCATTCCTTCGCAGTTAGGTGTGTGATGGAAAATGAAAAGAGCATGAAGCGTCCACATTTATGCACACGCTCTGCCAAAAGTGTGTGCAACTCCTGGCTATACACACATACACACAAGAATATAAATACACACACAGACACATTGAAATCGATTTGATATCCAATAAGAAATGAGTTCGATCACCTTTTTTGATAATTTTTTCTCATTTATTTTCCATATTACTTTGCCATAGATTTTTTCCCACCCGTCCTCGAACTGATTACGTTCTATGTATTGGTAACCAAATTCTTAGTGCCTGACTTAAACTGTCTCTCATTCATTCCTTTATTTACCAGTTTGAAATCTCGTTTATTTCGTAGATTGGCGCACTATACGCTCTGAGCACTGTGTGATCACCCACAAAATGCATATAGCCATAGACTATAGAGATGCATTTCGGTCCTGTATAATACCAATATTTATCCATGTGCCGAACGTATTTATACAAAAATCTTGATACGTTATTTTGCGTGGTTCTGTGTGAGGCTCGGCACACTCTGTACATTCTATCTATCTATCACTCTTTCTCACTCTTTCTCACTCTTTCTCACTCTTTCTCTCTCTCTCTCTCTCTCTCTCTCTCTCTCTCTCTCTCTCTTTCTCTCTTTCTCTCTTTCTCTCTTTCTCTCTTTCTCTCTATCTCTCTTACACTCTCAATCACAGTATATCTCTGTGTCTTTCTATTTCAATGTGGAAAGCACTGCAAATGTCGAATATACAAAAATATGCTGGTGTACTCTAACAGTGCACTTACTCGCATCGCATATATAATCTGGGAACAGCCAAAGTTATAAGCCCTTCTTGCAGCGCTTGGCTCTTCTCTCATTCAGTTAAGGAAAATTTCGCCTCAATTCTTTTTCCCTATCTACACATTCATTATTCTTCGTTTTTCTTTTTCTTTTTCGATTTATTTTTATTCGTAATTCGTTTTTTTCCCTCTTCCTCTTCCTCTCTCGCTCTCTTTCTCTCTCTTTTACACTCTTTCCTTCTATTTTCTTTTCGGTTTTATTTTTTTTTTTCTTCTTCTTCTTGCTGTTTTCTGGCCCTGTGCTGGTTCGTTATGTAAGCCGAACCGAGAACCGAATAAATAGATGATGATGATGTGTTTGTGCGAATGAGCATGAACAGCGTGTGTTGCATTATCAGCACATAAGGATTGGTTTTTCCGACTTTTCGTTTTCCATTTTTATTTTTCTTCTTCTTCATCGTCATCATCTTCTTCTTCTTCTTCTTTTTCTTCTTCTCCACAATCCCAATGTTTTCTTCCTTTCTTTTTGGCGATTTTACGTAAACTGCTTTTTCAGTTTGCAAGAAATAGTTTGGTGCTCTATTGCTAACATAGCTAACATACAATGGCAACTTTGGACGACATCAATCTTGCACAAAAATATAAGAATCTGTTCGAGTGTACTATAAGCATAAACACATATTTGGTAAAAGTGCAAAGAACAAAAACAAAAAGTGCATCGAAGCACAAACGGACATGATGCTCGTCTATATTAAATGCTATTCTTTTCAGTGCGTTTGTAGCGCAACCTAACTTTGTCGCATATTTTGGCTGTCGTTATATGGATGTATTTGTGTTGAAGAATTTTCGGTCTTTTGTCCAGACATTTTCACAGACGTGGTTACCGAAACCGGGGGAACCATTTTTTCGCTCAGCCAACATACACATAAAGGGCAACTTATATCTAGCACATAAGTGCGTTTGAGCAAGCATTCTTGAATAATAAGCCCGAACAATGAAAAAACGAGAAACGAGAATGTATGCGAAATGGAGTGATCGAGATATAGAGAGAGAGCGAGAGAGAGCAAGAGAGAGCAAGAGAGAGAGAGAGGCGAGAGAGCGAGAGAGCGAGAGAGCGAGAGAGCGAGAGAGCGAGAAAGAGATTATAAAAAAATCGAGTCATTCAGGGAGCGAGAGTAAACGAACGAATAGCGAATGAAATGGAAAAAAGTGGAAATGTGAATTTCTTTATATAATTTGGCAACAGGTCCATTAAATGGACTTGTTCGCTTTTCGCTTCTCATTTCTCATTTTCTCGTGTATTTTATTTAATTTTCCCACTATTATATACTTGACTGCTATTGTTGTGTATTCTGGTCGGTCATTGTCTTTGTTTTCGCACATTCAACAGTGTTTTTCATCGTCGTTGGATTATGTTTGCTGGATGAACGAACCCATAAGAGACTTTTTCACTGAAATACAGTGCAAAAATATTTTTGTTTCTCTTCAACTATTAGAAAATGTGTATTCAATACTTCAATCGTAGTTGTTTTTTTTTTTCATATTTTCGTCTGTCGTTTTGTGTGCTCTTTTTTTTCTTGTTCTTCTTCTTCGTATTCTTCTGTTGTTTTTCATCTTATTATTTTTATTTATTTTATTTTTTTTTTTTTTTTGACGATAATGTCAAAAGAAAATTGAAGAAATCCAAAGTTTACTGACCGCATATATAATTGCACAACAAACAGAACGAATACTGACACATTGGAATTTCTTAACACATTGTTTAATCGTTGTGACGTCCAAAAAAGAAATGAAACGCATACATATCTTATCATCGACAATATCATTTGCCAATAATTTCGAATACATTGCAAATTAAGCAAATTGCATTTATAAATACATTGGATTAGGTTGATTTTTTATTTATCATTATTGTTCTGGTTCTGATTTTGTTTCATTTAAAGTTTTATTTTTTTTTTTCTTAATAAACTGCCGATTAATAAAATCAATAAATTCTTTTAGATACTCACCCACAATGTGTACCATATCTTTATTCCATTTCTGTAGTTCTCGTTTTATAAATCGTCTTTCTTGAACGCAACGCGCATAGGAGCAATCCGCCATGTTTTTCCGATTTTCAAGCAATTATTTTGTTTATGTTCGATTTGATCACCGCACAAATTAATAATGATTCTTATTATTATAATTATGGAATATAAATTTATTAAATTCTTGTCAAATGCAACAGCAAATTTCACGGCAAATTTAAATTTTTTCACTTCGTTTATCTTCTTTGTCACAGCATTGTGTGACGCAACAAGTAATGGCACAAACATTTGCGATAACTTTCACATGTGCATTTCACACACAATATATATAATATTTGTTATACTGATTATTATGTTCTTACAGTGTAATGCGTATGATTGTTGCGTAGTGTTTTGTCGATTTCATTTGATCATTTATGTATTATGATTTTAAATAAGAATTATTAAATTTATTTTTTCTCCTCTTTTTGTGAAAAACTTAAAAAAAAAAAAAAAAAAAAAAAATCAAAAGAAACATAAAATGTGGCACATAGTACACGATAATTTTTCAATGGTTTATATTCTGTGCCATTTCAGCGATTATTTTGTGTCCTTTCTAAAAATTTTTTTTTATTTTTATTGTTATCAAATTAGAATCGTTTTGCTCTTGTATTTTGTAAGTCACTGGACATTTGTAAAAATACAAAATATTTGCACTTGCTTTGTTCATTCATCAGCAACTATTTAAATAAATTTTTGGTTCGACACACATAAAATTTGTATATAGTTTTTTTTTTTGTCATTTCTCTCTAACATTTGATTATTATTATTCTGTTTTTTTATTTTCTTGAGTAAAATTTAAAGAAAAGACTTTTAACAGCAACTGCGAACAAATTAAAACAAAAAAATTACATATATATTGAATGTCAAAAAAGTGATTTTTGAACAAACTGCTTTTGCACACATAAAACATATTGCATTCGAAGAATGAGAAAATAAAAAATCCATATTCTGATGTATATAACCCTTAGCCAAAGGGTCGCATTGTCCAACGCATATCAAAAGTTTACAATTTTAACACTTTCTGTAAAAACAAAAACAATATTTACTTAAAAACCAAATTATTTGGTAAAAAAGATTGGGGAAAAAAAAAGAAATATCATCCGAGTGTTAAATTCCCAAGTGCAGCAACTACATGAGCTTTGATTGGTCGATTTTAATTCCGCATTAAATGATGCAGCACGTAGATTTTCAATGTGAAAAGACAAATAAATGAGGAAAAATTGAAGAAGAAGAAGACAAAGAAAAGACAAAGAGAGGGGAAAGAGAGAGAGGTAGAGAGAGAGAGAGAGAGAGAGAGAGAGAGAAAGAGAAATGAAATGAAAAATACAGAAAGAAACACCATATTGGATTCTTAATTGCCACATTAGAAATTATTGGCAACCTGTGTGTATTAGTTTTGAGGCTGAGTGAATCAAGTGTTATGTACAACGTGACGCGCAACAAACAAGGAAACTCTCAGAGAATGTTCATGGAGAATGGTGTTGAAAAAAGTTTTTTTTTTTTTTTTTTTTTTTTTTTTTTTTGGGTGGAAAACTATCGTCGATTTTCAAGAGCTGTGAATTGAACATCAGTGAAGCAACAGTGGGGCAACAACAATATATATATATGAACAAAAACAACAAACATTGAAAAATGTAATAACTTCGAAATGGTTATAGTTGTCGCGTGTGCTCTTATTCGCTTGTTCTATGTTATTTCCTTTAGACTTTCATCTATCTGTGTGACAATTTTTAACACTCGTGAATACAAAATAGAAATAAAATGAGAATCTGTGTAGATAGAAAGCGATGTGATTTGCTCTATGCATATAAAATGTAAACGTTCTATGGAATTCACAATATCCAAATGATAAAACCTTCATTGGTAGTTTCTTTTCAACCGAAAATATGCTTTTGGACACTAGTAACATTTGAGCAGAGATTTTATGTTTGTTGCCAATCAAATTGTTACTATAAAATATGCAAAAACATTATATTCGACTATCAGCTTTTCACTGTGAATTTCCCAGTTTTTATTTGCGTTTAGATTTCAAGTTTTTAGAAAAAGAAACAACAATTTCTTTCATATATATATATATATATATCTCGACACCAAGTTTAGATGGAAAATGTGGAAAAAAGATAGCAACATGTGTGAAAGAAGGGTAAATGCGGTTTTACAAAGTTGAATTACATGTGCCTGTACGATGATATTGCATGTACAATGCAGTACAGTATAGTGTAGTATAGTTTAGTGTGCATGTGTGGATTGAGGGGGGTGATTGTTTGAAAAATATTCAGTTCGGTTGCTGTGTATTATTAAGAAAGCAAAGGAGTGCTCACATAAAATTGTGTATGGCGAGCTCGGTGCGCATTATACTTTTCCCACCAAATTGTCAACGCGAATGTATGCAATTTCGTTTTAAGAGTTAGTGTATTTTCGTTTTAAAATAAGCGTTTTGTGTCTTGCATCAACTGTTTGTGTGGATAAATTCTCTGTATAAGTGAATAAATTTTTGGTGTATCCAGAGTTTTCAATATTTGTGTATTGAAAAAGCTTTTTTGTATAATCTATAATATGGATTGTGTGCATATGTATGTTGTGCATGTGCATGTGCATGTGTGTCTGTGTCTGTGTGTGTGTGTGTGTATGTGTGTATTTTTCCACATTATTTAGTTTCAGAGTAAATAGCTTTGCTTGTGTACAAATGTATAAGTATGCGAATAGCCAGATATCCGCACCACATTGTGAACGTGTAATATCTTTATGCAAGATCGGAAGAGGGTGTTTTTTTCTTTTTTTTTTATTCCTATTTATGCATGTTGTTGCCTTTTTTCAGGTTCCATTACATGATTTTCAGAGCAATTTTCAATATTAGAAGTTGATTGGACCCCATGAACGGACCCCGTTTCGTATTTTCAACAACTCGATTACTTCCACAACGCAATTTCATTCACCCTGTTGCACATTGCCATTTTAGCCCGGTATTCGGTCTGTTTAACGCACGAATCGTTCAGTTTGGAGTTTTTTCCGTTCGTTTTCTTCTCTCCCTTCTTTCTTTTATTCTTTCTTTCTTGCTTTCTCTCTTTCTTTCGTTTCTTTCGTTTCTTTCGTTTCTTTCGTTTCTTTCTTTCGTTTCTTTCATTCATTTTTCCTTCCATTTTTTTTTCTTTTCATTTGACTTTTTGTGATGTGATGTAAATTGAATGGCATGTGATGGTGTGATTGCATTGGATTGATTTAACTTCGGCAACGCATACACTCTAATAAACATAAGTATTTTTCACAGTGTACGAAATGCATATCCAATTATTGTTATACATTTTCATTCTTTTGTTCTCTAACCGTTGACATCAATTTTGAAGCGACATCACGTCGCCTTTATGTGTATTGCAACTAAATTATACTGTACATATTAGAAAATAACATGAAAACTAGCGAAAAACCGCACACAAAACTGCTTCAACCACTGCTACATATTTGAGTGTGTAAATGTTCCATATTCATTTCACTTCTATACATTTATTTAATCGACAAGAAAGAAACGCATCCACCAAATTGATTGGATGAAATGATTGCAAATATATTTTATATAAATAACATATATCTATCACATATTATACGATCGAAAATTGTTTGTATTTTATTCATACTGTGCAGATCAGCATTGCATTACCAAACATTTTGTTAAAAGACAATGTATTTGTAAAATAAATGTAATGCTTCCAACGGTTTGTTTGTCAAGCACTTTGCTGAGTTGGATAATGTCAAGGCGAAGAGAAATGAAAATGGAATTGTATAAAGAACAAAAAAAACATTGTCGATTGCTTGCCCACAATTCACATTGATGATGGACAATATCGTTTGTGTTCAATATTATTTTGTGGTGAATAATAAGGTATGTTAAAAGCAATTCAATATGTTTAATGCAATTATTATGAATTTTGGCAAAATTGACCAAAAAAAAAGAAAAAGAAAAAAAGAAACACACAACTACATTTTCGATAGTATTGGATACGCACGGTTTATGTTCATCACTTAAATTGATTGTGGACTATATTTGCGTTTGTGTATTCGTTATCTGAAAAAGAAAAGAGAATAGAAATAATAGTTGCATTAATTTCTCAAACCGATCCTTATTTTTCAATTTTCTTTTTTCTCTATTTGCTTCAATGAGAGCATTCTATTTTATAGTCATTCAAGGTCAGGTAGAGCTTTTTATTTTTAAATCTATTTAAAATGAGCTTAACTGTTAAATCGCACTTATTCAGCGTTTCAAATGTACTCATTGTATGGACACTGCTTTTAGTGTTCATTCTAAATGCAGATTGACCTATACCAACTACTTAGGATACATTCCAACATCTGAATGAAGCGCACTGTACCAATAAAAATCGCATTTCTCTCTTTCTCTCTCTCTCTCACATACATACTCAATCTCTCTCTCACACACACACACACACACTCTCTCTCTCTCTCTCTCTCTCTCTCTCTCTCTCTCTCTCTCTCTCTCTCTCTCTCTCTCTCTCTTTCTAGTGATTCTATCAACAAACTATAAATTTCGATACAAAAACTGACGCGCTAGCATAATCACAGCAAGTGCAGGCGCTTTTTCTGCAAAATCCAATTTCTCTGTATATCGCAGAGAATGGTATTTATCTTGGGTTACACAGAAAATGTTGCATTCATTCTTTACCTTTTTTGATTTTCTTGTTATTTATGTCATAATTAAAATAACACATTGTAACATTTTCTTCGGATGCATTTTAATAGGTAAAATTTGGATTATTGCAAGAATACATAGAAATATCAATTCAAATGAAATTCTTATGAAATGAAATAAATTTAAAAATGCAGATAATAGTCATTTGTTTGAAATGAAAGTATGTATTTTTAAAAATGTTATTTCATTGAATGCGTTTCAAATATGTAAGACGTAACCCAGTTTGAAATGGAAATGCATTTTTAGTTCGTAATATTTGCATACTGTGATTTTTTCTCTTTTCAAATTTTCATCAAACTCTTGATCAAGTGTTACGAAGTATATTGAATGGCTTCACTGTCACGTGTACATAACAAATTGTCTTGAGAGCACGTGTTTTAAGCGGATCTCAATTTAAACATTTTGACTTACTTTCCATCTTTCTTTCTTTCTTTCTGTGTGTTGCTTTCTCTCTCTCTCTCTCTCTCTCTCTCTCTCTTTTTTTTTTTTTTTTCTTTCTCTCTGTTTCTCCTTCGCACTGTTCTCCAACCACCACTATCATGCCACTAATGATAGCTGTTCAACGTCCAAATTTTGAATGAAATTTACTAATTCAGGTGAATGCGGTCAAAATATGCGACTAATTTGGGTGTGATGATGAAAATTAGTTGCGTCGTCAATGTCGTTAGTTTAATTGCCAATATGTGCAATCAAATTGTACGAATAATCGATCGCTTTAAACGATTTCCTGCCATTTGATTTCCTATCATCAACATTCGACACGATACTTGGGTTATCGTGTTTCATTCAACACCCACGTTTGCATACGAAAAAATAATCAAATTTTGAATGCCAAACACGCGCCCGCTTGTTTGTGTTACCAGTTTCGGTACAAATGCAAATGCAAAAAGATGCAAATATCCGCGCATCAGCGGCAACAACAATAACAACAACAACGGTGGCAGCGAATGCAATGGTGGCGGTAACGGCGGCGGTGTCAAATGAATGACGGGTGTTTAGTTTGCTTTGAAATAGGCAGAGAGGCAAACCGTTAACCAATTTACGACCACGATTCAACACACATGCTTTACCAAACAGATATACAAAGCATACACACATTACCCATCCCAAAATCACGGTCACAGATACTGAATGAATGAGCGCAACGCATATACGATACAGACATTGGCAAAACAATAACAACAACAATCAAGTGAAAATAACAAACAAAAACAAAATTGAGCCAAACTCCGAAATGCCAAAATGTGCAGAGAGAAAGAGAAAAAGAGAGAGAGAGAGAGAGAGAGAGAGAGAGAGAGAGAGAGAATCAAAACGACTTGTGCCAATGGAATAGTTTTCAATTTGAGGTTTCACATGATTTCGGGGTTATTCCACCTGTTGCTATGCCATGTCGTAAACGAAATTAATGTTTATTTGTGTAGTATGCACTTGTGACTTTTGTCATATATACCGTACGATGTACAAGTACGTACATGCAGAGAAAACACATCTCTCTCTCTCGCTCTCTTGCTCTCTTTCTCTACATGAAAATATAGATTGTATTTGTTGGCAATGGTGCGATGTGCAGTCAGCGACAGCAGAACACATAAACTCAGTTTTGGAAGTTTTTGTTTGATCGTTTTCGTCTATTATAATTTTGGTTGCTCTCCCGGTTGGAGAAATCGGACGGAGTGGCACAATATCATATCGCAGGTAGAGAGATGTGATACATTGAATGTGCAGCATTCAACAATATGCACATTGCACATGGTTTGCCGCTTTGTGAGAGAATTGCATGAAATTTTCAGTTGGTTGTTATGTGCACAATATATTTGGTATGCAATGGAATTTCATGTTTACAAAATGAAAAACACTAAACTGTTTGTCAGTTTTGCGGGTGATTTTCAACACTTCTATTAATTTTATACCGTCAATTGAACAGAGCAGATTTTGTACAAACCCGTCTCCCCCGCAAAAAAAAAAAAAATACATTTTAAAACCGAGATTCAATTTCAAAGCAAATACATTACAATTTCAATGCAATCTGTGCCAAAGTAACAGTTACCAAATGTTGTTTTTATCACAAATATGCTTTTTTTGAGGGCATTAAACATGATGAATATTCAACACTTGAAAAAGAAAAAAATTGATTTAAATAAAATATTAGTGTTTTTGTATTGCATATTTTAAGCCCACGAATCGAATGATTTTATTGATTTGTGTGGATTTCTTTTTCACATTTAAATGTTTAAAATTGCAAAATAATTGATTTTTAAAAAATGTTTGGATAAATCTATCAATTTGTTTTATTTTCATCTACATTAATTAAGGAATTTTTTTTTGAGTTTGAGAATAATATGTAGAACGTTCTTTATTCACTAATTTTCTAGCAATTTTTTTTCTTTTGTTCTCAAATAAACTCAATGAAAACAATTAAAAGTAATGGAATCAAACTACAATATGAATGCAATTATTTCCCAAATAATTTCTCATTGACAAATAGTATTTTGTTGTTTGCATCGATAAATACTTGAATCGATGGATCCATTAATAGTGAAAGTGAGAGATAGATAGAGAGAAAAAGGGGGAGAGAGAGAGAATGATTGTGAAAATGCACGAAAAATTTCTGAAGAAATTGTAAAATAAGAATTTAAAATTGACTTCAATGAAGGTCCATTTCAAATGAAAACCAGAATCGCTTTGGTGTTTATTCGAGCATTTTCATTCATTTATCAGTGAAAAAGGTTAAAATCCAGAGTGCAACTACTCATTTTATTTATAATATTATAATGGTGCATTGTGCATTGAATGAGCAATATATAAAGATGCGAAGACGATTGCATGAATGCAATCGTAGCAATGGCAATAGCAATGTGCTTTTTCTGCCTTCTTCGTCGTCGTCGTCGTCGTCGTCACCATTGCAGCTGCTGTAGCTGCCGCTGCCGCCTTCATTCAGGCTATTTGTTGTGTTACTAAAGTACAAATGTTTAACCATTACGTAGTCATATAGTGATAATATTGCATAGGTACTTTACGTATCTGCACAACAATATCTAGCGTAAGTTTGCATAAATAGGCAAATTGTATCTTAATCTTGTTCTCGTTCTCGCTCTTGCTATTTCTCTCTTTCTCTTTCACTGGATACATAAGTTGTGCTCTCTTCCGTGCTGTGCCATGTCGTGTTGTATTGTATTGTATTGCATTGTGTGGCGTGCATGTTTTATATATTTATAGAGTAGAGTGGCGCGAAATTTATGACATTTTTTGTTGTTTTTTTTTTTTTTTTTTTTTTTTATCAAATACAGAAAAAACAAAATGTATTTTTTCTAAACAAAATTATGAAATGTAACGTAATTGAAGAAAAAGAAAAACCAGAGATAAAAATTATCCATATATGAATTGGGGGGGAGAAAATCGTTTTTAATTTCTGTTCATTTTCTACAATTTTTGCAACACCAAAGAGCACACAGCAATCCTCTATGTCATATGCATGCCGTAATCGAAATAATTTAAAACGATTCACTCTATTATAGAGAGACGTTTATATTAAAAGGAGAGAAAAAAAAAAATCAACTAGAACCGTGCATACTACACTCATACCGTACACTATTTATGCAAACAACACTTTATGCTTGTTGTATTTCTCTCTGTCTGTCTGTATCGTTTGTTGGTGTGGCTGCTTGCCTGCCTGCGTTTTTCTTTCTTTCTTTCTTTCTTTCGTTTTTATTTTTTTTTTTTTTTTTTTTTTGATTCTCTTCCTCTCGGCGTGCACATTCTATGCATGTGTATCTGCATTAAATTTCAATGATTTTATATAAATAGTAAAATAGTAATAAATGTATAAATGGATAAATGGTGTAACTGGCATTCGTCTTTAGAGTTATGTATGACCTTGTACCATTTACTTAGTTTAGATTTACCACTGATAGTATGTGAATGCCGTTGGAATTGCAGCAGTAACACCAGCACCATCACCATCACTTCGGCACCAAACAAGACAGCAATAGTAATAACAACCATTCGACAAGTATAAACTATCACAATGGTAAGCAACCTTCTTATTTATCTCTTGCTCTCTCTCTCTCTCTCTCTCTCTCTCTCTCTCTCTCTCTGTCTGTCTGTACGTCTGTCTCTCTCTCTTGCTTATGAATTCAATTGTAATTTGAATTATCTTGGATGATAACAAAATGCCACAAGTGTCATAGCATTTTACAGAAGAAAATGCATGCGATACGAATGAATGAATTCAATAATTCTTTTTTTTGCTTTCCATTATATTCTGTACTACTGATATTATCATTATAAAAGTTTTCTATTATATTTAGAAAGGAAATTTCATCAAATCTATCTTTAAACATATCAAATGGTTGTTTTAATTTCTATTTCAATTAAAAATTGTCACAAATAAACAATTAAATCGATTTTGTAATAATTTTGAGCCAATTTTTGAGAAAGAAAAATTTATTTCAAACAAATACACCAAACATCAATTGAATGTTCATTGGCGAAGAATTCATTAGATTTGAATTTTGATTATGAATTCTGCATATATTATTTGTGAACTAAGCCAATTCAAATGAAAATTCAGAAAGAGCCAATTTGAGAAAAACAATTGGAGAAAAATGAAAAATTAATCGCAAGGAAAAAAAAAACTCTGTAGATTTTTGAAGACTATTTGAGTATGAATATCAAGCATTTAAAATGGATAATACAAGTGAGCATTTAGCATAATAAAGCTGAACGAACAGGTAAGCCTGGCTGATAAAATAATTTATCATGTTGCACCTTGTCGGTTGTCACTGTTGTCGTCGCTTATTGTAAGCTTATTTGTCTATTCCACGTCTGCTCTGGATAAATGAATTAATTGTACGCTTTACTGTTATAAGCAAAAGATGGTAAGTGAACACCATGTCCGATACAATTTTACATTAAATTATTTCACTTGCGGCTATAAAAACTTGTTGCATTCACTATTGGTGGCCAGATATTGTACATGCATACACACGCACACAAACAGAGAGAGAGAGAGAGAGAGAGAGAGAGAGAGAGAAAGAGAGAGAAGGCGAGAGAGAGAGAGAGAGGGGGGGAAGGGAGAGAGCAAAACAGAGAGCGAGCGAGCGAGAGCGAGTGAGAGAGAGACCGAGAGAGAAAGAGAGAGGAATGGAGGTAAAGAGAGTTACACACAAACATTCATTCACAATGGGTGCAAGCAGCGTCTAATACAACAACAGTAACAGCAATAGTAGCAATAGCAATAGCAATGCTACATCATGTATATGGTTGCACTATTTCGAAAGTCATATCGTGCACTTGATATGCTTTTTGTTTATTCATACTAAATGCAATCAACATTTCAGACTTGATCTTGGTCCTTGGCCAAAGACATAAATGGTGTATAATCAAATATCACTATTTATGACTGAATATTGCATTATACACATTTGCCCATTGAAATAGTGCACATCAATGTTCGCTTTATATTTTGTGCCCAGAGACAAACACAATGATACGAAGATCGCACCTCTTTAGAATGTGAAGTTTTAGTGCTCAATATTGAAACAGCACAATTGTTTCCAGCCAGTAGCCGGTAAATTATTATACAAATTATCGAAAATGACACACACACACACACATGCAAACATGCAAACATGCACACACGAATCGCCCAGCGCATTGAATCAATACACATAACATATGATGACAGACTATTTTGATTCTGTGCAAAATATTGCTGTTGGCATCCAAATTGGTTCATCCATAAAACGAACCACACGTTTTTCGATTGAAATTATTGATTAATAAAATAATAGCTTTCAAGATTCTTTCGAATGGATTCAAAATCAATTGCTGCCGTTTTTTTTTTTTTGCATAAACTGACTGTTATAGAACAAGAAGAAGAAGAAGAAGAAGAAGAAGAATCTACAACCGTTTGAACGAAATGTCAAAATTAAAATAAATTCCATCATCAAGGGATATGAAAGTTGAGTTTTTCCCTAAGACAAAAATTAAAAGCTTTTTGTTATAAAATTTGACATCACATTTTTTAAACTTTTAATTTTATGATTAACCAAGATAAGAAACGACATTCAAGCAATAATAAAAAATAAAAATTGATTGTTGTTCCATGTAACACATGATTTAATTTTATCGAAAGAATTTTAAGGAGCAATCGCATGCGCAGAAATAAAATGCATTAATGCTATTCGTAACCTGTTATGTGTTCCATGTAATTTTCAGTTGCAGACATGCCAAAAGCACATTTTTATTTGGATTTATTGAGGTATGTCGTTCAAACAGTTCGACAATCGCTTACAATCGTCTCACTATCTCTCTCTCTCTCTCTCTTTGCTGTTTTTTTCTTCATTCTTTTCCTTCTTTTCAAACTGTGTGATAATTGCTATGTGTGTTTGTGTGTGTGTTTGTTTTTTTTCCTTATAGATCGAAACGCACACAAAATCCATTTATATTGCCATAATAATGTTGAAGAAATGCGAAACGCTTTTAAATATTTCCCAATAACTCATAAAAACGTCGATCGAGAAATGCGATCAAGAAACTGTGTAGTCTATTTAATACTTATAATCTATTTGAAATTTAAAGAAGAAGAAGAAAAAAACGAAGAATAAAATAAGCGCGCGCACACGCTCTCTCGCATAAACATACACACACACATACACGCACACATATTTACACTGATGATGTGTATTCGTGGAATGAGTACAGCATCTTTTTATGACTAGATTTTTGCCATAGCAAGCCATTGAATTGTGATACAAAAAGCAACTTTATTGTTGCTGAGCCCAAAACAAAATCAGCAACAAAATTACTTAAAATGGGAAATCTGGAAATCAAAGAAAAACATGAATATACTGCATCATCAAGAATCAAGAATCAAGAATTGTATTAAATTACAAAATGGCGGTCGCATTATATTCTACGTGTACACTTTTTTTTTCTTCTTACATTTTCATTTTGAATCTCTTTTTAAACAGCACATATACACGCACCACGCGCTTACTCGGTATGCACAACAACCGAGCGAGAGAGTTCGATAAAAAGAGAGAGAAAGAGAGCTAGCGAGCGAGAGAAAACGAATGTTGAAAAAAAAAAGAATTGAAATTAACAGGGGAAAAAAGAAGATTTTATCTCATCATATTATTAAATGTTTAATATGGCAAAATATGAATGCGGTAACCAAAGCAAATTGTGCGCGAGAAAAAAAAAACTGATACGTACTCAACCGAAATTCTGTATTTGGTATGTATGTCTTTGGCTCTATCGCTCTATCATTATCTCTATCTCTCTTTCTCTATCTATGTCTTTGTGTATAGAGTGCTTGCGCGCGCGTATACGAAGAATTGCAAGCACAACTTGTTTATTCATCGAAAAAGAGATGTACAAATTGGTGATCTATTAAATGAAAAGATCTAGACGACGTTTGCGTGTATGGATGTTTAGATGCGCATATCTGCGTGTATCCAACGTGTAAGGTGCATTTAAAGCCGAAGCAAATATCTTTCATGATCAAATCGTGGCAACCGATTAACAATTCGTTATTTTGTTTTGTTTTTTTCTTCTTCTTCTTCTTCTTCTACTTTTTAAATATTTGCTTTCAGTTACATTATACTGATTGTGCCGTTCATATCGAGTGTCAAAGTGTGCGCATGCATTTGATTTAATCGTTTGAATAGCACCTTGAGAAGATACGTCAATCAACAAACAACTAAAAGCAAAAGCAGAAGCATTACTACTTCATTTGTGAGTCAAAATAATTTGCTTTTTATTTATTATACGGGAAACGAAATAAATTTTTCTTTTCCTTCTCTCTCTCTCTCTCTCTCTACTCTCTCTCTCTCTCTCTCTCTCTCTCTCTCTTTCTCTCTCTCTCTCTCTCTCTTTTATTTTCGCATAGAATTCCAGTTTTCTCCCTCCCCTCAACTTCCCTCACCTTCATCTTTTCTTTTTTGACTATGATACTTGAATTGAACGAGTTGGAATTTGCTGGAATTTTAATTGCGTTTGATTCGGTAATGAAATGAAATTCAAGTGTCAAAGAATATGCTGATAACAACTTCCTTGAAAATGTGGCAACACTGAACTGTTTCAAATATCGTCATTTTTTTTTTTACTTTTCTTTTTATTTTTGTGTAACAAATTTTCTCCGTTTTCTTCTTCGAATTGCTCAATTTGTTGAGAAATGTTCGGGATTTCTGTAAACAATTCGGAAACAATCATTAACAACTATTCAAAAAAATCAAAGTAGTATCAGCATTTTATTCAACTGAAAAATTGAGTGCACATAAAATCCATATAAAGAAAATGCAACAAAAACAACATCAACAATAACAAAAAAGAGTGTGAGAGCGAGAGAGAGAGAGAGAAAAGAGCAAATGTAAGGATCTCTTGATGTTGCATCGAAAAATGCGAGCAACCTATCAAATAAATAAGTTCCACTAAAACATAAATGTTTCACAATTTCAAATTGAAAGGACGACGCGCTGATGAGAAAGCTCATGCCATTTACAAAATGTTTGATCAGCATAGCAAAAAAAAAAAAAATAAAAACTGAACGAAATTTATGAAAAAAAAAAACATTTGCGTTTATATTTTAAGAATTCAATGCATTTTATCGCATCAAAATATGTACAGAAATGTTGGAGCGAGCGATGAAGGTTTCTATCGTTAATGGCCAATCAGATGAAATACAGCTTGAAGGAGGTAACATTTTTACATCATTCCGTCGGAATTGAAACATTTTTTTTTTTTTTTGCTTGCTCTTTCTCTCTGTGTCTCTTTCCCTTTCTCTTGCTATCTTCCTTTATTTTTCCTTTTTTATTTTGAAGCATGATGACTCGGTGTGATTGTATTTTGTTCATTTTATCTACTTTCCACACTGTGTTTTCATTTCTCGCTATTTCTCATTCTGTTTTTATTATGAACCTTTTAATGTAACGAACAATAAACATAAAAACTATAAATCCGGAAGTGTAAAGCCAAAAACTCGTAAAAGAGAACGAAATTTATATTGTACATGGGATGTAGTATGAGGAAAACTGAAGAAGTGAAAGCGGGAGAAAAAGAGAAGAAAAAAAAAATGCATGAAACTAGCCAGTAATATCAGGCAATGGTCGTGCCTCTGCTAACATGTTTTTCCAAACCATTTTTGGGGGAGAAATGGGAAATATGCATTTCCAACCGTCTTAAAAGACCTGAAATTTTAGTCAAAACCATTTAAAATCCTTTCGGAAAAGCATCCAGGAGCTGATTTGATTACGAGCTAACTTAAATTAGGTTTTTTTTTCTGCACCGTCTTCAGTTTCAATTTACTTAGGACTATCCGAGGCGGAGACTTTCACAATGTTACTGATGAAGGATATAACGATGAACGCGCGCGAAAAAAAAAACGAACAAAAAATGAAACGTGTGCGAAAAAAAGCATACAGAGTGAGATAGAGAGAGAGAGAGAAAGAGAAAGAGAGAGAGAAAGGGAGAAAAATTGGAATGAGTAAAGAGAAAGAAACGAAAAAATCGATCGATTTTTTTAAGTAGAACCCGAAGTAAAGAACTAACGATGTCTGCATTTTTTCACATACAGTAACTATATACATGAACCCACTTTGGGAAGTGTTTGTGTGTAGAAGTGCTGATGTCATATACGACACGCTCATTTCACTCAACTTAATAGACGATTTTCGTATGTGCATCTACAATAAAGTACGTGCATGTTGCTGAAAGAATGAAGGAATGAAAAAACAAAAAAAAAAAAAAAAAAAAAAAAACAGAGAAAAAAAATAAACGCAACTTCACTACGTAAATGTACGAGCAAACCCCATATTTCGTAGTTTGGTCTTCTTTCAGCGACAAAATAATAATACGCAAGGCTAAAACTGTATGAAAAGAAATGCTCGGAAATCTCTCATTTTTGCTATGGAAGCCTCCGTATATCGTTTGGCATTGCATTCAGAAAAAGCCACGAAAAAGCAAACAAAACGGCGAAAAAAGAAAAAAAAAAAAAATAAACGGAGAAATAAAACAAATATTGCTTCAATACAAGTGATGAAAAATAAGAAAAAATACAAAATTGAAACACTGAACGGACTCCGGCCAAGACTGGCTCCTTTCAAACATTTTCCCCTTATACATATACATCTCTTCTGTACTCTTCAATGACATTTTTTTTTTTTTTTTTTTTTAATTTCAGCATTTTTTTTTATTCATTTAATGCCGTTGCTGCTGCTGTTGCTTGCTGTTGCAACGAATGCAAAACAACAACAAATAAACGGTGACTCTCTCAATTTAAAATCGGACCATTATGTACACCAAACGCAATATTAGTCGCAAGTATGGTAGATAATTCACGAAGGATGAAACATACTCGGTCGAGCACATAGAGGATATGATCTCTTGACGCTTGAAAGTTAAAAGTGTACATTACATGCAGAACAAAATAAAAAAAAAAAAAAAAAAAAAATTAACATGAAATAAAAAAAAAAATAAAAACAGGACCGAATCTGTACGACACGGACTTGAAACAATGAAGCCAAACATAACATGCAAACACAGTGTGTCTCGATTGCATCAAATGTCCTTCTGCTCCCATGTAGACATTTTCGCATTTTGTTGCATTTTGTTACATTTTCACTCCATTATTTATTTTTGAATTTTTCAGTCTACAACTAGCTACATACATTCACAAGCGTATATATTCACCATAGACAAACACACACACACATCATACTTTCTAAGCATAATAGTCAATTTTCTCTTGCTTGAGACATACTGCCGTACATTGATACCATGAATCTAGGGTTAGGTTTTGAAATGTCTTCTTTTTTTTTTTTTTTTTTTTTTTTCCTTTATGTGTGAGCGCTTACAATGCTTGAAAATTGATATTTTCTTCAATGTTGTTTTTATTTCTTCTTCTTTCGAAATAAAAATTCTTACGTATTCTACCAAAGATCGTATAACTGAAATTGGAGCAATTATAATTAAAGGTGATATTTTGTAAAATATTATTATAATGCACACAATGTGCACTTGGCATATGTAATAATAAACGTATCTGTTTGCTGATTTCAATGGGACATAACATTAAGTATGTATTTGAAGAAAAAAAAACAAAAACAAACAAATTTTAAATTCAAAATTGAATTCCTACAGTTTTTTTTTTTTCGTTTAACTTGTTGTTTAAGTTAGTAGCAATATCGAACAAACAATTTCTTCCGCATCGAGATAAGTGTAACGAGCACATTTCTGATTAAATAAATAGAATAATAAATCTTTTGGCGGAATTGAGTCATTTGACGGAAATGAAGTCTTCCTTGACGGGCGATTGCCAAAGTGTGATTGTTAAAATAAAAAAAAGAAAAAAAAAAAAATCAAAGTATGCCTAACAAATATACAAATCGTGTATATCTTTGTGCATCGATTCATGGAAAAACTCATCAAAATACATATTCAAAATTATTTTGATAATATTGCTGACCAAAGGTTTTGATTACGAAATAATATGATTTTGAATGACAAAAACTAAGTACAAGTTTCATTCGGGTTATCTATATGTCCTTCGAGCTTTATTGATAAAGAATTGTTGCATTTGCTGTTGTTATTTTAAATGTATGTGTCGTCAATAGGAAAATCCATATTTTAAATAATAATTGTGAGTTAAAAATGTAAATGAACAAAAAAAAAAACAAAAAAACAAAAGCAAAACCGATTCTAATCAATATTACCAAATATTTTCTGTGTTACTTTTTTTTGTTTTGTTTTGTTTTTTCAATGTCATAGTTAAACTCAAAACTAAAACGTAAACGAATGCATTTGCAATCTGTTTAACCTTTCGAACAAGACAGTATTGAATTCAGTTGTTTTGTTTTTTTTTTCTCTTTTTTTTTTTGTATTTTTTTTTTCGTTAACTAAGCGTAATAAATTAGAGCACATACATAGCCGACATAAAGATGATACAGACAGTTGCTAAAATTGCGAATGCACTACAAATATTTGCAACCTTTCAACAATAATTTTACATTTATTTATTTTTTTTTTGTGTTTTTTTTTTTTCGTTACTTTTTCTAATCCCTGATATGCGCATGAAAGACCAAAGACCAAAGAGAGGACTAGTGAGCTAGAGAAGGGAATAGAGAAAAAGAAAAAAAGGAGCAAAAGATGAGAGTGTGAAAAAAAAGTCAATAAAAATCGAAGCGAATCGCATTCGAATTGACAACCACGAATATTTGCTCATGTATTTCAATTTAAATTTTAAATTTGTTTCAATTGATAATACAATCTGTACCAAAAAGAAAAAAAAAAAAAAAAAGGAAACCAGAACGGCAAAACTAATAGCAACAAGCAAAATTCAAATTCAATTCTTATTTGGGATGACATATTTGAATTGTTTATTTTTACTGATAGCGCGCTATTTGAATTAAGCACATTCAAAATTCACGAATAACAAGCTAAACAATAAACTGCAAACCATTTAATTGACAACAACACTAAAAACAGCGCGTTTTCAATTATTTTCCATTGCATGACAGTCAAATTTACTTTTAAATATAGTTTCAGTTTTGCTCTTTCTCTCTCTCTCTCTCTCTCTCCGTTTGTATTCTTCTTTCAATTTTAAATATTTCGCTATTGAATCTATGTTATTGAGAGAATGTAAGAGTGTTTGTGAGATAGAGAGAGAGAGAGAGAGAGAGAGAGAGAGTGTAAGAGAGTAAGAGAGTGAGAGAGAAAGAATATAGAATTTTGTTCATGGAAAAATAACTTTAATTACACATTCTAAATATTTGATTTCGAGACGGATTGAAAACAAAAAATGCGAACAACTAAATCAAATGTAATAGATTGCATATGAAATAGTAAATGCGACAATGAAGAGTAAATGCGCCAAAACAAAGAGAGAGAGAGAGAGAGAGAGAGAGAGAGAGAGAGAGAGAGAGAAGTGAATAAAAGCACGAGAAAAATAAAATAGCTAAATTGTTGACACAAACACTATGAGCCATATATTGTAAGTTATCGGCATAGCATGCATGTGCAGGATCGCATCTGTATGTGCAATCATGAACGCGTTAAATGGTTAATATATACATGCATACGCGAACATGTGTCAGCCATCTTCGATTAAGATTCTGGCAATAGATGCATGGAATTTTTCGTCGAAAATATTTTTTCGTTTGTCATTTAAACGTTTTTTACGGGGTCCACTTGGAGTTTTTTTTTTTTTCATTTTCTTTTTTTTTTATTTGTTCAATCACATCCTAGCCTATGTTCTCATCCATTTGGGTTTTATTCTATTTTGATTTAGTGTTTATTATAAATCATTTATTTTGATTTAAAAATTAGATATAATTCTTATCGTTTAATACTGATACAATTAAATAATGTGATTTTAATCAAAGCTTTTAAAATTGTATTTAGTTTAATGATAAAGCAGCACCGAAATGGTGAAATAAAATTTAGCACATAGAACGGCGGTGATGCGTTTCACTAAAATGTTTACCGTTGATAACTATAGTGTAAACTTCTGCATGTCATATGTGTATGCGTACTTGAACACATCTTTTGTATGTTTATGTGTGTGTCTCAAAGTAACAAAATTCCTCTAAAATACTCATTGTATTGGAATAGTTAAGCTATTATTGCCATTTATTGTTGTGTCACAAAGTTCTAAATTCTTAAATTGGAGCAATCAAATCTAGCTAAAAAGTGTCATGAGTCACGCGCGTGCTCGATCGGATGCCGATTCGGCCGATCGGATGCAATTCCATTGTAACAAATAACCCATACCAAATTTAAAATATGGAAAGAATGTATGCTACATCAATGGATTTGATTGATCGATCAAGAAATGGTTATAGATGCACAAATAACACAAAAATTCCGAATGAATTAATTGAAAAGCAGCAACAGCAACCATATTTATCCTTGAATTTGTGATTCGTGCAAAAACGAAGGAAAAGGCATAAAGTAAACAACGCGCGTTTCAAAGAGTCAAGGTGCGAATCAATAAAAAACACTTCACCATAACGACATATAGGAAAAGAGAGAACGAGAGAGAGAGAGAGAGAGAAAGAAAGAGATCGTTTAGCACAAAAAAAGCACCAATCGATCGGTCTCGTGTAGATCACAATTTCACTTGACATCTTACAATACAAGTACAAAGCATGCATTAAATCATGAATCTGAATATAATTTGTGCACAATCTATGAATAAATAAATATATATTTAATAAATGACTAGAAAGAAAAACTACGTTATTTTCCACATTACGAATTCAAAAAATTGCAAATGAATCGATCGAAAAGAGAGAGAGAGAGAGAGAGAGAGAGAGAAAGAGAGAGAGAGAGGGAGAGAGAGAAGAGAGGAAAAAAAACGACATCAACAACAACAATGAAATTCTAATACGATCAATAAGTTTCAGTCAGATAAAAGAAAAGTGAAAAAAAAAAAAAATTCAAATTCACACAACAAGTAATTGAATGAAAAACAAAACTCAAGCCAAATGACAGCATAAAAATCCAAAACGCTAATTACCTTGATCAAACTCGTTTCAATTAATAGAATCGTTCGTGTGTGTGTGTGTGTTTGTGTGTGTTCGTGTGTGTGTGATTATGTGAATGATTGCGTATATGTGAGTGAGTGTGTGCTTTTTTTTTGCGCGTTCTCTTCCTTGTTGCGTTTGAAGTACCATACGTTCAAATCGATGCGATAAATTAATAATGTCAATTCACATTGAAAACCACGTCATCACATTTAATGTGCATGTTTTGTGCATGCCTTTTTGTCAGCCGAAAAAAAAAAATAAACGAACTAATACAAATTGAGTCACTGCAGCGCTGCGTTTGTGAACAACTAGCTCTAACTATGCATTAAGTTATTTTTATGAAAAAAAAAAGAGAGGAATAGATAAAGATAATTGTTTTTCCAATTCACAAATTCGATGGGTATTTTTTTCTCTATTTCAAGCGTATGGTAGTAAAAAGTTGGGAAAAGAAATAAAATAGGCGGATAGATTTGATTGGACAGGACAGATGGAAAATAAAAGAGAAAAAAAAAAACAAATGCCACAAAGTACACAAGAAAATCGCTTCGAAGACAATTCACGTCAATACATTAATTTAATTTAATTTAACTTCTTAGTTTTGTGGTTGTTTAGTCAAAATTTAACTGCATTCGCTTTGAATGCAAGTGCTTTAAACACCAGTAAATCTCTTGCACTTACACAAAAACAACAATTGATTGATTTGATAAAATAGCTATAAGCCGCTTTATGTTCAGTGTTAAATAATTATGCAAATTTGACAGCGGCCATTATTCGAGCGAGAAAAATGTATAAAAAAAAAAAAAAAAAAACAAGGAAATAATATCAACAAATTTTAATATGTAGAACGATACGGTTTTGAAGCTCCTAATTTTTTTTCATTTTTTTTTTCAATTTCGGTTTTGCATTTGTTCGTTAAGTTAAAATGACGATTGCACTGGGTTGTTTCTTTCTTTTTTTCATCCATCATCTTCATTTAAATGATATTTACTTTTTCTTTAATATCCTCGATCACAGGTCACAGATACAGAAATTTTCCACTTTATCAACGGCATTCGAAATGTTTACCAGCCAAGTAATAAGTTCAAAATTGTTCATCAAATGCGGATATTTTGTACTACTGATTTATTTTGTTGTTGTTGTATTGCAGCGTGTTTTTTTTTTTGGCTTTTTTTTCTCGTTACGCGAATTGCAGTCACTATTTTTTTTTTTTCACACAATTTTTAATAATTTTTTTTCTTTTTTACATATTTGCACAGTTGATATAATTATTTGTCGTCGAATTGAAAATGGAATTTGTCCATTTTCTGCTTCGATATTTTTAGCAGCTTTTTTAACACACAATTTAATTGTTGCAAGAACTAATCGATAGAACTATTTCACTGCTTGCTGTTTAATCGGCATTTTAGCGACATCATGCCGTATGCATGCTGTGAGAAATTATGACGCCACTTTGCTTTGTTCTCCTCTCTCACTCTCTCTCCCTTTCTCTCTCTCTCTCTCTCTCTCTCTCTCTCTCTCTTTCTCTCTCTCGCTTGCTCTTTCTCTTTCTTTCCCTCTTCCTTATTATTTTACTGTCCAAATTTTATATTTCATTTTTAAGACTTTGTATTAAACGCGGCGGCATTTTAACCTTTTCCTGTTTCACGATGTTTTTCCGTTTTTCTCTTATGTATTTTTTTTTTTTTTTTTTTTTTTTACTCAGTTGTAGTTTAAATGACAAAAACCGACCGATAATTTTTGCAGTAGAACATATAACTGAACCAAAAATGCATTCCGAATGGTAAATAAAAATGTGCTTACGCGCGGATGATGTTTTTTTTTTGTGTATATTCGGTTTGTTTTAATTGTACAAAAATTATTTTGAAAAAATTAATTCGTCGAATTTTTTTTTTCTACTTTGTATTCGTTCTTCTTTGATTTAAATTGTATTTTTGTTTTGTGGATTTTCTTTTTTTTTTTTTTATTTCGAAATGAAAAAAAATTCGTTTGAACGGAAAAAAAACAAAAAAAAAAAAAAAAAAAAATATTGGAAAGAGGAAAATGTGAAATAGAAGATATATTTGGTTTAAGAAAAAAAACAACTTAAAAAAGAAAATCGATAGGAAAAAAACACACACCAAAAAATATAAAAATGTGTTTTTTTATTCAGTTCTTTACAATTTTAGAGCGACTCAGTAACTAAAATTTTATATACATTGCATATAGAGAGAAGCGAGTGTAACCTTCATTGCCTGCGTCCCATGCCGTTCTACACCCTTTCCAAACCACTACTCTCTTTCAGTATAACGCACACATACATGCGAACCGATCCGAACTCAGCTCAGTTGAACTGAATGCTTGGCAAAGGCGAAAAAAAGTAAAAAAAAAAGAAGAAAAATAAAAAAAAAAAAAAAAAAAAAAACTCACACACACACACACACACACATACACAACATACAAAATCCGAACGTGCATTTTGCTTTACACGAACATGCAACCGTACGTGAAAAACAGAAAATACAAAACAGCAAACAGATAATGCTTCTCATACTTTTATTATGCATATTTATCGGTGAGAATGCTTTTTTTTTTTCGCTGAATGCTCGTGTATAAGTGTAGTTTTTCTCCATACATATAACAAAACCATACAACAATACCTCGATACCTCAATACTGAATACTGTGAGCTACGAGCTCTCAGCACACTCTCGACAACGACCACGATTACGTGTATTAAAGCGGCCCGAACGTCTACACATGGCATACAAAGTGCATTTTATTCTTACCGCTATATTCGTCTATGTCGTTGTCGCGCGCGCGAAAGATCCAGCGCTATTCGTGTGTACTATCTATTTCTCTTTTTGTCATGTACTCGTTTTCTTTTGATTGAAACAGTACGAAGCAAGTAATTGTACGATACAGTACATATAGCTCTCTCTTAAAACACACAACATAGTCACATCGAACTTAACAAAACAACAACGACAAAAAACAAAACAAAAAAAAAAAAAAAAGAAAAAGAAAAGAAGAAAAAAAAACACACTCACAACGGAATTATATGCATCGCCGTCATAAAATGCCTTTTTTATTATTATTTTCTCGCTCGTTTGTATTTGTGAGTGTGTACTTACTAAAATGTGCAATGTGCAATTTGCAGTGTGCACTGTTTGCTTTACTTAGATGCACCAACACACACGAGAACATGCCATAAGTTCTGTTTGGAATGAAATGTAAAAATATGAGAAAAAAAGAAAAAGAACGAAACAAGAGTGTGTGTGTAAGAGAGAAAGAGAGAAAGAGAGAGAGAAAGAGAGAGAGAGAGAGAGAGAGAGAGAAAGAGAGAGAAGAAAATTGCAACTACTTGCAGCGCAATACATATTAACATTAATATTAGCATTAACGCTATGAAAATTTGAGAATGCAGTAAAAATGCATTTGCCGACAGTGGCACCAGCGGTACTAATACATAGTCATCGCTCGCACAAAACATATACGCTGCTGTGCTGATAAATACTTTACTTTTGCGTTCCATTAAGGCGA
>JAQOWM010000013.1:212500-310000 GCA_029041755.1 Resseliella maxima | reverse complement strand
CGAATGACTCTTGCATTAGAATGAAACGAAAAAGGAAGAAAAAAGGAGGAAGAAGAGAAAAAAAAAGAAGAAGCAAAATTAAACAACATATTGATTGGCTATAGTGAAAACTCTATCTCACACTATGTGATGATAAAACATGAATGGCAACCCAATCAATACACTATATGTGTGAACATATTTCTCTATGCCAATACTTTACGTTCTAAATATGAGGAGAAAAAAAAAACCGATAGAAGAAGACAAGAGAGAGAGAGAGAGAGAGAGAGAGAGAGAGAGAACTCAAACACACACACACACGCGAGAATACTGTTCACACTTGTAATGAATGTACAAAGAAACCAAGACGACAAAATCAACGAATCATTAATCATCCAATATGCAATTCACAATTCAATAAATAAATTCCCGTGTGCCAACAACCATTCACTCGGCATGATTGAGTTTATTGGTTACATTTTACATTTAAACATACTTAACAAATCAATGGACTGCATGTTGCAAGTGTTGATTATGTAGTTTTGTGCTAAAAATTCAAGTGGAAAATTTGAAATTGGCGCAAAAACCTTGAGAAAATTAAAAATTCAACAAAAGAATTTACAATTTTTTTGTTTTGTTTTGTTGTTCTTTTGCATTGGTTTTTTGCTCTAAACAACCTGTCCTGATTTTTTTGTTGTTGTTGTTGTTGTTGTTGTTGCTGTTGTTGTGTTGTATTTTTTTTTTTCTCTCACTTTTTCATTCGATCATAGAATTGCTTGTACATTTTGTGTATAATGCAAACGGTAATTGTGTTTTTCTGTAGTTTTATCTTTCTTGCATATGCCTAAGCGTTTATGTGGTGACCAAATTGTTCACAAGTATTCTATCTATCGAAAAATTTTGGAAAAGAAAAAAAAAAACGAGATCGAAATCGACAGACACAACTGTAAAAACAAATCAAGATACACAATCACAGTGAGACGTATAAAAGCGCTATGTCTATGTTTGCAAACATATTAAAAAATTGTAACCGATTTGCGGTATATAGTGTGTTTGTGTGAGTAGATTTTGTGATGGTTAATGGGTGTTCGATGCGCGCCTATTAGTATTTGTAAATGTTAGTATCTATTAGCGTAGCAATTGAGTCAAAACACATTGACAATGGCACAAATGGGCATGCCGGTATGAAGAACTTTACAATTTAAGTCATACACAGCAATCAATGAGTTGTTTTTAAAGTAAAATCTAAGCAGCCAACAAATGAACATTCGAATTTGCGTGCACTTCATAATACCAAAAAAAAAAAAAAAAAAAAAAACTACAAAAACTATATGCACATATCGCTAGATAATTCTGTACACATATAATTCGCGCAATTCAAAAGTAAATGTCATTTATCTCACAACGACTACACAATGCACCTCTACAAATTATACAAATAAAATGAAATAGAAAAGGAAAAGGAAAAAAAAAAAAAAATAAAAATAAAAAGAAATGAAACAAGTAAGCGTCAAACAACATATGCTAAAAGAGAAATGAAATGCAAGTGCGAGTGCAAAAGAGAGATGATGAAAACCTCAGAAGCATCGTATATACCTGATGACATTGACAATGTGTGCTCGTTGCTTGTATACTGCAATAGTAAGCAATCAACCATTCAACAGCAACAAAAAACCGCGCAATACACAGATACTTTTAAGTGCAACGTAAATTGTGGGCTGTCTATACTTTCGTCTTTCTATTCGCTTTTATATTGTAGTTTGTACATTTCTCTCATTTTGGTTTTGCAACACTTGAAGCCAAGCGAATAGAAGTGTATTTGCAATAAAAACGTACAGATAAACGGTGTCACTATTTGAACAGTTGAATATGACTTGTTCTTCCGAGCAAATATGATTTTGATTGGCTGGCTTACGTTCATTTTCACATCTCAAACTAAAATCCGTGGGAAATTAAGTACACCAATTTTGCGATGAATCTGTTTTTTTTTTTTTCATTCTTTTTCTTACTCTTTCGGTTCTTTTATTGAATTTGTTGTTACTGTCGTCGTTGTTGTTGTTGTAGTTTTTTTCAACAATGCAAAAGCACTACACACGATAATGCATTGAAGCGCTGCAATAGCAAACCCTTTGATTTATTTACGCATTCTTTGACATGTCTCACCTAGTTGGGCAAATGGATTTGAATGTATTAAAGTGCGTTTGTCCATGTTTACGGATTATGGTTTTGCTCAGGGCATCTATCAAATTTTATTTTTAGTTACCAATAACATTTCAATGATTATGTCGATAATGTCGTCAACCAACGCTAATCGTTTATTAATTTATGTGATCCGCTAATTTGAATTTGATGCATGGCCTGCTCTAATTTGCCTTTTGGCCTCACAAACACACAAACACACACACACACGCACTCACACACACACACACACACACACACACACACACACACACACACACACACACACACACACACCACATTATTGCATGCATGTGTGTATGTTTGCAATTACGAACCTGAGCGTGAGCGTGAGCGCACACACACACACGCACCAAATTAGCGCATTTCACATTTAAGAATTAGAGTTTGAGCCGTCGATGCGCGATGCAAGTTGCTAACTCCGTTTAGTGTTGCAAACCAGTGGATCCATTGACCATAAAACTTAATATATAAAATTGGCAACAATTATTATTTATAGGAAACTAACGTAATAAAATTATTGGCTATAATTAAATAACAGATTGTTGACAGTGAGTGTAAATTGAATGTACCCATAAAATCATCGTTGATGTTTGCCTATATATAAATAAATACACATACAATAGACAAAGGTATAGCAAGACAATTAAAGGGATGCAGAGGGAGAGGAAGTTGGTAAGGGAGAGAGAGAGGGAGAGAGAGAGAGAGAGAGAGAGAGAGAGAGAGAGAGAAAGAGAAAGAGAAAGAGAAAGAGAAAGAGAGAGAGAGAGAGAGAGAGAAAGAGAGAGAGAGAGATATGGAGTGAAAAATGGAGAATATATCAAGAACGATAGATAGATAGATAGTTGACAATGAGTATGAACATTATGATAGATGCTTTACAGGATTCCATACGCATAAGTACACGCACACAAATTGCTCTATACTCGAATATCCAAACGCCTCATTAACATCGATGTCAAATATGCGCGCTAAATATTATGGTCAAGCGATTATTGTGCGAATGCATATAAATAATAATAATAATCAAGTCAGTGTGTGACGATGCCGGTGAGCTTTTAGTGTATATGTGATGCATGTATGATCAAATTTGTCGAAACGATTTTTCAAATCGCTAAAATGGAGCATACCCCAGCCAAGGCTATATTTGTATTAAACATTCGCTCGATGCATAAAAATTATCATGAAGTGTGTGATAAGAGTAAACAAAATAGAATACAAAAACTTTGCATTACTTCTCATCAGTGAACTGAACACGGCAATAATTTTATTAAATTGAAACTCATCCTAAGCATTCGTGTTTCGGTTAGCAAACCAACCAATTTCTAGAGAAATATATTCCATAGCATAATTATCCATTCAATATTTATCTACGTAGAATCATTTTGAGCGTTCATGTGTAAATTATATTTTTGATCGATCTCGATTGCATCGGATGGAAATTTTACGAAAGTAATTCGAAACGAAAAAAATTCAATATTAAATCAGACGGTATTGTTTGAAATGAATCGTTTGATATGTGGTGATGAAAATCTACTGCAGCCATCTTACCAATCATGCCTAGACGCACTCCAAAATTCAATTCTACATTCTAAACTGATGTTGATAAATTAAAGAAGAAAAAAAAACCGTGCAGTTCCTTCTGCTATGGATCCAATCCACTGATGCGTTGATGTCACGAATTAAAAAAAAACTCTCGCCTATTGTACTCTTTGCAACTTATGTGATTGTGTGCATATTTTTTCGTATTATTTTTTTTTCGTGCATTGTTTTTGGCAAAATATCATCGTATTTGCTAAAAGGAGATGATGTTTTTTTTTTTCCTCATTTCAATGAAACATCGTTTTTATAAACATCTTCTTTTGGCATACCCCTTCCCTATTTCCTTATTTCACTCGAACATTTTGTTGAATTTTTTTTTTTTTTTTTTTTTTTTTTGAGTTTCTCATTCCTTTCAACGAATCGGCTTTGGTGGTGTTTTTTTATTTTCGACACTCTTCTTGGCTTGATTCGAACGCAAAAAAACAATTTCCAATTGTGAATCCGAATACGGAATGAATATATGCATATGAGCCCATTTCACATATACGAACAACATATTTTGAGAGCTCTTCAAAGTTTTTGACGGCTCCAGATTTACAGTGCAACACATCGTCAGTGTCGCATGTTCGTGTTTTCAGGTGTTAGATTTTAATTATTCGAGAAGCAACGAAAAAAAAAAAACACCACAACCAACAACAACAACAACAACAACGCACGCAAGATAAGTTTACATAATTTCACATTGAAAGCTCAATATACCACGATGGAAAATAGGCAACTTCTTTCATATGCATGTTCACAAAATGATGGCGAAGATGAATATTCGTACCACGATAACAAATAATACGACATTCATTTGCTGGGTGCACTTTTGAACACTTTTTTTTTTTTCATTTTTTTTTCTCTTCTCTCTTTTTCTCTCATCTCGTTCGTATACAAAAATTTTTTTTTTCTTCTTCCATTTTTGAGTGTTTGACACTCAAACAATGTGCACATGCATACATTCGTTTTATCGTGCAAAATGTGAATGATGCATTCTGTAGTCTCGAATTCTTCGCGTTTTTGTTGTTGTTGTCTCTACCTATTTCGAATATGCATGTCATCAAATCAACGAAAATTGCACATTTCCACGTTTGAACGGCAACAACACATAGACATCCATCGAGAGCCCAGTTTTGAGAAAGTCGTTTGAAATTTGATGGCATGAGTTTCAATGAACTTTTTATTTGTAGTTGTTGTTGTTCTTCATGATAGCATCGGAGTAAAGTGGAATCTGTCGTCAAATTACTTTGTCATTAACGAAAAAAAAAAGCATTTCCTTGCAACGCAGATCAAACGAAAAACACTTTAGAAACCATAATACGACTTTGGCGCAAAACACCTTTTATCCTATCGCATTTTTTTTTTTTTTTGAGCGCGAACATGAGAGATACGTTGAATAGATGATAGTCATTATTTGAATGATTTTTGACGCAGATTTGACTGCATGAGCCTGTAATGTGTGTGTGCTCACACACATACACACGATATGACACAAAAACACTTCCCGTCAAGCAGTTCAATTTTTTTTTTTTTTTTTTTTTTTTTTGGTTTTGTTCAATGCATCATTGACTGGTGTACACGGGTGTTAAATAAGTAATTTCATGTGTGTAAAAATCATCGTACAATTTCGGAAGTTGATAAAAAGTGCAATTAAAATGCTCGGCATAGAATTAATGGTTGAAAATAGTACTTGTTTTTGGAAAACAAGCACACACATTTTAACTGCCATCGCCCTCTCACCCTCAAAATGATAAAAAAAAAAAAAAAAAAATGTATACATCAATGATATAACGAAAAACAAAACTCACATATTGAAATGGGCAAAGAAAGTGACAACCGTCATCCACATCGACACAATAATTTTATGTTTCAAAGTGAAAAATATGCATAAGAAAACTGAAAGACAAGTCAAGTCAAGACAATTTAAGACAAAAGCAACATGCGCCTTTAGATTGAATGTTCAATAACACAATTCAAGGTCAAATCGTAAAAAGAACGGCAGAGTGTAGTTAAATGTTGCAATGAGAGAATTGCACATTGGTGTGTATAGTGAGAGCGAACAACCACACGAGCATCGCACGTACAATTCTGTATACAGAAAAGGCCAAACAAATACGACAGAAATAGTACCGCAATACCCGACCAAACATTGCCGGTTACAAGGCAATGTGCCCATGAAACGGAATAGACAAAACTCAAAACTCTCTGTTGATATATAGACGTGTGCGTTTTTTGTATTTTTTTTTTTATTATAATTGCACGATGCAATTTCAAATGAATAACGACACAACAATGTGGTTTTGCTCACAAAAATTGTGCGTACTTAAAATACGTTAAATTAGTGTACGATTCAACATTTATAAATATGTAATTTGGCTTTATACTTCAAGCAACTACATTGCAAGCCAATTCACATCATCCATCCATCTACACTTTAGCACTCACACACACACTTACAAACACCATCACGACCATTCCAATTTTACCAATTTCGAGACTAAAAAAAAAGAGAGAGAGAGAAGAGAGAAGGAGAGAGAAAGAGAGAGAAGGAGAGAGAGAAAGAGAGAGAAAGAGAGAGAAGGAGAGAGAGAAAGAGAGAGAGGGAGAGAGGGAGAGAGAGGGAGAGGGAGAAAGAGAGAGCAAGAGAGAGAGAGAGGGAGAGAAACGAACACGAATTGTAGTAATAATGATAATGGCAATAATATACTTAACTAGACGAATTTCTGGAATCGCTCGAAATACATTACAAATGTACAACAAGAATAAAAATGCACATGCTGCACTCTGCTTGCATTCTGAATGCAATCCCATTGCGTTTACTGTTGAAGTGAGAAAGAAAAATAGCAAAAAAAGAAACTTAAACAAAGCTAGAAAAAAAACATTATGAAAAAAATGCTCTTTTTTCGTGTAGTTTTCGTCCAGAAAACTAATAACATGAGAAGATTTGCAACCACAACGACTTCGGTCTAAAGCATCATCTATGAAAACAACTAGTTCAATTCAGTGGCATTTGGCGAAATAATACGAAAATTGTACGAAAAAAAAAATTTATAGAAATAAATGAGAAACGACATGAAATAGAATGAAAGAAAAGAAATGCTAAAAAGCTCACCATATCTATATACTAATAATAATAATGATTGTTCTTTGGCAAAGAGCGAAATAATGCAATTTCGTTGTGCTCACATTGTATTGCCTATGCCTTTTCTTCTGCGGTTATTACGCTAGTTGGTTGTTTTTCGTGTGTTGTGCCTCGCTTTTCTGTTAATGAATTCCGGCAAAAAAGTGTGTGCGCACAATTTCTGTGATACAAAAAAAACAAAAAAGAAATAAGCGAGCCAACCGACCAACCGTCCGATCAAGATAAGCGAATTGTGTGAAGAATACACAAGATCAATAGAGATGTGTGTATACAATCTATGAAACTATGAAACAACAACACAACAACAACAACAAAAATAAATAAATAATACCGCGCACGGAAAGTCCAATGAAAATAGCATATAGCCATCATCGCCGCTGCAGTTCGATGTTAAAAATGACGACAAATTTTGTGTGTGATTTTTTTTTCACTTCTTGCTCTTCATTGTTTTTGTTTTTTTTTTTCTCCTTTTTTCGTTCTTTCGTTCTCTAAAGGGAAAATCTCCAACGAAAATTATTTTAATTATTATAATTGTAACCAGAACTGAGTAATTTAATTACATAAATGTTTAGCACGCACATATTTCTTCTTCAAGTTTACACAAAACAAGATTTATTTTATCAATTATATTCGAAAAATGAACAATTATTCCGTTTTATTTGCGTTTCATTGTCCAGCTTTGCGAATTGCCACTTGAGAGACGTGAATACAGAAATCTATGTTGAAAAAAAAAAAAAAAAAAAAAAAAGTCTACGCAATTTCCAATAATTTATAAACATCGAAGTTGTTTTAATTGTCTGAATATCTGCCACAATATTACACTACCGTTTAAAAGTTTGTACACATTGCACATTTTTCATACAAAAATGATGTTTTTCGGATCCCAAAAAGTGTGTAAAGAAATTATCTTCTGGTGGTCAGAAGATAACTTTTCATAGGTCTTGAGGTAATTTTTAGTTCATTTTATAAACTTCATTTTATTCTCAGAACAGAAATCAGTTGTTTAAATCCTTCATACACTTTCCAGGGTTTAACAAAGTATTTTATTTTATTTTTATATAAAAATGTACATTTCTTGGTGCTTCCGTATCTATTGTAGAAAATGTACATGTGGGACTCAGTGTGGTGACTCCTACAGTACTACCATACTGATTTCATGTTCTGAAAATGAAATGAAGTTTAAAACCTGAAGACATCACCACCAAAAGATAGCTCCTTTACATACTTTTTAAGATCCAAAAAAAGTCAATTTGTATGAAAAATGTGCAATAGTCCCAAACTTTTGAGCAGTAGAGTATGTTGGTATTATATTTTTTTCTTTTTTTTTTTTTTTATTAATTTTTCGTTGCCGTTTTTTCATTCATTTGTTGATTTGTTTCATGTTGTTATTACAAAAAAATGGTTTAATTCGCCATATATTAAACAGTTTATGTTCGGATTCTGTCCAGAAAGATGACGATTGTGTGTTAAATGTTTTGTATCAAGCAATATGTGTAAAGTTTTTTTTTTTTCTTTCTTTTTTTGTTTTCACCATACGATATATAAATATAAAAATATTTTCGTTTACATCCAAGACCATTGGACAGACTTTATTCGTTCAATTAGCACATTTTTGCAAAAGCAATTTGTGACACCAAGAGCAATATTTTCAATGATGCCATATGTATACATGTATATAATTTTTTTTTCCTTCGGCCACAGATTCTGACGAATCATTTCATTTCGTGTTTGTGTTTGTGTATATATTTAAGCGGGTGCCACAATTGCATCTTCATTCTGATTGAACACAAAACCCACATATATAAAATGTCTTGCATGTATATTTGATGCATGCTTTTTGGATTTGATGTTTCTTGCCATTTTTCTGCGTACATGTTATAATCATAAATGCCGAATACTCAATCACACAAGCCAGCAGACATTGAACAACAACAACAACAACAAAATTGTACGCAATTCCAATTGCAATTTGCAAACAAAAAAAAAAACTTATGAAGCCAAACTAAATACGGAGAGTGGAAGAGCAAGAGCAAGAGTGAGAGAAAGAGATAGAGAAAGAAAGAGAGAAAGAGAGAAAGAGAGAGATATATAATGAAAGAGAGAGAGAGTGAGAGAGTGAGTGAAACAGTAAATCCGAAAAAAGGAAAACAAATAAATACATATAACGAAATACGCGTCGCTGCAATTTTCATGTGCATCGCCCAAGTGCATGTCGTATGTACAGACAAATGTCGACAATGACGAAAAATATAATACATTTTTTTTTTTCTCTCATTTGGTTTTGTATTTTAGAAAACAAAAAGTGCATACATTATTGTCGTTTTAATTAACATTAAAATGAAAGAAGAAAACGAGCGGTACGCATTACATTTGGAACGTCACTCAAAAGAGTGTACTTATTCAATCGTATCGCGAAGAGTTGCACATGCAGAACCAAAATTCTTTTTTTTTTTTTCAACTTACTACGTCTGTATGCAGAGAGAAGAGGTCGAAATGAAATGAAAAAAAAAAAAAAAAAAAAAAAATAACAATAAAATACAGCAGCACGCATATTTGCGGCTGCACTGAGCCCAAGTTTGTTGTGCGGTGCATGTGTAATGCACTCACACGCGCATGGTGAAGAAAAGAAAATCGAAAAATTAAAAACGAAAACCAGTACTCCAAAATAAAAGCGAAAACACAACAAATACTTACACACTTCAACACAGAAATAAAGAAAAAAAGGAAAAAATAAAACCATTTTTTTCCCTACATATATATATCCGAATAATATTCGGCGAATATTCATCTTTCCAATAATTTATTTATACGAGCAAGAACCTTGAATGCAATTTTTGACTCAGAACGAATCCAGACGGAAAAGTTTCAACGAAATTATGTGAAGCAGAAACATGAGCAAATGAAATGACGAAAGAACGAAACGCAATGAAAAAAACAACAACAACCACAAGAACAACAAAAAAAAAATTGCATTTCGAATGAAAAGAAACGCAAATATACGAAATGTTCATGAACCCACCACACAACTGACTGAGTATAAACAAAGCGGCCGCACATGGGAAGGATGTGATAATAGAAAGAGACAAAGGAAACATAAAGCCAAATTGTACATTGCGAACTTAGTGTGTGTGTGTGTGTATGTGTGTAAGTGAAACTGCTCGCATGAACATTATACAACAACCAAAAATAACCGACGAAATATAAAACCCATTCAACATTAGCATGCATGCAGTTTTCGTTTCTCTGTGTTTCAATTTTTTTTCTCTTTTTTTTTTATTCATTTCGCTCATTTATTTGTATATTTTTTTTCGGCTGTTGATGTTTATATATTTGGCCTTGGTCATGCGCTCTCAAAAATACACTTCGTTGAACTGTGGCAGAGCTGTTCAATGTACTTCTTATATCGTACTTATTTCAGTCCCCCTTTTTACAAAAAAAAAAAAAAAAAATTGTTTTTTTTTTTCATTCTTATTTTCCGGATTCGTCTCTCATACACACTTACGGGCAATTCGGTGTGATTTTCGTGTTTAACTTAATCTCTCTTTCTGTCTCTCTGTATATTTTTTAAAGACTTTGTCATTGATTTTGGTTATTGCCATTCGGCGCACGGTCGACACTGGCACTGAATTCATCTTGCAATAAGCAAATATTGATAAGTTTAAGGACGAGCTCTTGATGTAATTTTATTAAATGTGCGTTGGTTTCATTCGTTCATGTAGAGTCAATGAAACGGTCAAAATGCCTAATTTTAGTATCAAACATTTCCAGAGCATCAACCCGTACATCAATATTAATATCAACAAATTACAACGTACAAAATTGTACAATACGGGATGCCACAATTTGTTTTTCTCTCTTTCGGCTTTTGCATTAAAACATACTGCGTACAAATATCTTATTTGATGCGCTTTCTCTCTTTTCTCTCTCTCTCTCTCTCTCTCTCTCTCTCTCTCAATCTATCTCAATCTCTCTCTCTCTCTCTCTCTCTTTTCATTTTATTTTTTATTCGATGTATTTTTTTTTGAAATATTCATTTTGTGTTGCTCACTTTGTGTCGTCTGGCATGCATTACGCGTTTGACATGAAAATCTGTTTGAATTTGCTTTGTGCGTGTTTGGTGTATAAGCTGTTGTTATGTATATATGAAGCGAGAGTATATTTTGGGCGTTTGGCATGTTTAACATGAAAGTGGTTGCCCTAGGTCGGATGCGTATTCGAGTTCGACAGACAGAAATAATGTGCTATATATTCGTTGGTACATATTCAATGTTACGAACGAACAAATTTTTTTTTTTTTTTTTTTCGTTGTTTTTTTTTTCAATGTGCACTCGGTTCGGATGCCGTCTGTGGATACTATATCAGCAGCCAGAGGCTGACGAGTGGAGCGCGGTAGGACGAAAGCACTCAAAAACTATATAAACAAAACAATAATGAGAACGAGGAAAAAAAACCATCCGCTTGCATTTCGGTTCAATAGCATCTGAGCAACCAAAAACAACAACAACAACAACAGTAGCAGCAAAAGCAACAATAATAATAACGACGATGACGATGATAATGACGACGACGACGATAGCAGAGTGAGCGGCAACATGTTTGTGGGCAACAAAAAGAACAGTTCAAAGCGCTTTCATGCTCAGGCTAACACACGCAGATAGACAACAAATTCGGCATTTGCTCAATGCAATATGAAGTTCATGTATATGCAATCCGATGAAATTTTTCGGTTAAAATACTGCCGCATACGTTGTATTTTGCATTGTATATTTTGGTGTTCACATATTGCCATATGTTTCAGTTAGCAAGTCGACACAATAACTATATATAAACGGGACGCTTGAGTTTTTGCAAAAGATAGAAAGAGAGTAAAAATGAAAAATCAGCAACAAGAGAGAAAGAATGAGCGTGTGTTTGTGTTGATGAGAGCATGAGAGGGAGAGAGAGAGAGAGAGAGAGGGGAAAAGAGTGAAAAAAGAGAAAAGGGAGAGAGATAGAGTGGCAGAACGCGAACAGAATAAATGAATGAATGAATATATACATTTTGTACTTGAAAAATTTTTTGGCAATCGATTCTATGTATTTCGCAACTATTATTACATGTTGCAGACTGAGAGCGAGACAGAGAGTAAATAATTTCACTTTCATTGCCGGGCCAATGTGTTTTTGTTTGAGTAAATATGTGCCTTTTACCCAATTTCGCCAGCGATTCAATTAGCATACGCTTTTTGGAAGTGCAGTCTGTTGTTGCAGCCTTGTTATGCTCTCCTCATTTGATATATGTACACATATAAACGCATATATATATATGGATCATGCATTCTTTGTTGCCATTTGTGGTGTGTTGTTGGTGTGCGTATATGTTTTGGGACTATCATTACGAAAGTGAATGTTTTTATATTATTTTACGATCTTCAAAAATGTTCATTGAAAGCAATTCACATTTTGTATTAAAATTAAGAATGCATTTCATTATTTAAATAGAGAAATGTTTAGCATGCACTTCATTTGATGTACGTATGGTCTGTTTTGAAAATTGAATAATGCAAAGCTTCTTTTCCAAGAATTCAGTATTTATATAATTGGTTACAATATAAATATTTTTGGTTGTCCATTTGCTGAATGTGCAATTTTTTTTCCTTTTAATTTTAAATTCATGGTCATAATTATGGTTGCACACAAATGAACATAATTTTAAACTGTAATTAAAAAAAAAAAAAAATCAGATTCTCAAGTCTAATCGATTGAGTATATTTTAAATTCTCGATATTATTTAGATGAATACTAAATTGATGAAGTTTTTAATCTAAATACAAATAGTTTCAATGAATTGTATGTACAATAACAGCTTAAAATTTTGTATTGAATGTTTTGCATGTTTTGCAGTGATGCTTTTGATTTTTTCCCAATGAGCAAAGAAAAATATGTTAAACTGTGATGTTGTATAGTGCAGTTTCCATTTCAATAAGGCCGTCCATTTTCTCACTAGCATCACTTATGTTTGATGCCTCCAACGACAGCCCAATTCAAACAGTAAAAATTATCTGTTGTATGCAAAAGAGAAATAGAGAATTTTATTTTGTTCTTTGAAAAGCATAGATTGTTTTTGTGCTGTCTTTGAGTTTAATTGTTTGTCGTTTCTGGATATATATATGCGATTTTTAATAGTCACAGATTTTTCATTTCAACATATCCACACATATGTAACTGTTATTTCATATTGTTTACTTTTTCATCATGAAGTTACTGTTGTTGTTGTTTCTTTTCTATTTGCCCATTTTTCGTAAAAGGATAGTTTAACATATTCTTTGTATGTTGGATAACTTCTTTCTCTTCTTCTTCTTTATTTATTTCTTTTTCTCTCCTTCTCTCTCTCTCTCTCTCTCTCTCTCTCTCTCTCTCTCTCTCAAATAAATGGACAAATTGGATATGTAACAGGAGCAAGAATCAGAGAGTGCGAATACGTCAAAATCTGATCGTTTGTGCTTTGAAAAGTTTTTCTTTTTAAATGTTGCCAGTTCAAAACATGTCGCAATGAAATGAAAACTGCATTCATTTCATGGACAAAAAGAGTTTCGCTGCAATTTGTGCGTTTCACAAATCACAATTGCATATTTCTTCTGAATTTTGTCTCATTCTCTTTTTCTCTTTTTCTCTCTCCTTCTCTCTCCTTTTCTTTCCTTCTCTCCTTCTCTCCTTCTCTCACTTCCTCTCTCCCTCACTCTCTCTGTATGCATATATGTTTGTGTTGTCTAACTTTACATGCTGTTGCCACTTTTTGTGTGTGCGTTCTTTTTTTTTTTATTGTTGCTGTTGTCTTGATTTTCTTTTTTTTTTTTTTTTTTCCAGTATAGTAGGCTATTGCTGAAGAAAAGGATTGAATATGTACACAGGATTCGAACAACAAAGATACTTTAATTATCATGCAGTTGGTTTCTTGTGTTGTTGTCACATATTCTATGGCATTTCTCTCAAATTAATACTATCAATGCGCATACAGTACAAAGGATTCGTCATGGGTTTTCATGGGTGGAAAAATATTCGTTGGTTGCGGAAAGTGCTTTTGGTGACTCGTCTTGACTCTGTCAAATTGAACAGACGAAAAAAGGAAAAAAAAAAATACATACAAACAAACTAACACACAGAAAGACAAATGAAAGGCAACTGTAATATGTGTGATACTGTGAATGCTGAGGCATATACTCAGTTTTAATGAGTATTTGCGGTATGATGATAGACAAAAGAACTGAAATCCATTTCACAATCACAATTGTTGAAGAGACAAAGTTTAAGATTTTATAATCAATATTTTGTTTTTTTTTTTTCGTTTTACTTTGGTTTTCAGTTTTCAATGCTTACCGATTAAAACGGTAAGAATTGTACACGTATTGTAAGATTTGGCAAACAAACAGATTTAATCACTAGTTATAAATGCAGCGCATTTATTTTTTTCTTGAAAAAAAGAAAAAAAAAAATTCCAAAAAAAAAAAAGCGTTCTCACATCTAAATTCAAATGTTCTAATATTCTAATAATTTAATATGGATGACCTTGTAGAATAGACATGAGATTGTATATTTGCTCGCTAGAAACCACAATTAAGCATATATTAGAAGGCAATTTGCTTGAATTTGTCAACAAATTTACTGAATTACTCAGCTCATTTGTTTTAGATATAGCTATTGAATATCATCGAATCACGATTCTCAGCCAAATCAATAAAAACCAGCTAACATTAATTCAAAAAAGTTGAAATTCATTTCACAAATTCTGTGCTACAATCGAACGAAAAAAAAAAAAAATCCAAAATACCAGTTACATTCAAATAACGGAATAGAACAATGTTTGTTACTGTATTATTCTAAGAATTAATTGCTAATATGAATGCGTAATACCATATAAAAATTAGGAATTTTTTTTCCCCTAGTTTCCTTATACGTTTTCTCTTTTAGTCTTATTTTTGCTCATTCTAGTTTGCAAATAATCATTCCAAAACAATAACACTTAATCATTAACTAATTTATTTGAAATTACGGGAAATACATACAGAGAGAAAGAGAGAAAGACAGAGAGCTTGGTGATTTCAATCAGAAAAATCATTGCTGGAATGTATGCATGATCCGAAAAAGTGATACGTTGATTCCTTGTGGAGACAATGTTGTTTTGTATGTTGTTGAATTGCATTGAGTGCATCTAAACGCTAAGTAGGAATCAGGCAAAATAAAAAGATTACCAACCTAACAAAAGACGACAACGATGATGATGATGATGATGATGATGACGACAACAACGACTTCGGTGATGATGAACGAAAAAAAAAACACAGAGAGCGAAAGAGTGAGAGAGAGATACGAGAAAAAAAATGAACAGAAAAATAGACAGCAGCGACAAAGACTACGACAATATTAATAAATAAATGCAAAAATATGCAACAAGCGAGCTCAAGCAATGAACAACATACAGCGTACACAAGAAACCGGCACTCTGATGAACACAAATGCACGAAAAATTGACGAATAAAAAGGAATAGAGAATAACAAAAATAATAAATGGCAAAATATTGTTGCACAAAAATATGCAAAGACTCCGAGTTCGGGCGCAGAATTTTCGGTCATGTATTTGTTTTGTTCAATTCTTATTTTCGTTTTTAGTGTCGGATGGGTTTGTTTTTTTTTTTTTCATTCTTTCCTTCTCTCCCTCTCTCCCTCTCTCTCTCTCTCTCTCACTCTCACACTCTCTCCCTCTCTCCTTTTCTCCCTCTCTCTCTCTCTCACTCTCTCTAACTCTTTCACTCTCTCTCTTACATTATTTCTTTCTTTTCACTCTTTCATTATTTTTGTATTTCTTTTTCGATTTTACTACTTAATATTTTTTTTTTTTTTTTGTCTCCCTCTCTTTTTGCCAACACATTTTTCATTGGATTTTGCATAGAAAGAAGTGCTATTTTTTTGTGCGCAATTGTTTAAAGCTAAAGCAGGAAGGGAATACATATTAGGTCGTCAACGTTGTTGTGCGACATAGGCCAAGCCATACGAGCACAAAACTAAAGGAGGAAAAAGTAAACAAAATGAAATGAAAGGAGAGACACACACGAAATAAAAAGCGCGCGAGCGCACATATATATATATATACTTAAAAAAAAAAAAAAATAAATGAAAAAAAAGAGTAACAAAAACGACGTCCACAATTCGCAGCAAGTATTTGACGAATTGCAATAAAAGTGTGCAAAGCGACATAGTTTAAATTCGAAAGCAAACAAATGCGCACACACACATACAAATACAATACGCAGCGTATAAAGCGCATCGCGATACAAGTTTTAAACCAATAAATTTAATGCAATTTATTCACGAAAAAAAAAAACCAACCAGCAGCAACAACAACAACTCAACATCCCAACCAAATCGTCATATTATTTTCTGGTATTTCGTTCACGCTTTGCGGCGACCGACGCGTTTCGATGATTTGCTGCCATGACAGTTGTATTGCCCCGCACACACAAACACACACACACACACACACAGCTAGTAAATGAGTAAGTGCGATGTGATATGAAAATGAAGAACCTTGAAATAAAATTTTCGGAATGAATCAGAATAATTCAAGTGAATTTTATAACTTGTCTGCGATTATTTAAATAAGCTTGAATGCCCATTTTGTTCCCGTTCAATGTATAATATACATTTATTTCCATATTTCTTTTAATATGTCATATGAGATGAGTGGAAATTGTGCTTTTGCAATTAATAAACTGATCGCATTTTTGTTTCTTTTTTTTTTTCATTTTTCATTTTTAGGCCGTTCAACACGAACATTTCGTTTTCCGGGTTTTTTAAATTTAAATGGCTATGGAAGGGGAATTGAAACGAAATTATTTTTTTTTTTTTTTTTTTTTTTTCGAAATGAAACTGAATCGTCATGTATATTGTCTTTCCGTTTGTATTTTATTTCCTCATCATTGTACGATCAATCCATGAATGATGAATCGAATGAATGATCGACAGGCCTTGAATTGTCGATAAATGAGCGCATTTGTTGGTAACCGTGAAATATGCATTTCAATTCAATGCATTTGAAAACAGAACAAAAAAAAAAAAACAACGAAAAATTCCAGTTATTCATTTTCTGTGTAATGAATTAGCAGATTTATAATTGCGATAATTAGCCAAAAAGTTCTTGAAATTACACAGCCACTCGAGAGATAAAGTTGGCGCTAGAATTAAAACCATATTTAGGACACGATGAATCCATGTGTGAGCAACAGTGTTCGTATGTATGTTTATTGTTCGATGCATTATATTGTATCTGCCAATCAAACAGCAAATGAACAAAATTGATTTATTTTTTTGTTTTTTTTTTTTTTTTTTTTTTTCGTGTGATACTAGATGAAAAGAGAACGAAAAAAAATGGTATATAATGGCAATGCGAAGACAATGCGGTAATTGCAACAACTAAAATGTGTTTTGTGCATATGAAGTTTCATTTGGCTGCGGCAACGCCCTGCGAAAATATTTTCGCGCTTTTGTAGTTGTTAGTTTAGCGGTATTGTGATGAGCAATTGTCGAAAAAAAAAAATAATGCAACAACAATAAAAGAAAAAGTTTAGAAGCAAAAATGGTCACATGCTCTTAGATAGTAAAAATGTTGTGTGTATGTGTGTGTATGTGTGTCTTTTTTTTTCGTTCGATTGGCCACATAGTTGCGCGCATTCATCTTATAGTGCATATTCGAAATTCGCATTCGAATCTATAGTCATTTTTTGAGGAAGCAATGCTCTAGTAAGAAAAATTGCGATAATGATGATGATGATTATGATGATGACGACTTTGCATTGGGAAAACATAGAGAGAAATAGAGAGAAATAGAGAGAAAAAGAGAGGGAACGGGAAAAAAAGCAGTTGAATCGGCCAAAAAAGAACAAATGCCTTGATTTGCAGCATTCTTAGTCTCATTGCAAGTCTATATGAAACCTCTTCCGTCATCGCAAACCATCATAACCAAAGACCGAACCATTCATCGTCAACAACTTCTTGTTGCATAGTTTTTTTTTTTTTCTCTACCTTCGTGCTCATTGTTTTCTCTGGCTAATTTTCACAAAATACCTTTTGTTCTAACTACCGCAAAATATTGCGAAAAAAAAAAACAATATATATATATATATATATAAAATAAAATGAACGCGCAAAAACAGAGAAGATTTTTCAAACCAAAAGAAAAATAATACACAGCAACTGAACACCATCTATTCCATAAAACTGCATGTTGACTATTTAGTTGACAGCAAGGAATTCAAGCCGCACTCAAAAAAGCATAGACAATCTCACACATACACTAGATAAATAAAAACATATAACAATTCACGATAAGAGAATGTACGAAATGAAAGAGAGAAGAGAGAGAGAAGAGAGAGAGAAAGAAGAGAGAGAGAGAGAGAGAAGAGAGAGGGGGAGAGAGGGAGAAAGAAAAAAAATAAAGAGAGCGAGAGAGAGGCCGAAAGAGAAAGAATAAAAGAAAGAAAGAAACGAAAAAGAGGGAAAAACGCGTGCATCATAGAGAGTGCTGGAGCGGTAAAACAAATAAACAGACAGAGTCAAGATGCATTTTGGTTTTGACTGAGATTCAGTTTGAATTTAGAAAAAATTCTGTGATTCGTTTCTTAACGTATAAAAATGAAAATGTTTACAATATTTCGCTAAAATGCAATCTTTCATTTTTTATTTTTTTTTTTTTGTTTTTTTCTTTCTTTCTTGTATTCGGATTTTGTTGTTGTTTCTTGGTAAAACATTCGATTAGAAAAAAAAAAATCTGCCGATGATGGCTACGCTGATGGAATGAAGAAAGAGAAGCAATACACAAGACAACACAACACAAAAAAAGTGCATTTCAAATATAAACGCATCGCGTACACATGAGCATGGGGAACATTTTATAGCAAAATCACTAAAGACAGCTATAGAAAGAGGTGAACGAAAGATAAAGAAATATACAACACAACAACTATGAAAGCAAAAAAAAAAAAAAAAAATGTTATATGGACGAGAATGGGAAAAGGTTTAACGGAAATTTCAAATTATTATAAATTTTTTTTTTCGTTCGTGAGAACCAGTTTGCTTTGAACTGTTTTGCGCGTGAATAGTAAAATAATATGCGTATCAAAGAAATTTGCAGCGGTATTTGGCGAAATGCATTCATCTGCATTTCGATGAAAAAAAAAAAAAAAAAATAAAGAATTGCCAAGAAATATGTATAGACCGAGTCACTATTCCGATGTAATGAGTTCAAGATCTTTTCTTTTTCTTTAATCTTGTATGCGTGTGCGTATGTAAGTGTGTATTGCGCACAGTTTTGTGAATTTTTTTTTTCCGAACAATGCAATTTTTAAATATGATAGAGATCTTTGAACATTTAGCACTTATGTGTGTGACATAGGCATGCAGTGCGTATATTGCACTCGGATTGTTAACGCAAGAGAACGGAAGGAAAGCAGAAATCTTCTCTGCTGTGATTCTATTGACACACAATAAAAATTCCCAATTTAACAAAATCCAGTTTTTTTTTTTTTTTTTTTTGCTTCTTCATTATTTAAAGAGCGCGCGAGACCGTGCAAACGCATGAGCGAATAAGCAAATGAATGAGTGTGTGTCTATGTGTATTTGTAAAAATGCATCAAAATGCAATCAGACCCCTATCTCGATTGGCTGCATTTGAACATTTGAATTAACAATGCACACACTATGCTTTGCAATTCACACAAAAACACACTATTTCACTTCCTCCACCGAATAGCTCATTTACAATTTTTGTTTTTTGTATCGCAAATAAGTTGAACGAAAAATAAAAATAATAAACGAAACGAAATGAAAAAAAAACACACACTTTTCTATACAAATCTTCAAATGATTAGAACGACTGCATGTTTAAATATTATAAATTATGCCGTTAATACTATTTGTGTGTGTGTGTGTGTGTCTATAGATTTATTCGCCTTGACATTTTCCAAGAAAAATGTGCGCATGGAGTGTGAGAGGTAAGGGGAGTGAAAGAGACAGACAGAGAGAGAGAGAGAGTAGAGAGAGAGCAACAAAAAGAGAAAACAAAGCAAGAAATCAAAGCGCAAAATTGCACTAGTTATAAATCAATCAAATGGTTATGTTAATAAAATTGTCTAATCGATAGTCAGATAAATTCTGGTAAATCAATTATACATTTGCATCGCCAACAGTTTTGATTGCACCTGATTGCTTTTGGCTGCCCGTTCCTCCCCATTGTTTCAATGCCCAATATCATTTATTGGCTGCGCCATATATTCCTTACCATTTTTCCATTTGACAAATCGATTCAGTGTCGAACATTGTCATTTTTAGATTGATTGAAATAGCCCAGCCAACGATGATGATGATGATGATGATGATGATGATGATGATAATAATAATAATGACAACAATCCAATCATGATGCCAATTTTCAATTTTCAAAATGGAATCGATGAAACGTGTGGCAAAAATGATAAAAACGTAATTTCGTTGATTCACATAAATTCATTTATAAATTATTTATAAACCTGTTGAACACAAATCTGTTGCAAATGTGGCTTTTAAATTACCACCTAGTGTATGCGTCCATACGCAAACACACAAACGACACCACCAGCAAATTAATTAAATTGTAATTTTCCTAATGAATATTTTTACTGTCTATTTCAGGCGAACATTTACAACTATTGACATTCGCATCCGTGTGTATTGGCCGAGTAAGTGCAGTCTGAAGCAGAAAACTGAATACAAAATATAGAGAAATTGTGTGTCAATTTGTTGCTGTTCCATTGTTACCGTGTTTGGTGCTTATGAGTATTAAACATTTACTCAATTGGTACGCATCGCAGTTGCAATTCTATTAGTTAAGCACTTGTACACTAAACATTTTGTGTGTCGCCTGAGAGAAAAGGAATGAATGAGAATGTGAAAGAGAAGAAAAAATCAAGAGAGAGTGAGAGATGGAGATAGAGACAGAGAGAGAGAGCGCGATAGAGAGAGAGAGAGAGATAGAGAGAGATAGAGAAAGAAAGAGAGAGAGAGAGAGATGAAGAGAGAAAAGTTGAGAGAGAGAGAGAAATAGAGAGAGTGAGAAGGTGTGAGAAAGAGAGAAAAAAAAAATCCACACACAAAATTATCAAAACAAAATAAAATATATAATTAAATATCAGAAAATTTGCATTTTTATTAGAGGCGTTATTCACGAATTACTCGCACACGCATACACATCAAATAGATTATTCATGCCGAAACACGAACATGATCAATATGACATCTCCATGACACTTTTTGTAGATTTACTTCCTTGTGTCGATTTTAAAAGAGAATTGCTGCAGTTTTCGTTAAAAACAAAATCAAAATCAAAACCAATGACAAGGAAACTAGGCCTCGATTGTACAAATTACGGCTAACTGAAAATTACGCTAATTTCACATTCAAAATACCAAAGATTGTTAGTTATATATGACATTCGGTTGTAGAAACCGAGACAAAAAGAGCAACAACAGTCACACACACACATGTATATATATATGCAACGCACATAGTAAGCATTTATACTCACACAATTTGCAATTACAGTTAACAAACGTGAATGCAAAGTGTTCAATAATAATCAATAATCAACATCGAATGCATGTAATATTGAAATCGATTCTCATGCTGGCAGTAAATAGACGACAAATTTATAATTATAAATATGCGTCTACTCTATGATTAGGGGCCAGAGTGCAGTTTTTTCGGCTCGAATTATATGGTGTCGTTTGCACGACACTGCTTCCAAGCCAAACGCTCAAGTACATTACATCAAACAAACGGACACACGCAAACAAACTAATAAACAACAACAATGAATTAAAACAAAACACATAAGCACATACCAAAATGCTCATTATTGATGATCAAATGCAAGCGATTTATTGTGCATTCGCTAAAAAATTGCTAACACCAATTCAAATCGACAATAAATGTTTGCTGCAAACAAACTTGACCTAAAGTCAAATTCATTTTGATTAAATGAAGAGAACACGAAAGTTGCAATCGAAAAATTCAAAACGGTGCAGAACAAAATGAAAACAACAACAACAACAACAGCAATAGCAATAGCAATGGCAATAGCAACAAAAATAATAATAATGGCAATAGCAGTACCAAATACTGAATACCGATTGATAAAAATCGATTGAGCAAAAAATTGCCAATAGTTTGAAATAACACAAGGGATCACATATTCATTACGTAATGATAATAATCATGGAAATCATATATGAGCAGTGTGTATTTGTATGATTTTGATCGACGAATTTATTAGAACGTTAACAAAAATAAAGTTCTAAATTGTAAGGTAAGTTTTCTATCGACTAGATGATTGTTGAAAAATTATTTCCATTTCAAATATGGCACGTTTCGTGCCCATAAGATTACGGACTCGAATTCAAATTACAATTGGCGACTAACAACTAACAGACAACAAGCACCGAAAAAAAAGAGCACGCATTTAATCTTCGTATTTGTTTATAATATGTTTGTGCTACTTTGGCATTTAGGAATGCTGCTTATTGCGCAGCGTCGAAATATGCAAATGGGCATGACATCTAACCTAAAAGAGTAAAAGAGTCGTTTTATTGGTAGAATTGGGAAGACGGGAATTATTTGTGCCAGAAATGTATAAAAAATTTTCTTTTCGTTTGGTGTATGCAATACCAATGATGCATACAATAAATGCATCTCAATGAAACGTATTTAGGGGTTGCTTTTCAATCATATCTCTCAATATCTCGTAACAATGAATTTTCTGACGTTAAAAAATTTTGGTTTTCCCTTTTAGATTTGATTGATAAATTCGAACGCCAAAATGTCCAGAATGATAACTATTGATATTGTTCTTTATTGGAATGTGACTAAGAGAATGATGAAAATATGTCAGTTGATTTAAATTGAGCCGAGTAAAAGAGAAAACCTATTAAATTCTATCAAAATCACAACGATAGATGAAGTCAACGGATGCACAAAAAAAAGAAACAAAAAATCGACACGAAAAAAAAATTAGTTGTTGCTATAACACTAATCACAATTATACATAAACAACTGCATCAGGAAATCGTGGGTGACCTTGGTTCATTTTAATTTCATACTAAATATTATTTCAACTATTCTATTTTATATAACTCTGAACGAGAAGAAGAAGAAGAAGAAGAAAAAGAAAAAAAGCATCGAATCGTATAGCCATATTCAAAATGCAACAAAACAACAAAGCAATAGCAACGGCAGTAACAAACAGTAACAAAAATCAAGCGAAACGTATAGTTGAAGTGTATGCGCGTGCACTACTCGCCAAAAGCGCGAATCCATACAAAAAGTTGCGCACTCCAGTATAAAATATGCTTAAATCAAATAAGAAAAATTACAACTTGATTTAGAGGCAAAGAATGATTTCTTGTTTTTTTTTTTCTCTCTCTCATTTTTGTTATTGTTGTTGTTATTGGCGTTTTTTTTTTTTCTTATTCGTTTTTGTTTATCTTCATGTGTGCAAAATATTTGCATGTGGCGTGCGCGAACGTATATTGTCTATGGCAAATATCAATAAACAGCGTGACAATGGAGGTATTGAAAGTGCGCCTCGCGCTGCAACTGTTTGAATTGTAGTTCTGTCCATTTACTCGGTGTGTGTGAGTGTGTGTGTGTGTGTGTGAATGTGTGTGTGTGTGTTGTGTCGTTGATTTTTCTTTGCATTTTGTCTTTGACAGTGGCGTGTGTGTCACTACCAGCTATTTGTTGCTGTTTCTTCTCTTAGAATATCGCATGTGTGTGTGTGTGTGTGTGTGTGTGTGTGTGTGTGTGTGTGTGTTGTGTGTGGCTTGAATATGAAAATAATTGAAATGCACAGCTCGACATTTAAATAATGGTCGATTTGATACTCGTTAAAGGTTCGCCGATAATCAGTAGTAAATTTGTTATTCTCTTTCTATTCATATTGTACGTTCGTTGCTCGTGGTTGTCATTTAATAATAATTTATGTCATTTAATCAACTTAAACTGACGAATGGTTTAACGATTGAATTGGTTTTCTTTTTGCCAAAAAAGAAGAAAAAAAATAAATAAATAAATAAAACACAAAACATTTCACAATTTGTCATTCGATGTTTACCATTTTTCCATTCAGTTAACATTTTAAATCTGTCTCATTAACATGATCCACCAAATTCTTGAGTCAAAATAATGATTTTCGTTTTTATTTAATGACAACAACAAGAATCGAACGAATTCTTCATGAATGAATGAATAACTTGTTATTCCATACATTAATTTACTTTGTCATTTTATACCGCATGCAGAGTGTGCTCATGTATCGTATAAATGAATGTGATTTGAAGTTGTTCAATGCCAAAAGTGTGTTTGTGTGTATGTATGTATGTATGTATCTGTTGTTGTCGCTTAAATTTTTGTTTTTCTCTTTTTTTTTCTAAAGAATGGCATGAGCGCAATGAAGTTTGAGACTTCAATTCACAATTTATGTAATACGAAATACACGAAAATGGAGCAACGTCCAATTACAAACACAATAAGCATCACAGTTGAAACACAAGCCAAAACGTTTTTAGTTGCATCTCATATTTTCGCTTCCCAATTGTGAGGTATGCTCAACTGATTCGAATTGTTATCAAATTTCATTACGATAAAATATGTTAGAGAGCGAATGAGAGAGAGAGAGAGAGAAGATAGAGAAAGGGGGGAGAAGGGGAGAGGGAGAGAAGGGGGAGAGAGGGAGAGAGGGAGAGAGAGAGGGAGGGAGAGAGAGAGGGGGAGAAGGAGGCAGTGAGACAGGGAGAGAAAAAGAGAAAGGAAAAGAAAAATAGAAAAAGAGAGAGAGAAAGAGTGTGTGTATGGGAGAGAGAGAGAGAGAGAGAGAGAGAGAAGAAAGAATAGAAAGAGAAAAAGAGAAAGAGATAGAAAGAGTGATGGCACACAGTAGACATAAAATGTGAGTGTAATAAGGGAGATGTTTAAAGTATAGACAGAGAAATTGCTTAAAGTAACAAACTAAAAGCTACGATTCAATGTTACCAAAAAATTCACTCACAACCAACTGTTGCTATGTTGTTTATGTGACTTTTAAGTTGGTGAAAATTCAGTATATTTTCCCACTATAGAATGAATTTGGTGAGCATTTAAGTGTGTTGTTTCATGCTCCTTGTGTATTTTATCGTGGAAGAAGTTTTTAAGATGCCAAAACTGAATTGCATTTCAAATATGAGTTTGAATAGTTTTTCGCATGGAGGTTGAGTATTTCACGTTTTTATGTTATACTTGCAAATGAATCGTGCAGCTTGAGCAACCGAATGACATTGATATTTGAATTTTGTCGTCGCAAAATATCAATGGTTATTTCAATGTTTATTTTGCATTTGGTTGTATATGCCATTATGCATTTATTCCAATTGAAAGAGTCAAACTCTATCCAAAGCCACGAATTTGAATTTCGATTAGAATCGCTACGGCAATTGTTTCTTTTTTCGTTTTGTTTTTATTTTGTTTCTTTTTTTCGTTTCTACTCAACCAGATTCCCATTAGATCATTTTCAGTCGACCATAATTCTGTTTAAATTGCAACTTGGTGGGTTATTTCTTTTGCCAAATTGACAAATAATTACAATTTTCTGTTTATTGATATCGATAGAAACGAGCGAAAGAATGAAAATAAAACTGGTTTTCCTTCATGATTAACGTGTATTTCACGACCATTCAATAGGAATATAACATTTAATAGTTGTTAATGGTATTTATTTTATGGGTGCAAATTCTTTTTATTTTTTCTTTTTTCTTTTCTTTTGCTTTGTTTTTCTATCCAATAAATAAAAATGCAGTTAATTGAATGATTGACATGTTACTGTCAATATTCGGTTGTAAAAAAACGTACATAGTAAATAAAAATTCGTGTTTTTGTGGCAGCACGCATATGAAAAATTTAGTTCATGTTCCGAAACGAAACAAATAAAAACAAATAAAATAACAAGTTGTAATACAACTTGTTCAAATTTCGCGTGCTTTCTCTCTCCCTCCCTCTCCCTCTCTCTCCCTCTCTCTCCCTCTCCCTCTCCCTCTCCCTCTCCCTCTCCCTCTCCCTCTCCCTCTCCCTCTCCCTCTCCCTCTCCCTCTCCCTCTTTTCTCTCTCAAGCAACAAGGCTGTAGGTGTACGCTTACTTTGTATATGTTATCCAGCAAATTCGCATCTTGGCCTTAGCCAAATGATTTGAGTGAATTTTTTTCGTATACAAATTCATGACTTGTCTAATTGCATCAAGGATAATGCACTTTTTTTCCGTCAAGCACTTGTCAATCTCTAATGCTTTTTCTCTATTTCGCTTGATTTCGAAAATATGGACTCACTACTATCGAAAATGTTATTGCATCGAATTTAATGAATCAACATTATCTGTCCATGTGGAGATGCATTATGCTCATTTTTTTTTCGTTTGCTTTTGAATTTGTAGAAAATGTTATGATCAAATCACTTTGGTATGTTTAAAACTGGTTTGAATGGATGCTTCATTGTTCATCGTTCAATCGTGATGATCAAAAACAATTTGAGCACACACACACACATATACAAAAAAAAAAACGACTGGAGATAATCGCTATGTGAATATGTGTAAAAACGATTTTAGGCATATTTTCTGTGGGTATTTTTTTTTTCCTATTGCTCATTTCTTTTGTCATTCGCTGAACATATTTGTAAAAAGGAAGCAGACGAACCGAATGATCTAACTCGTCCATTGAACAAACGAAGGAATGAGTGGATGAGAATGTGAATAAATGAATGAACAAACGAGCGAGACAGAATGACTGATTTGAGATAGGGAAATGAATTCTGTGCAGCGAACAAAATATGCTTGGAAAACCTTTTAAAATTTTCATGAACGATGGATAGAATGTTTTTGATACGATGTTACAAATTCAACCATATGGTATGGATGAGAGAGGGAGAGAGAGACAGAGAGAGAGAGAGAGAGCGAGAGAGTATAGTTTTTCTTTTCCATTTTTGTCGATATATCGTATTAGCATAATGTTGCCACCATTTTCAGTTTTGTGTGCATGTTTCGTTTTATGTGCATCATCTGAAACAATCAATGAAAAATATAAATTGATTATCAAAGGTGGCAAGCAGTGGAAATGAGAAAGACATACATATTGGCCGCTTTGACATAAAATGCCGACTGTCTCTCTATATCTTCGCCTTTTCCATAATAGAAACATCTATGTGCAGGTTGACGTTTATGCATTTTATAGCTATGCATCTATCACCATTTTTTTTGGCTCCTTCGCTCTCTCTCTCTCTCTCTCTTTCTCTCTCTCTCTCTCTGTCTCTCTCTCTTTCTCTCTCTCTCTCTCTCTCTCTCTCTTTCTCTCTCTCTTTCTATCCATCCCTCAATTATTCACTCTGTCCGTAGTTCGAAGTTTTTGGATTTAATTATTTGTGATTTTTTTTTTGTTATTGCTCGCATTTTTTCTTGAATTTACTAAACCCATTTACCATACACATAAACGTGCATAATTATTCCACTTATCGTTTATATATTTCACTTGCAGTTGATGCGATGATACAAATACAGTAAGAGTGAAAGAGAGTGGGAGAGTGATTTTTTTTTCTTTTTACGACTCATATTACATAACGCAAATGTATACAACGAAAAACATCAGCGAAAAAAAAGAGTTCCTAATAATTTTTCATGGAAGATATAATGAGAAAAAGAGATTGGTAGCATTAAAACGTGCCCAAGCACATAGAGGAGCACGAGCGAGCCCAGAATTGTTATATCATCTTATTTTTGTTGTTGTTATTGTTGTTGTTGTTGTTGTTGTTGGTCCTATGCCATTTTTATCGCTATGCACAAGTACATATACATCACACACAGATTTTACATGTATCCATTTGGTTTGTGTGTGTGTTTTTTTTTTTTTTTTTTTTTTTGCATTTCCTGCCGCTCTATTCTATATTTTTGCCTGTATTCGTGTGTAAATCCTCATTTTATTCTATGCATTTTTTATTTCACATTGTTATTATTATTATGTTTTTCGTGTGCACACCCAAATGTGGTGAGCATCATCTTCATTCTAACTGCACGAAAAAAAATGTGATTCATTTTAGTGCTTTTTTTTTTTTCTTTCTTTCTTTCTTTCTCTGTATTTTTCACTTGCTCGGTCGCTTCCTATCGTTCGATGTTGTTGGTAGCGTTTTTCCTTCATTTGAGGCGCGGAGAAAGATTTTTACCATTGGAAAATGTTGACATTTCGTTGAGAAAGAACGAGAAAAACTGGCACATTGAATGATGGAACAAGGATGACCATGGTCAATTGACGCCTTTGAATCAACGAAATGCCATACAATTATCCTCATTCACAATTGAATGTGACAAACTCATGGATGCGCCAAATCATTTTCTGACCTTAAAGATTTTTCCCCCCATTTCGTTGTTCACCAAACATCGAGAGCATCATTTCTGCATCGTGTTGGCAAATTTTTTTCTTCTTCTTCTTCTTCTTCTTCTTCTTCTCATCATTCTCTTTCATTTTGCTCGGTTGTATATCTCTGTGTTCGGTGTAGAATACACACGTTCGCATTTCTTTTTCGCATATCTATATGTGCTTGTTCAGTTCTCCAGTCTATATGCATATATTTGAATGGTGACCTCATCCCTTCACTCTTAGTTCAATCCATAAGACTCAAAACGTGTGCATGTATACACGAAAAAAAAAAAAAAATTCATACACCCCAAACCACATTTTTTTTTTATGTTCTCTCTTCTGTCCTATCTCCCGACTAGTGCAATTTTTTCCAGTGCTTTTTTTCGACACGATACAAAAATGGAAGGAAAAAAATAGCTGACTGGTAAAAGAAGAGGTTGTTTTAAAACTTGTCTTGCGCGATTCCAATATTTGTTTCTCTCGTTCTGGCTCCTTTAATGTATCACATTAAGACAAATATCTATGTATTTTTCGTCCCTTTTTAATCTGCAACTTGTGTGTTGTTTCTTTTTTTTTTTCTCTCTCTCTCTCTCTCGCTCTCTCTCGCTCTCTCTCTCTCTCTATCTATTTTATTTTTCGTTCGTTTCTATTTGGTTCGGTTTTATCTCGGCTGCATATGTGTGCATTGCATGGCTACATCTAAATGGTATGGTGAGCAGCAAAGTATCTCGCCAACAGTGTCAGTTGCAATCATTGTAGATTGGGTGGTTGAATGCTTCGATTTCGACTGATTTTGCCGTTGTCGTTGCCATTGCCATTGCTGTTCTGTATTTGGCTCACAGTTGATATTGCTTCATGACTGCTTGCAATGCTTTCGAAACCATCATCATCGCCGTCATCATTGTCGCGCGCGTTCATTTTTCGTATATCGTTTACATAGCCTCTTGTATATATGTATGTATCTATGTATATGTTTGTATGTGTGCATTTTTTTTTTATTTACATAAGCAAAAAAAAAAAAAAAAAAAAAAGGGAAAAAATGAACGTCTGTATCGCATCTTCGAACTAAATGGATCGATACCATTGGGTGTCCTAAATGTGAACTTTGTTACCTCATAAAAATTGTAAGCTTGAAAAGCATAAATGCAGCGAGGAGAAACGTACACAATATGATAGAAAAAGATACAAATAGAACGAATGACGATATGCAAGGATTTCATTTCATCGTTGGCGATAGAAAAATTGGTGGATGCTGTTGTCCAATGTTAAATTTCAGGCAGCAGTGTGACGATGATGTGGTTGAAATCAGTTGGAAAATGATATTTGAAAAAATGGAAAAAGAAGAAGAAGAAGAATAAGAAGAAGAAGAAGTAGATGAGAGAACACTGTGAATGACAGAAATAAAAGAAAAGAAAAGAAACGAAGAGAAAAGAAAGAATGAAAAGCACAAAAATGGAATATGGTCAACATTTGTGAGTAGTATCACACAACGCCATGCAAAAATTTTCAGGCCATTGCCATAATAACGCTGTAAAACTAACGCAGGCGTTTAAAGTGAAGGAGTATTTGAGGATAAGTACATACTAGTGATGAAACATTGCATTAAAGCTAAGCACTGAACATGGACGATGGCAAGCAGTAGAAAGGAAATTCAAAGGAAAACAGCGTTATTATATTACTTTTGCTGCAATACATGGCCGTTAACAAGCTTTCATTTATACTTTTCCGGGCTCTTAATTCTGTGAGCATGCAGGCGCTCACTGCTGTTTCTCTCTTTTTTTTTTTCACTTGCATTTACCATCATCCTCCCTCACTCTCTCTCTCTCTCTCTTTGGCTCTCATTCTCTTGCGAAATAATTCGCGCTTATAAAATGGCTATTTTAATCAATATTAAAAAAAAATACACACACACACACACACACATTTTAAGAGCAACCAAAATCAATTCCAATGCAGAATATAGACTTGGCTCGATTTGTTCCCGGAATTTGCCATTTATTCGAATTTAACTCTTATTCGTTGAACTGTTTGCCAGAGAGAAAGAATACATCAACAGTTTGTAGCTATTGAATCCAAAGTGCGGCTATTGAACTATGTATAACTGAAACGGCAAAACGGCAAAGGTCCATGACTTTCGACCAAATCGTTTTCATTTGTGTGTAGTGTGGTTGTTGTTTTGCTGTTGCTGTTGTTAGTTTTTTTTTTTCCCTTTTACCAGCAGATGTTTGCATTTCCTCTGAAATAAAAGAAAGCAAAAAAAAAAAGAGAGAATTTAATTCTTTTCCTATTGTTTATAACTTTTATAACAAAAATATAGGAAAATGAAGGAAAAAAAAAAAGAAATAAGAATGGGAACTTCATTACATTTCTAATTCTCGTTTCCATATACATTCGTCAAAATTGCGTACAAACGTATAATCTTATTTCTAATAGTTAAACAAAGCGCCTGATATTGAAATTTTATTATTATAAAAGCAAGGAAACGGTACGCGCTGTATGTAAACGTGATATCATCATGTATACATATGGAGAGAAGAAATAGAAATATAGCAAACATTTCTAGGCTAGTAAAGGGTTGCACTCTTCCCTAGCTCAATGAATTTACGACTCAGATTATTAAGCAGTTCTTTAATCAAATCAATCCTTGTCGCTTATACTGAACAAACTTCCATATTTTTACAAACACACACACACACACACACACACAACACACACACACACACACACACACACACACCCATACAGCCTGTGTTATGCTCGATGCGATGGAAACACACGCACGCACACACACACACACATACATCCATGCAATTTTCTTACCTAAAAACACATAACGAACACCAAATAACATGCGTTACATTTATGCAATATTTTCTTACATTTTGCGTACATTCCATATGTTCTAACAATTTTCGCGATTCCGATGAATGCTACTACACACATCCGTGCTATTCTTTCAATTCGCACGAATCCAAATTATGATTACATGCAAGTATAATATGATTTAATTTCCTTTCCATACATTGTATAATTTTCGACATATGCTCCGAAATATCTTATACAAAATGGAAAACAAGAACAAAAAAAAAAAAAAAAAACAAAAAAGAGAGAAAGAAAAAGCGAAAAAGAAATAGAAGAGAATGAAACAGTGGCAAAAAAAAAAGCTAAAGTTTTCATTGCATAGGATTTTGCGGTGATGACTTTTACCCAAGCTCAAGTGTCAGGAATGGTAAATGCGGTAAATACAATTTTCATAAATCTAACGCTAAAAATTTCCACGCTAAACTCAATTTTGATTCGATTCAATTCTATTCAATAACAACTGGATTCCCTTCTTTGCATACTCAACATTCTATAAATAAATGTATTATCTAAATGTATTTGTGGGTCAAAAGTTTTCCTGCGATTATCTGCCAGTAGTCGAATGTCTTACGCACAACCGTATTATTGTGGGCCCTTTTGCTAACAAAACAGCATAAAAATAACAACAATAATAATAATAACAATAACAACAACAATATCAATAGCAATAGCAATAGCAAAATGCAGTGAGTGCACTTCTCATCGCGCATGCAGCCCAATATGCGTTCGGTTGTATTGATGGTGCATAAAACCTCCATTAGAGCACTAAATCAAATCGAAGTGTAGGTCAATGACCGATTTTTATGCGTAAAGAAAAATTTCCGTTAAAATTGTTTTATCAATTTCACTATCTCTGTTCAAATCGAACAACAAAACAGCGAAATACGAGAGAGAGAGGAAAAAAAAGCACACACACACACACACACACACAAAACACATTGCCAACTCTGTCTGCTGTATTGCTGGTAGTCTATATCTCCCGTCAAACGTCGTACTTTTCTTCACACATAAACATTTCACAATTCAGTAATACAACATTTATGCCGGATCATAGATATTTGTGTATAAAATGCAACTATATTTTGATTGCAGTGCGTTCAGGTTAATAATAATTTTCAGGTTAATGACTCTTATGTATGGAAGAGTCGAGTTGGAAATTCGAAGCACAGTTTTTTTTCTATTTTTTTTTTTTTTTTTTTTTTTTTTGTGTTCATTCTGTGTTCATGTGTTGTTGCTACGCATTTTTCATCATTGTTTGTGTTTTGTGTGTTTTAGCTTACATATTATGTGCTACTAGTAGCGATGATTATTATTTTGTGAGTTTTATTTAATTTATTTGTTTTTCTCTCATTTTTATTTTGTTTTGGCTTTTTACAATTTCCATCATTTGAAGAGTTTTTTTTTTTTTCATGTTTGCGAAATATAATGAGGTAGATGAATATGGTGGCAAACAAAATGTTAGAGAGTGAGAATGAAGAAGAGAAATGAAAAGAGAAAGAGAAGGAGATAGAGATAATAGAGAAAATAAAAAAAAAAATAAAAAAAAACCAGAGAACAGAAAAAGGCAGTGAAATGAGTGAGAGCACATTCAATAAATTGTGTGAAATTTGAAAAACATACGTATGTTTCAATACGCGGCCACGCATTTATCGTTTAATGATTGAAAATGCCGTCATTAAACGGAAAGACCGAAACGGAAGCGTAGAAGGAGAAATAAAAATAACAAACATTTTCATCCGTTTTTTTTTTTTTTCTTTTTTTTCATTTTGTTCGAAATCAAACTTTGTCCTGCATCGAGCATACTTTTCGTACGCAACAACATTGAGCTTTTGTCATTATTTTTATATACATTAAAAAACACAATGTGTTTTTTGTTTTGTTTGTTTGTTTGTTTGATTATTTACTTGAGCAAAAGCCTGCGCAATTTTTGTTTTCATCTCGAGAGTATCGTTGATTATTATTTTGTTGTTGTTGTTGTTGTTTTTTTTTAAAGTTGTGAGTATTGGTGTTGTGTCCGAAAAAAAGAGTAACTGCATAGATACACATTTTAATGGATGAAAAACGATATGAAACGACAACGCATCACAAGATGAGCCTTAGAAGTAAGTTATTCTGGCCCAATTATACGATAAGCTAAAGTTCTATGAATGCAAGTTACCATAAACATTAGTTAGCACTGTTCTTTTAATGGGCAAATTCATGCTTATATACTTTTGTGTCATTTTTCGCAACAATTTCTCACATATACAGAGAGAGAGAAAAAGAGAGAAAGAGAGAGAAAGAAAGAGAGAGAGAAAGAGAGAGAGAAAGAGAGAGAGAAAGAGAGAGAGAAAGAGAGAGAGAAAGAGAGAGAGAAAGAGAGAGAGAAAGAGAGAGAGAACGAGAGGGAGAAAGAGAGAGAGCGAGAGAGAGTGAGGAAGAGTGAGAGAGAGAGAGAGAGAGAGAGAGAGAGAGAGAGAGAGAGAAAGAGAGAGAAAGAGAAAGAGAGAAATAGAGAGGGGGAGAGAATTGAATAAAAACCAACAACTTGCAATGTGAACAGCAACAGCAATAGCAAATCTACAGGACGAAAGTTTATAGAAAGTCTAAATAAAAACTAAAACATATAAATGGAGCAAGAGTACTTATACGAATACACACACACAAATGTGCATATAAACAAATATATAGACACACACACACACGGATACGCACACGTACACGCACACAGACACTTTCATACAATACAAAGTAGGCAAATGAAAGAAAAAGTTACATAAATCAGGTAAATCGTAAAACTTCCTTCATTAAAACAGTTTTCTACTGCATTGCAACACACATATTTATATAATGAGGAGAAATTGTGAAACAAATCAAACGATCGTAGTTGCCATTATGTATTAGTGTGCGCACACTTGACACAAACTAAGTATTCGTGCATAAACGCACTCACACACACACACACACACATACACATACATTCATTGCACGCATTAAAGTTAGCCCAAGAGGCTTAAATATTCTAATTTTGTTTAATATCTGAAACTGAAAATGTTCTCAATATGACTCTTATTCCTCAATCACTTGCAATAAAAACTCGACCTGGAAACGAGATTATGGTTTCACATTTTTGTCTCATTTTTACAGCAAACATTCAGTGTTTCATGCTTATAATAAACAAATTTAACACATCATTTAGATTTATAATATAAAAGTAAATGTCATTCATTCAATTCAATGCTAATTAGTTACACATTTATTGATTTTATTAATTAAAATGTTGAACTGTATCATAAGTAAATTCATTGAATCATTTCAATTGATAATGTTTTTGAGCATAATACCAGAGATAACATTGTCATTATCATATTGGAAAATGTGTGTTTACCTATCCCCGGATCACTCCATCTTCGTTTCTATTCAGATCGGTGACATCGCTACGTTTGATAATTCAAAATCGGAAAATGCGACAGAAAACACACACACACTCACTCACGCACACATTTTGTGCCATTTCTTTTGCTTTTGGTGAAGGGTTTGAATTCTGGTTTTTCTACCATTTTCTTGACACGATTATATACACGTACCATTGAATGTTTTACGTATACTTTCATATGCCATTGGCAAAGATACAATACATGACATCCGATAGAAAACATGCGTGGTATAAATATGTTATATATGTATTATATTCTTGTGCTCATTTTACCATTTTACAAAACGCACATTTTCCAAATGCATTTCTTAAAATTTGATACGAGAACAGTACTGTAATGCATGCAAGTATAAATTTGGATTTTCTTCTGAACGTATTTGTTAAATAAGTTAAATTACTTTCTTACATAACATAACATACACATACACGCACACGCACACACACACACAAGTGGAACAACAATAACAATTGATGTGTGTATACTTATTTTTTGTGCGTTCTATGAAATGTTATGCCAAAGCTATGATATATGCACGCTTTTACCATTTACTATGCAAAAATCAAGCAAAACCGACAATTTGTAATTACATTTTTAACACGCACAAAATTAATTGCTCAGATAATATACAGTTTTGTTGATTCATTTGGTTTGGCTTTAAACGGTGGCATATTATGCTTTTACCAGAATCAAAAGTGAATGAAAAACCAAAAAAACCAAAAATACGACCATCAATCGATACATTGAATGATGACTTATATTAAGAAAACGAATTTGATTATTGCGATTTGAAAACCTGGCAAAAAGTATTCTGGATCCAAAGTGCATATAGCTGATGATCAGTTAACTTTGTCGAAATGCTAAATGTGTTTAGTTCGGTGTACATATCGATGGAAATGCAATTCTGTGGATCATTTTAGAAATCGGAAATGTTGCATTTTTTTCTCGTTCTTTATCTATCTATCTCTCTCTCTCTCTGTGTGTGTGTGTCTAACTCTATCTCTGTCTCCCTTTGACTGCAATAATTTTACATCGATGCCATCGAATTGGAATCTATTTTACACCTTCAGGCTGAAAAACTCACCTATCAACGTTTTACTATTTTGAATGGTCGCAAAAGGAAAAATAAAATAAAATGTGAAGCAGCAACATCACTCAGCAAGTAACACCTGCCTCATTTATATTGCCCGAATTCGAGACACGTTTTTTTTATAACCGAACATAACTGCGCTCCGCACGTATATTCTGTGCTGTGCTGTGCTATGCTATGCTATGCTATGCATGGGATTATTTCGTTATTTTACATGCGCGTTCTGTTTCGGGTCGAGAGTATTTTATTCCTTAAGCCACACTTTGCTCATACTTACTTACAATACTATTTCTTTGCCATATCATACAATTGTCCGAGAATTATTACACGAAATATTTGTTGCTTTTTCCTTTCTCAATCTCTCTCTCTCTCTCTCTCTCTCTCTCTCTGTTTTCTGGCCTTAAATTAACATTGCGGCTTTCTGCCTCCGTTCGTATGCGTATTATATACATTTATGTGTGAAATTATTATTATTATCATTAGTTCTTCTTTTTATTTTTATCTAATATACTTGCTGCATCTATAATTTTCGTTATTTATTATACGATCAGCTTCACCATTTCCGTTGGCAGATGCATAGACTAACGAAAAACAGAGAAACAACAACAACAACAACAACGGCAATAGCAACAAAACTAGCAAAACCAAGAAGGAGAAAAAAGCACAAATATTTTCTTGTTTAGTTTTTTTTTTTTTGTTCAGTATTTTGCTTACAATTCAACACCCAGATGAATCGTTTTCTTGCATTTTACTATATCGACCGATTTTGTATCAGTGTTGGTAAATGTATGTGTATTCGCACTTTTTTTTTTCATTCTGTTGCTTTTATTGCATGGCAGCTCGCATGAGAATGCCATGAAGTTCTGGCGAAATTATTCTTTATATTTCAATCTTCAACCACAAATTTTTATTGTTTACCACGGCCAATAACAAACTGCATCTTTTCAGCTTATTTATCAAATGGGCTCTTGAGAGAAACAAATTATTTATCCGATTTCTTTTTGAATTTGACACAAGTATTTGTTGCGTATTTGGTTGGGTTAAAGCTTAAAACGAACAAATAAATATGAAAATCAAACGAATTTCCTTTGAATAGAATGAAGAAAAAAAAAAGAAAAATAAATGAAAAAAGAACATTGTTTTTTGTTTAACTAAATACCGATTAGTGTTTTGAAAATGAACATACCATTTTAAATCAGTGGAATGGCAACGCAAAATGTATACACACACTTATAATATAAAAATATCCAACAATTTTATAGTTTTCATGACCCACTCGCATATGAATATGTGCATTGTGCCAAACGCAATGTGAACACATTGGTTCATCATGACGTGATTTCATTCAAAATATTTGGAACAATGCAGAGAAACGGCAATTAATTTACTTCTTCAGCCGAATGACATAAAACACAAAGATATCGTCATTTTTTTTTCCTATTTTCAATGCATCACTTGGTTGAGTACATTTGCAATGTGATAAGAGCTTACAAATACATACGAAAAAATCAAAACAAAACATCTCGATTCGAAAAAAAAAACGGAAAAAAAAAAAACGACGAAAAAAAGAAATAACACAGCATGTAAAGTGAATCAGCAATTTTTATGACCAATGCAATGGCTCTTGTCATCTTTTATTTGCAGCTCATGTGTAGAATGCATGAACTCATTCTTTATTCCTTCAATCAAAATAACCGCTACACAATACACACATTCCCTTAAGATAAGTTTACAACATGAGAAAAATGAACATTTTCATAAAATCATTTGACAACAACAAAAAACGAAAAAGAAAAAATGAAAAAAAAAAAAAATAAAGGAAAGCACTGAAAAACAGCCTGAATCATTGCCTGAATCATAAAAGAGGGGACACTGGAGACGTGTAATCGAAAGATAGATTCAAAGAAAACGGAACACCAGCAAAAAATATCGAACGAATTCTCTCTCTCTCTCTCACACACACACACTCTCTTTGTGTTTGTGTTTTTTTTTTCAATGTCTCAATGCATTTGCGTCTATGTACGAATTAATTCGTGTTCAAATCGACGAAGCAATGTCGCCTCATTCTGGTCTCATGTAGACCATTACACTTTTTCATATATTCTTTTAGAAAAGATCAAACGTTGCTTGAAAATCTATAAATATTTGAATAGCGTTAAGTGGGCAAAAACAACACCGTTGTGCGTAAAAATCAATGTACGGACAACGATTTAAAAAAAATTCTGTTGATTTTTTTTTTTCTCTTTCCTCTCATATGGATGGTCATACACTTGGCAATGGAAAAAAACCATTAAAAATTTGCAATTTCGTGCAAACACAACACAAGTACATCATTACGTACTCATACTTGTATTTGTACGACAAATGAAATATCTTACTCATACTCGGATTATTGTGACGTTTTTTATTTTTTTTTTTTTTTTGACTCTTCTTTAAATGTTTAAAATAATAACCGTTTGCAGACATTTTAATTTTGGCATACCAAAGAGATTTTTGTCAAATTTTCATTCGTTTTCTTCAGAGGAAATATTACAATTCAATCATGAAAATGACAATTATTACCCAAAGTTATCAATAAGCTCTTTGAGAATTGAAGAAAATAAAATCATAATTCGTATTTTTATTAAGAACGGTACCTTTTAAATCAAGAAAAATCCTCTTTAAAATCATATTGTATAAATATGTTCGAATCTAAGACAATTCAAACATTTTATGGGACAAAAGGAAATTAGACAAGACCATACACATCGATCAATATCTTATGTACATTGTTGAATGAAAAAAAAAAAAAAAAATATGAATGCAAATGACTAAAGGATTAAAAAGCTAATCGGTCATTGATTCGAAAACTGCAATCGGAGAAGACACAAAATGGTATAAAAGGAAAAAGAAAAAGAAAAAAAAAAAGAAAGAAAAAATGGCAGATATTTTGAATTAGTTTCACGGGCTTGTTTCTTGTGTGGTTTTTATGTAAAAATATCATTGTGACATTGCACATTTCAGAAGAACAAATTCCATTCGACTAGAGAGCATACACACACACACACACGCGCACACATAACGAAGAATAAGTGCAAAATGAACGAAAAGCAAACAAGTTATATCCAAACGAAATACTCTGATTAGTGAATTCGCTAACAATAACGAAAATAATACGAAAACAATGAAAAATATAGAACTTAACTAAACTAAAATGCTATAATAATAATAAGTATAATGATATAGACTAGAATAATATGATGGGCTGTCATTCATTCAATCGGAATGAAATTGAACAAAAAAAAAAAAACGAAAAAAAAAACACGAAAATCTATACGCTGGAACGAACCCAATGAAGGCGAATGATGAAAAAAAAAAAAAAAAACCACAGCAGAAAGTTGATGCGCAGTTTTGTGTATTGTAACTGCATTGTAAAATTGTGATCTCTCCGATATATATACATGTGTGTGTGTGTGTGTATGTTCGATTCTTTTTATTTCGTTGATCTTTGTATTTGCGTTGTGGTTTGTTGCAGTTGGCAAAGTGAAGAGAAAAATGAATTCAATATCCAAATGATTTAGCCAACAAGGTTTGAATGCTATTGAACTGTTCTATCATAATTTTTTTTTTTATTTTTTATTTTTTTTTTCATTGTGCATATTGTTGTTGTTGAAAAAGTGTCATTGCGCTTTTTAAAACAGGACTCGAAACGTGAGTAATTCCAATGTGATTCGAAACATCCATTTAAAATGCTCACAGAATTTCAAATATTTAATTTATTGTAGAAATTTGCTTTTAAATTTTAGTTGAAGAATAAATTTTTTCTACGATTCAATGTCAATTGCATTTTGGTGGCTAAGTTTTTTGTTTTTCGAAATAAAAATAAAAAGAAAATATAAAAAATATTGACAAGACTATTCAAAAATACACATAATTTGGACTGTGTATACTGCATTACAATCTCGATAAAATACAGAAATGAAACAAATGTCAACTATGTATCATTATGTCTTGAATACTTGCAATTATTGAGCATAAAACAAAGATATATTTAATAGCAAAATGTATAGGCATCGTTTCTAGTTCTTGTTTCAAAATTACCCGAAGGAAGAGAAAAAAGAAAAAAAAAAAAAGAAACATTGAATCGTGGTTTTGAGCTTTGCATATAAAGTTACTAACAAAATGAATATTCAATGGAGCACTCCTTTTGTTCATGGATTCCATTGCCAGTTGCAATTATGACCGATAATTTTGTTATGGTATTTTATGTGATGCAATTAAAAAGGAGAAGAGAGATAAAAAAAAAAAACGGCGACAACGACAACGGCGACAACAACAACAACAACAATGTCGACATAAGATCAGAAAGGAAAGAGAGTCAAAAGAGCTAGAAATTACACAGATATATGTTTGTATAATACGCACAGAGGCTTAGAAAATGAAAGACAAAAATTGTAAATCGAAAAGATGACGGATATCTGTGCACATAAAATTAAAATTCAACACTAGAAAAAATGGGAAAAAAAAAAAAATTGTGGAATTAAAAAAAGTTCAAGATGCTATATAATTATTGTTAAGATTGAATAAAAACGAAAAAGAGAGAGAAAAAAACAAACAAGAGCCAGATAGAGACAGAGACAATGAAATGAAAAAAAAAAAAAAAAATATCCAAACACATAGACAACTTTGACTTTGTCTTATGATTTGCCCAAGCTAAATTACATGTGTGCACACTAAATTGCCGCACATTGGCTACATTTACATGAATTTATATTTCGTTTGCATAATTTCATGCAAAATGTTCCGCTGTTGAGTGTGCGCTCATTGCGCTCATTCATATCTTCAAATGATGGCTTCAAAATAAAAAAAAAAAAAATAAAAAATTAACTTAAAAAGCGATTGATATCAAGTGCACGACAGATTATACATTAATTCGCCGCATCCATCACACACAAGACACTAGCCAACAGTCAGTGACCAACACTCATCTATAATGCGCCAAACATGCCTTTGACTCTATCGTTCATTTCCTTTTTACTATCTCATTATAAATAATTAAAACTTTGGTACGCAAGAGATACAGAGATTGAGAGTAGAAAATAAAGAAGAAAACTAGAGCTCCATCACTATTCAGATGGCTCAATGAATCTATGAATGATCGATTCACTCACTCTCGCCACTATTTGATCATCAACGATCTGAATGTGTAAAAATTAAGCTCGCCTGCCAAGCTGTTGTTGTTGCAATTTTTTTTTTTTTTTTTTTTTTTTTTTTCATAAATTTAGTTTAATCGTCAGTGCGTTTGAAGCTCGTCCATTGTAATCGTCGTCGTTTCTTTATGGTTCATCCAGAAATTGAAAAAAGAGCAAAAAAAAACAATTAATTTATACATATTGAAGCCAAACTAGCATCTGCCTCTACCTCTTACCATCGACGCTCTATGCGCTTCTTTTTTCTCTATGCCGTTCAATGACGCCACATTCATGTTTTATCGACTTTATAACATATCCCAGCTACTGTCGAATAGAAAATCAATTGGTACGAAAATCGGTTTGAAATTGTATATACACGCGCGTCCTGCGATTATACTATTATGATAATAAAATCAAAGTGTAATATGTCCGAGTACAAATGGGAGTTAAAACGAATCTATAGACATTCGTTTATTCACTCATTCACTCACAGTACATGTACGCACATATAGAGGGAATCAACAAACACCGAAATGTGATGAAAAACAGACAGCAAATCAATAGGAATAGGAATAGGTGGTAACAACAACGGCAACGGCATCAACAATGGCTGTATCAGTAGCATTGCTGGCATCAAAACGACCGTTCATCGTCTGAATAAACGAGGGCAGTCTATGATGTGTCGTTGTGTTATTTCCATTTTATCATCATGTTTCATGATCTTTGATCGGCCGGATGTTGCAAATTTTGTACCGACAAAAGTTGACACAAATCGTTTAAGCTGTGAATGGTCTTTGTATGTACCTTAAGGTTCATATTATATATCTATCAGTGCATTGTGCATTGCAAATATTGAAGCAACCGTTCACCTCGCAACTGAATGAGTGCGAGATTTTGTTGGCATTTGGCAAAAGAACTGCATCTAAATTGTTCGATTATGTGTTGCACCTATTGGCAAACTGGCATCTGATCACAACCATGCAATTGCATATACTATACACAATTCATTCACTCACTCGCTCACTCACTCACATGGCAATAAGCACCATAAAAATATAAGAAGCCGTGTCTTCATCATTCACTCAATCGCTTCGGCCGATTACGAGCTGAATTAAATGTGCAACAAGCATATATTATTATCAACGCAGCAGCTTGGCTCTTTTCTATTTGGTTTCTTCATCATCAACATCAATATCACATAATCTTCAGCGATAGGCTGTTATTGTTGTTGTTGTTGTTGTTATATTTTGTTGGCCATTGCTGCCTTGCCTTTCGGTGTGTACTTTAGCTATTTCGCTTTTTCGTGTTGATCATTTTTGCCATTGCACATTTTAATGGCAAAACACAAAATTGTAGTCGTTATCTATAAGTGGGAATGGTATAATATAGCAATATCGAAGACCAATTCTAGCTTTAGTACTTATGGAGAGCAGCGTACAGGTACATTTCATGTGTTCGCTCTCTTTCTTGCTCCTTCTCACAATCTCCCTTCATCATTTTAGGTGCTATTCTCTTCTTATCTCTCTCTCTCTCTCTCTCTCTCTCTCTCTCTCTCTCTCTCTCTCTCTCTCTCTCTCTCTTTGCCTCTCTCTCGCTTTATGTCACTCATCCACTCGCTCATTCGATGAATTCGCGCGCGTATTTTGGTTTACAAATATTTATATAGAAATGCGCGATGCCTGAGGACAACACATTTGTTGTTGTTACTTATGCCGGCTGTTGGCATCTACACAGCTTCTGCTATTTGCTGCCATTGTCGCTGCGGTTCTTGTATAACAACATATTTTAATATCATGTTTTTTTTTTATTGTTGACTGCTATTTTCGATTGTTGGATGTACATTCGTTCGCCTTTTTCAACGGCGTTTTTCGCCATTCTCCCGTCATTTTGTCTTCTTTTCAACAAATTTATTTTTCCTTTTGTTATTATTCTATTTTACCTTATACAATGTCGGTTTTCTATCTTTTTTGCAACAAAAAAATTGTTTTTTTCCTCTGCGTTCGTTGTTTTTGTCATGTGTGTGTGCGATTTTTTTTTTTTTTTTCAATACTTTTTCCACTTTTCACTAGCATATTGTGGCTGGCAATAAATGACTAGTTACTGTGTGTGTGGCTATCTAGGCAGATGCTGTTCGTCACTTTTCACAACTTCAATTTCTTAACTGAAACTAGCATTTTATATGTATCTTCATTATTCGATATTTTAATGATTCGCTTCTCTATCTTTTTATCTTTCCTAGCAAGTTTGGATACATGTATGAAAGTATTGCACAAATGAGAATAATTGCAGTTGGCCGGAACCGGAGTTGTATTTTTTTTTTCTTTTTTTTTTGCCCCCCTCTCTATCTATTTTGGTAACACTGATTTTCGTTCAATACGCTTTTCCAATTTTGTAGCTATTCATGTGAAATATGTAACAAAATTCTTAATCGTTCAACAAAAACAAAAAAAGAAAAACAAAAAACAAAAAAAAAGAAGAAAAAAAGATTGGCTTGAATCGAAAAGTGCATATACAAAAGAAAATGAAAAAAAACACAAACGAATGGAAGAGCATTTTGATTTCAGCACAAAGGAGCACAAAATAAGCTGAAATTGTTTTACAATTTTTATCATTTTTTTTTTACAATTGCTTTGATGATTTTAAGAGTAATTGTCATTGTTGTCGTTGTTTAGCGGTTTGTTCATCTTTATATTGTACATGTTTTTCGTTGCTATTGCGGCCGTTGTTTTCGTCATTGTTGTTGTTGTTGCTGCTGCTCTTCGTTGCATTTCTTGCTATCTGCCACTTTGTTGTGCCTTGTTTGTGTGTGTGTGTGTGTGTGTGTGAGTGTGTGATGGGAACATATTTAAGTTATTTTTGTGCTGCAATTGCCGATCAACTTCGGTAATTTAAGTATAGTTTGGAATGTAACATGCACGTTTATAATTCATGTCATTTTTATTTCATTGCTTAGCGTCGAATATGATTCCATTATTGTTATTATTTGTATTTATAGAATGGTAAAAAAGAATAAGAAGAAGAGGAAAAAGAAGAAGAAGAAGAAGGAGAAGAAGCCTAGTAACAACAGTTGATGTCTTTAATGACCATAGCCAATTCACACGATATGCCTTTATTGCCCTTCAATATAATTCGAAAAATGATGAGTGTGTGTGTGTGAGTGAATGTGTGTGTGTATGTGCAGTGAAGGCAAAGCTCTTGATATCAAAATGGGCTTCCATGGGCTAAACGAAAGCAACGCGAAAAATGCTCGAAAATATTCTCACTCACTTGAATAATTAGCAAGGGTTTTTTTTCCTCTGTGTTATTCAGTATTGTTGTGCAAGTTGTTGTTGTTGTACCAAGCTGATCATTTATACATTTGTAGCCAAAGATGGTTCAGGTTCTTTTTTTTTTGTTTTTTGTTTTTTTCTTTTTTCGTATGTGTCTCTCGCTTTATTATGTTTGCTCTTTAGTCTCCGGTTTTTTTTTTCTAAATGACTATAATATCGACCATAATTACATTAGTTTTTCGAGATAACGATCGCGTGTTGAACTTTTTCATCGCAAATTGTACATGAACATTTCGCGGTACAGCTATTCTCCGATTGCCATTGTTTTCAACGTTTGCATTCATTCAATAATACATGCAGAAGGAAGGACAAAATGAACTAAATAAGCACATGGAACTAACCTTACCCAAAATTTAAATTGTTATTCCTTGGACAGTCGTTGTTTTGTATGGTGTTCCATAAGTTTTTTTTTTTTTTTTGTGCTAAAAATGGGGTTGCAATTTTACACCGAGTATTGAATTCGCCTATTTTTTTTCCTTTTTTTTTTGTTGTTCTCCTTCTTCATTCGCTTTATTCGATGGCGTCGTTGCCGTCGTCGTCGTCGTCATTTTATTTATGCGTTCAGATGTGCAATTTTGTTACTCTTTTTTATGCGTAGCTTGTGACTTTGTTGCGGCTTTGTAACAGAACAGAATCGAATACAAGAAAAGAAAAAACATTTTTGTAACTTTTTAGGGTTGAGTGATCGCATTTTATTATTGGTGCTTGTTTATAAAGCAGGTGTATTTGTACAAAACGTTGCAAAATGTATGTGAACGCGTACAATATGTACAATGTACAAGACAAAATGTTATTATTGTCAAATTAAACGAAAGACGACAAAAATGAACTGCGCGTAAGCGAGATAGGGAGCGAGAAAGAGAGAGAGAGAGAGAGAGAGAGAGAGAGAGAGAGAGAGAGAGAGAGAGATAGAGAGAGATAGAGATAGAGTGGGAAAAGAGATTAAAAGAGCGCATGTGAGAAAGAAAACGAATAACTTGAACACAAACGAAATAATTATTATGGCAGAAAATAGCTGACGCTGACCAAAAGAGCGCAACCAGTAGTTCTTGTTTCAAACTGATAAATGATTCGCTCGATCACTATGACAATTGGACTCCGTGACTTTATTTGTTTGTGCGTTTCGCGTTTGACCATTCGTGCGTATGTTCATTTCTTTCTGATATTCTTCAGTACCATTTAAACAATATTAAGACGTGCTCCTTAAGGCTTAAACCATCATTTTAATATATACGTGAAAATATCTCACAATTAGCAACTGCGGCCAAAGTACGTTCGGGCATAATTCGAACCAATTGCGCGCAATGCAATTTCCACGGAAATAAAATCCCCAGAAGAAATAAAATGAAAGAAAGAGAAAGAGAGAGAGAGAGAGGAAGAGAGAAGAAAAATTATGAAGAAGAACATTGAACAAAACGGCAAATACGAATGGCATACACAAGAATTAAAAATGAACGAACCAACCAACCAACCAACCAACCAACCAACCAATAGAAAAGAAAATGTGCGAGATGTAAACGAATGAACAGATGCAGTTTGAGCTGAAGCTGTTACAGAATCTTTGAATGTTGTGCCATTTAAATGGGAAAATATCTGAGCAAAACCATCACATATATGTACTTGAAATATTCAGTTCGAATGTAGAAACTAACATTTCAATTTGGAAAATTACAAGTTATCGCATCCCAACCAATACGCAATGAAAAATATGAAATACCTGTTTAATATAATAGTGATAGATAGAGAAAGAGAGATAGAGCGATAAGAAATAGTCGTGCGATCGCCATCAACTAAAATGAAATAGTGAAGATTGTAAACAATTAACTAAAATCGAAGACTTTGTGCTTCTGTTTAATTTGAATAAATGGTCATTAAGTTTGTAATTTTTCCATTTTTTTTTTTCTTCTTCTTTTTCTCTCTGTCTTTTTCATTTGTATGTTATTCAAGTTTCATCTCTATTCATTCATTCATTTATAGCGCGAAAGAGAAGCGCGACATGGCATATCAATGCCTCTGTACATCCACTTGATATTTTTCCACGAATCGAATCGTGTGTTTGGAAATGAACGGTATACGGTTCGAATCGAGTTCCCTATGACATCTGCACATGATATTGGCCACAATGATTATAGTTGAAAGCTTTGGTGGTGCAACAAAGCATAATTGAGATCGGAAAAGTTTGTTCACATTTGCTTATCGCATTCGATTCAGAGACGGTTTCACACGAAGGATAGATCAAGAATATGTAAACAAAAAAATAAAAAAAATGAAAAAAATAAAAGAAAAGAAAAGAAAAGAAAACAAATGATGGCAATGTACAAACACCATGCAAACAAGACTTTACTATTTAAAAGTGGTAATGCGGCAATCAATTAGATGCAAGTCTATAAAACTAAAATAATATCATGTATTATGCTTAGCCAATTCAAATTGATATAGATGGAGAAAAACACACATACATAGAGGGAGATAGAGACACACACACACAGAGAGGGAGAGAGAGAAAGAGAGAAAACAAAAGGGAGATAGAGAGGGAGATAGAGAGAGGAGAGAGATAGAGAATTGAAAGGAAATAACGAAGCGAAATCATAAAAAGCAAATCGCTACCAATAATAATTATGAACAGGTAGCTATGCGAAAATTTCTGTTCTGCAGTCGGCGGCACAGTAGATCGGTCGGAAGTTACTCAGAGAGTGACACTGATGCTCAACATTTATTAGCAACTGCTTAAGATTATTGTTTATATTTTCAATGCGTTCATAAATATTTAAACGTCGTCATGGTTTCTTTTCTTTTGTTTTTTTTGTTTTTTTTGTTTTTATTATTCTTATTTCGCACTTTTCTAAACGAAACATTAAAGCAAAGAATATTTGAAATGCTGAAATGCTTTTAATTGCATATCAAATGTGGAGAAAAACTATCTATGCTATGGCTAAGAGATCATAAACAATTATTTTACAACAAGAGAGTGAGAGAAAAATGAAGAACAAAAAAAAATGTGCACCGCAGAATATGATTCCCGGCATTTGATTTCATTGGAGTCGCGAGATGCAGATTAAGTTGTCGGCACCATTATTATGTAAAGTTCGAAATTTTCCGAATCGCGTTCGCTCATGGTACAGCTGAATAAAAACGAGCAAACAATCAAACAAATAAACGAAAAACAGAAAAACAACGAGCACATACCCCTAACACAGCTTGTGATAAAAACGCCGCTGAATCGCTACATTGAGTAAGTGAGTTAATTATCATGAAAATGTACGCATGTTTGCACTATTCCAAATATTTTTCAATTGCTCCGAAAGTATGCATTTTATGCAACGTATGTGTTAAACATTATTGTAGTGTTTCATTGCATTTGCATATTTAAGTGGATAGATTTTTCATTTTATTTTATTTTCTCTCGCTCTCACTCTTTCTTTCTCTCTCTCTTTCTCTCTCTCTCTCTCTATCTCTCTCTCACTCTCTCTCTTTCTCTCTCACTCGCTCTCTCTTGCTCGTTTGCATTTTTATTAATTGTGAGGAAACATCGCTAGCGAATAATAAGCACGAATTGAAGTACGTGCGTTTGTGTGTCTCTCTGTGTGTGTTTATGAGCACACACAGTATCCAGGAAAATTTGTTATCAAACGAATTCATAATAAAAATCGCTTCATCCCTTCAGTAAACACAAACAACGCATTTATATATAATTTTACATTTAATTTCTGTATAATTGCAGTGAAAAATTGAATTAGAGTAAAAGAAAAGTGAGCAATATGTGGGGAATTATGAGTCAAATGAATGTGAATCGAATATATCATTGAATAGTCAAACATAAATATGCTGCGCTTCAATATCAGATGCTGGACATTCATTGGCCGAATTGGTTTGCCACTTGCCGTCACATTTCACATTGCAGAATACAACGCACAAATACACAAACACACATACACATTTCATTTGATTGGCTGTCAATGGGGAATATCATCAGCTCAATTCATTTTGACTATCAATATGAGATAGCACAGTTATTATTGACGTATCAGCAAATTTATCCATTTTTTTTCTGCTCTCACTCTCTCATTCTCTTTGCATACTCATTTCAGCTATTGTTTGCACCAGTGCCTATCGTTGCATTCGATTACCTTCATCTAGAAATAAATGCGTACATTCACAGATTTGCGCTTTTGTTCGCCTCATTCAATGGATTGCGTAATATATCAAAACTTTGGAACCGATGGTTGATGTACATTTCTCTCTCTCTCTCTTCTATAACCCTCTCTCTTCCTTTCTCCCTTTCTCTCTTTCTCTCACTCTCTCGCTAAATCTCGACCGTTTGGATTTTCTCCCTATTTTCCGTATGCTAAATGTAAATTAGAAAACTCTGTGTGTGTGTGTGTGTGTGTGTGTTACGGAACACGTTCGTTTCATGTAGAATATTTAAATGCACGTTAGATTTCGCTGCAGATCGGGCTCTGCGGTCGCTTATTTTATTTTCAATACTCTTTTCCATTGCCAATTTGAACGTTTTTCCACACGTTTTTTTTTTACTCTCTGTTGTTGCCTTATATATATATATTTTTTTTTTTTCACTCATTCGGTTTTGTTTTTCCAACTGCACATAGAATTTATGCATATGTACTTGCTCTCCACCGCCGCTTCGTTCGTTCTCGAAATTAAAATAGCCGGCAATTATTTCACAAACAAGGCTTAAAAAAGTGAAAAAAAAATATACGAAAAGAAGAGAGGAAAAAAAAAACAAATAACAACTTGCACACACAGTTGATAGGTGCATATAATATGAATATAAAATCAAAAAAAAAAAAAAAACGCATATTATGAATTTGTTGTGCGTTTGTAATTGTATGGTAGTATATTTGATATACTAAAGTCACAGAAATACAAATACGCCAATTTAATACACACATTTCCCTTTGGAGAGCATACTCGTCATTATGTAGAACAAATGAATGTGTTTGCAACATACACAACTCTTATACAGAATTGTGCGCTTGAAATCGGGACAGCTAAACGTAGCAGCGTCAATCAAACGTTAAACAGATTTTGGTCGAATAAAAGATTAAAATTAGAGGACACACATGTGTAATGTGTATGGTGCATACGATGAAGCAACGCCGTGTTTTTCTCTCTTGCTCTCTCAATCTCTCCCTCCCTCAATCTTTCCTTCTCTCTCTCTCTCTCGCTTTCTCTCTCTTTTACTCTCCCCCTCTCGCTTTCTCTCTCCCCCTCTCTCTCACCCTCTCTCTCTCTTCAACTTTCTTCATCATTCAAACGTGTAGTTTTCAAGGAACATTTTTCATTGAAATTATCGGTCAAAATGTAGTTTCACATTAATAAAAATGTATTTATTTCAATTGGTTTTTTTCAAATTAAATGCAGTCACACCTACTAATAATCCATTCTATATAATTAAATATAAAAATGACAATTAACGCGATCAAATTGCTGAAAAAACTAATACGCCATATGCGTATGTTTCTTTTTCCGGCATGATGAATTAAAAATGTAAAAAGAAAAACTATCAAAATTGCCGTTAGATTGTGTCAGGTGAAATTAAAAAAAACGAAAAAAAAAAAAAAAAAAAATAACAAAATTAGAAATTCCGGTCTGCAATTTAGTACAACGGTCTATATTCCCTCGAGAATAGAATTTTTTTTTTATTAATTTGTGAGGGAGTTTCTTCTGATAACAATTACATTTTCAAGTTGTTCTTCTCTGAAATGAAGAAATTGCAGTTGTTTCGATCGAAAAATTAAAACTGAAAATGGAAAATAGAAATGGAGCCCCATTTCTTTGGCATGTGAAAAAAAAAACAACGATTCATTGCATTCAATGAATATGTTTACCTGATCACGATGGCAGAGGCGACGATGACTAACGGCGGCGGCGGTGGCGGCTGCATCAGCAGCAGCAACACTACTTTGGCGTTCTCCTAATTAATATACAATATGCAATATACTTTATGCGTATGCATTTTTTATATTTATATATTAACTATTAAATAATTCGCTTAATTGTTAGACATTGTGTTCCCGTTGCACATTTTTGCGATTCGATTGAATTTCTTCGCGATTGTATGTTTTTTTTCTTCTCTCTTTTAATTTGTGTTTTGTTTTAGTTTAATTCCCTTCTTATTTTTATTTCCACCTCTTTATTTGTATGATTGTTCTGTATTTCGTTGATTGCATGTAATTCTATTAATAGAATTTATTTAATTATTATTTTTTTTTTTTTTTTTAAATGTAAAAATGAAAAAAAAAAAAATTCATACGCGTAAAATGATGCGTGTTTTTGATTGTTGCCTTTTAGCAACACATTGCTGCTTACCTAGAATATGTAATCATATCGTATTCTATCGAAAAAGAAAAACGGCGAATCGAACCAAATAGACTTGCGGCAACATTTAAATAAAATAATATAGAATAGAATATGAAATGAATACGAAAACAAAAAAAAATTAAAAAGCAAAAAAAAAAAAAAAAATGTGCGTAACGAACATTTCTTACCATGTTAACATGTCTTTTGCTTTCAATAAACATCATAAATACAAATAAATTATAACAAATATTAGGTGTTTTTTTTTCTCTTTCTCTTTCTCTCTGTTTTCTATAGTTAGCTAAGCTAAATTACCGCACACACCAATTAGCGTACGACGACGTTCATGACGTTCTTTTCATTTTTCACTCTCGCTCTCTCAAATGTTGTTGTTTTTTTCTTTTTTTTTTGTTTTGTTCTCTCTTTTTGCACATCAATTGCGGAGCGTGGTAAAATTATTTCAACATAATTTTGCACATCGAACAAGGCCAACATTTTCATTATTGTATTTAAATGAAGTCATCTTCAAGTGTGATCACATCGCAAATGCCTATGCACGGCGACCGCATTAATTTGATGGGAGCGCAAGAATAATTGCTAATCATTGGATTACTGTTTTTCAATTCTGATTAAAATAGAAAAGAAAACGACGATTCAATAATTTTTCTTGTCCCTTCTATTTTATTTGCTCGTTCCCATCCGTTTAAAATACGTCAGATCTTTGAACAAAGAAATCAACGGACCAACCGACCGGCCGACCGACCGATCGACTAACCAACCAATCAACCAACCAAAAAATGATACGAGAGGAGTAAAAAGATGAATAAACAAAAAAAAAAAAAAAAAAACAAAAGAAACAAAATCGAAGTTTTTTTTACTAATTTTTTTTTCGATGAGAACAACTACTCGATGACTTAAACAAGTGCTGTGCGATTAACGGATACGTTGTTTAGAGTGCTTCAATCACCATTAGTTATACGGCTGCATTAAAATCCCGAGCATCTTCCGACGGCCTATGAATGGTGTAAGCAGCCACAATCCAGAAACAATCACAATTCACAACGTTCTACAAACCAAATGAAAAGAGCAACAACAACAACCGCAACAAAAAAGCACGACACACACACACACACATGCACCGTCTTGCTTCCGTTGGTACGTTCATTCATTTGGTTTCTTTAAAAAATTATTTTTATAAATGAGTTTTTCTTCGAGCTACTCGCTACAAACCGATTGCCATTCGTCGTCGACGTCGTCTTCGTCTTCGACGTTCAGAAAACATAAACACGACATAACATCGCGCTAACATGCAAGCACCATTTAAAAAATAAAATAAAAATAAAAGAACTAGCAAAGAAAGAATGTAAAAAGCAAACAACTGAGCACAGTGCAATGCGCAATCGTTGAGAGTAAGAAGTAGCTTATTTACCTATTACTGCCATGCATTTTTCTTTTTTTTTTTTTGTTTGCATCGTTGTTGTTGTTGTTTTTTTTTTTCTCTTTCTCCTTTTTGGAGCAACAAAACCAAATCATTCATTCATCCATTCATTCATTCATTGCAAAAAAGAAGAAGAAGAAGAGGGAAAAAAAAACATTCAAAAACGATCACATCAATACAACGGACCGTGCACAGATAAATAAATTGCTCCATTCCACATTTTCTCAATCGATACAGATTTGTTGTTAGCTCACGCGCTCACTCTTTTGCTATTTGGCCAATTTTATTTATAAATATCAAAGAAAAAGCCCACTAGCAATGAATAGATATGTGTGTATAAATGCTATGATAACGATAGATGATTACATGCTTTCACCGGAATAATTAAAATTAAAAACAGTCCAAAGGATTGATGAATGATCGATTTTGCTTGGGATCAGGTGCAAAATTGTTATACAATTGTTGTTGTATTCAATTTGAATTGATTCCAAGTTTTGATCAATTGCCAACGTCATCATCATCATTATTATCATTATCATCATTGCCGACATTGATGCTGTCGTTGTCGATGTTTTAGGCTCTCAATAGTCAATTATTTTCAACATTCAGCTTCCGATCAGGCACGATCGATACGCTCAATGACCTGATCATTATCTGAACACATTTAAAATGAGTAATTAAAGTATGGTGTGATCTTATTTCGATTGCTTACGATGAATGAAATGAACAAAAAAAAAAAACAATAACAACAACAACAAATGTGCAAAACAAGAATTGGAAAAAGCTAGAAAAAAAATGAACATAAATAAATAAAAGAAGCAAATAATATGTTTAAAAAAAAAAAAAACTATTGAGAGCAAATTCAATTAAATAGAGAGAATAAAGTTTAACCAGCTACTGTCATGGAATTACACCATAAGCGGCAAAGATGAACGGCTAGTTTATTCGGAATTCTAATACGACGGGAAGTCTGTATATGTTTTTTTTTTTTTTTATTCTTTCTTTCTCTCTTCATCTCCGCCTTTCTTTCTCTTTTTCATTATTTTGTGTTTATGAATTTACACCGAAATCATTCGAAAGAGATGGAATGGAGAAAGAGAGAAAAGCGGTATTTAGCACGCATGACGATCAATTAGAATGCACAATAATTCAAACCCCAACTTTTTATATATATACATATAATCGAACGTTGAAATACACTCGATTTGGTATTTTCAATTGAAGTGAATGTCTGAAAATAGAGAAACGTACATATACAAGAGAGCAAGTTTCTTTGACTACACCTAAAACCGACATATCAAATCAGTATTGAAGCAAATGATTGGCGAATTGAATCTGTACAATTGGAAACAATATAAAGATAGGTAAAGAGAAAAAGAAGAGAGGGAGAGAGAGAGAGAGAGAGAGAGAGAACAAAAAAAAATGTACAAAACAGAGCAATCGGTTGGAATAAAATAACTGTTCAAAAATTCTCGGAAATAACTACATATGTTTTCTCCAATCAAATAATTATTCTTTTTTTTTTCACTCCTTTCATCGTATATGATAAGATACATTTGCCATTTGGAACTTGTAGTTCGATTTAGCAAAAAATAAGAAGAAAAACAAACAACAACAAATGTTACAAAAAGAAAACAGAATAAAGAAATACTTTTGTTTGAAGCATAAAATTGTTTTTCTGTTTTCATGTGTGAATTTATTATATAGCAAATTAAAAAGTAATAAATTGAAAAAAAAAAAAAAATTGCGACAAATAGATTTGATGAGAGAATGATAGAGAGAACGAGAGAGAGAGAGAGTGCGGGAGAGATTGAGGGAGAGCGAGAGAGATTGAGGGAGAGCGAGAGAGATTGAGGGAGAGCGAGAGCGATTGAGGGAGAGCGAGAGAGATCGAGGGAGAGCGAGAGAGATTGAGAGAGACAGAGAGAGACAGAGAGGAGAAAAAAAACAAAAGATCACTTGAGATCTTTGAAAATGGTGCATTAGATAATTTAGATGATTAATCTAATCAGAATGTGATTCTTTGCAGAGTCATTATCATCAGCAGTGGCAAGATTATATCGTTCAACTGGTTGATAATTGCTATAATATGACAATTAGCGTTGATTATTAGGGCGAATATGATGTGCGGAATTTTTCTTCATTTCATTTCATTAATTTTTTTTTTTTTTTTTTTTTTTTTGAAGATATGTCCGCATATTTTCCAATGTTGGGTACCGTTTGCAGAAAAAAATGTATTCAATTTAAATACTGACATTATTAGCACGCGTAAGCCGATAGGCATATTTTTATTTAATCAAACATTCATTTTAAAATGTTCAAAATTAAATTGGAGTAATTAAAAACAATTTCGTTGTCCAAAATTACAATCGCACAATTGAATAATAATCGCTGAAATTAGCTTAATTGAAAATTTAGTTGATGTGAAACAAAGAATATTGAATCGTGTTATAACGATTGTCATGAGTGCTGGCTGAGTATCATTATGGATATACAAGTAATGTTCAAAAGTGCTTTTGTTGAAAGTTACACTGAACGAAAAAAAAAAAAAAAAAAAAACCGAAAAATGAAAAAAATGAAAAAAATTGTAAAAGAGAATATCAAAAGAATCAGCATCCATTGGAGTTTCTATTTTCATGTAAAATTACCATCCATAGTATGGTGTTGCTAAAAATGTGGACCGTACATATTTTAAAAAACACACTATCACACGCACATTACACAAGCACACTCTCACACTTTTCACATGCATACAATATAATATATATCTAAAATGTTTTACGAAAACGGTGGCAGTTCCTTAACTCTTGTCAAATGTTCCAAAGTGGGATTGAAGAGCCCATTTGAATGCATAAGCTGAAAGTAAAACTTGAAATTTGTACGAAAATCTCTTATAAGTACAGCGAATGCGAACACAGGGCAAACACAGCCAGTGTATGTGGAATTTATTGTGTAAAAAAGAAGAAAGAGAAGGAGTGTGGGGCGAAAGGGAGAGAAGGAGGAAAAGAGAGAGAGAGAGAGAGCTATACCTAAAAAAAAAAAAAAAAATACACAGCGAATATAGGTTCTGAACTCACTAAACGAATATCAGCCGCGAATATTCTTTACTCTGCGGCTTAGGTTTGTGTGTTTTTTTTTTTCTTTCCTTTTCATTTTCATGTATTTGGTGCCTATGTGTGCGCGAAGACCGAAAAATAAGAACCGCTTCGGCGATGTTCTGTAAAATTGACATCTCACATGTACGCAACGTATTCATTCATATAGCAACATATTTATATAATTCAATACGTAATTTTCATGTGTGTTTGTTTCACACACTTCTCTTCTATGCACCGCACCAAGTAACCAATACACAAATATTCGGGCTAAAGAAAGCAACGTTCTGTGTACGCTCACTGTGTGCTACAATGTTCAGTGTACATTGAGTGTGCAGTGTGCACGTAAAATTGTGTTGAGCTCTCTGGAATAAGGTGGGTCAATGAACCTGTCTCAATTCTTAGTTTGTTGAGATAGGTTTTTGTCCACGAAATCGACTCATTTACGAGCTTTTACGAAGCCCAACATAATTGCAATGCATTTTTTTTTTCTCTCTCTTCTTTCTTTTTTTTTTTCTCTCTCCTTTTATATTTGTTCACCATTCTTTGGCTGTGTGTGATGTATATGAAGCAGCGGTTACGCGCTTATAGACAGCAGCAGCAGCAGCACCATCACCATCACCACCACAACTTTATATTTGTGTAAACGAAATGTAGAAGGAAAAAAAAAAGAAAAAAAAATTGGCAGCAGAAATGTGTTTCTTTTTTGTTCATTCTCTATATTTTGCTGCTTGGTTTTTCGTCATCGTGGATTTTTATAAAAATTTCTGTCAGGTAGAATATATTATGTTTGGAGTAGTACCATTCTGTGCATTTGATTTGGACATTCTGAAGCGTCAGAGGGTTATATGCAGGCAGAGAAAGAGAGAGTGAGTTAGGGAGTATGTGTGTGTGTGTGTGTGAAAGAGAGAGAGAGAGAGAGAGAGAGAGAGAGAGAGAGAGAGAGAGAGAGAGAGAGAGAAAGAGTAGCATTGGGTATCTGACGGCTGTTACTGCGCGCTTATTTCACAATTCTACTTTTCTCTTAGCGCTCTTGCTCTTTCTTCCTTGTTGACACGTACGTAATTTTTCTACAACTGAATTAAAGCCATAAGAACACAACCACGTTATATGCGACGAAATATGCTACAATGTACGATATCTATAAATATGTGCACACGGGACACAACAGCCAGAGAGTGAACGGAAAAGAGAGAACAAGAGCGAGAGAGAGAGAGCGAGAGAGAGAGAGGAGAGAGAGAGCGAGAGAGAGAGTACAAGAAAAAAAAGAGAAAGAACTATAGACGACGGTATCTGAAATTCAGCGTTCACTGTGATTATGAAAGAAAATAACAGCTAAAATATTACGAGAAAAAATATCACATGCACCGAAGAGTCGAATGCAAAAATTGTTGGGGAACAAAAGGGAAAGAGCACGTACATTTTTCGTCGTTTTTATTTCATGAGTTGATGTGCACTCAATGCATAAAAGGGAAAAATTCGTATAAGTTTGAAAAAAAAAAAAAAAAAAAAAAATAATTTTTTTTTTGTTCATAAATTTTATCTGTCATCGCACCGAATATATAACATGCAAGTGTGGCACGTATGCACAGGCACAGAGAACAAAAACAAAACAAAAACAAAAAAAAAAAACAGAAAGAAAAAAGAAAGAGTCACACACATCAAGGCATGTGTTTGTGCACGATCAAAGCGGTGCACTTTAAATATAATTGAACCTATAGTAATCCAGAATTTGAAGCGAGGTTGCCATCACTGCTGAGGCGCTGTCGCACATATTTGATTTACAATTGCAAAGCAGACCTTTTTTTTTTACTCCATTTAGGCTGAACTGTGTGAATTTATTCGGTGATATTGCTGCTGATAATTTATCGCCCGTTTTTTCCCCTTCATTGCATGCGGTTATTTTTTTTTTATTATTATTACAGCAGTATAGGTTTCATCTATTTTAAATGAAACTCAATATCACATAAATTCAATAAAATCAATCAAATCTCATCACTTTGCTGATCATTTTTCCATTTTGTTTTCTTTTGTTTTTTTGTTTTTTTTTTTTTTTTTTTTTTTTGGCATTCAAGATTGTGTCTAATCTCTGGTCATTAAAGTTTGATTCGATTTCCGTCTTTAATTCACACAAAAACCTATGCATTCGATTGAGTCTTTCATTCATACGCAACTTGATACGCGCAATACATTTCATTAACTGTTTATCTTAATCATGTGACACACGCAGAGAAAAGCATTTGATGATGATCTTAACTATCTTTATTATGCAAGTCACCATATCCACAAATCCCATAATAATTTCCTATATTTTGTATATAAAATTTGAAATTCTCTCAATGCATTTAAAAGCAAAATGTTGTAAAACGATGACTTTGGACTCATTAAATATCGAAAATTTATTAAAGAAATTAAAAGAAAGAAAAAAGAAAAAAACCAACAACAAAATAGCTTGTATAGCGATTAAATTAAGAGCACATTGCCATGATAGAGGATTGAATTTATCAGGCAACCTTAATTACTTTTTATCTTCGACATTCATATTCGTTTAATAATTTCAAGTCGTCTTCGGTACCTCAAACCTTCATGATTGTATAGGTAATTTTAAAATGAAATTATAAAAAGTAAAAAAAAAAAAAAAATCCACGAAGGAAAACAGATGAAGAAGCAGAAATATTGTGGAAAAAAAAACAAACACACATTATTATCTACGCTAACGTTTATCGTAATTTTGAAACGACGAGTGGTGTGTATGCATCTATTGGGAAATTTGTCGAACCCATGAAAATTAAAAAAAGTGCATCAGAAAAATATCAATTGAGTTATTGATGGTAGGCTAATTATGCAGAAAGGAAAAGATATAGAGAAGGAACGAAAAAAAAAAAAAAAATCGTAAAAATCTATTTTATCTTCTTTTCATTCATTCTTCGTCCCATTATAAATTCAGTCTCCTCTCCTTTCTATTGCTTTCAATCTTCTTGATCTTTTTTACGTTATGTTCGTAATCGTTGTGCTTCTTTGAACGGAACTTGAAACTTGTTCATTCGATAATATTGCTTATATGTATTTGCAACGTTCTTCGTTCATATATATATACATATAAATATAATTTTTTTTTTTATTGGTTCTCTTCTCCTCTCATCTCTTCTCATTGGTGATATATATTCAATTCATGTGTTTGCCGATATATTTATCGGTTACATGTTTCAAGACGACATTTTGTCGCAATATAGTTGATACGCACATGTGAAAAATTCAAAACGACTGAATTCCTCGTTGCTGGCTCTTCGTTCATGGTCTCCTTCTCTCTCTACCTCTCCGCCCCCATCTCTCTCTCCCTCTTTCTCTTTCCCTCTTTCTCTCTCTCTCTCTTTCTTTCTCTCTCTCACTCTCTCTCCCACTCTCTCTCCTCTCTCAATCTCTCTCTCTCTCTCACTCTCTCTCTCTCTCTTTCTCTTTCTCTCTCTCTCTCTCTCTCTCTCTCTCTCTCTCTCTCTCTCTCCCTCTTCCTTCCTCTCTCTCTCCCTCTTTCTCTTTCCCTCTTTCTCCCTCTCTCTCTGTTCCGATCTTTTCTTCTTGGCTTTCGGCTTTCGGCTCTTTTCTTCAGAATCGATTGAAGAAAAGTTTTCATTCTATTTTCTTGACTAACCACAGAATCAAATTAAATGAAAACAGGTTCAATTAATGAAGGCAAATTTCTATCGACAAATAGAATTCAATGAAAAACCAATTCAATGTATAATGTATTTGTTTTTGAAGTAAGTTTGATGAAAAGTTTATGGCAAAATATTCGGTTAATTTTCGATGACTACATCAAACTATCCAAAAAAAAAAGAACAAAAAAAAAAACAAATAAAATGATATTCTGATGAATGTCTATAAATTGTGCAAAGTATTGTGTAAATAATAATAAAAAAAAAAAACAATTTGAGCGACAAACAGAAGGAAAAGAAAAAAAGTAGCAGCAGCAACAACAACAACAACGCACATTCATGTATTAATTCAAGTGCAGAGAGCGTGCGCTCATCTCATCTCATCGAAACTGCCAGTCGTCGTTATATCACAACGTGGTGTTGTTATTGTTGTTGATTTGCTGATCTTACTTGGTACTGTATTTAATTTCGTGTCATTATCATTTTCCAAAAGTCTAGTTTTTGTTGCGGTTTAAATGCCAGTTTTGCACTGATACCACTATTCTGTCTTTCGTTATGTTGTGCGATTGACTAAATATGTGTTTGCGTCTATACTTGTATGTCATACATACAGTATAATCTTTTTCTCTCTCTCTCTCTCTCTCTCCCTCACTCTCTTTCTCTTTTTCCTTTTTGTATGAGCAAAGTTTTATTTTTCACATGAAATTTCCTTTCGGCTTTGCTTTTAAATCAATAAACGGTACAATGGACTTGCCCATTTGAAACTTGACTCGCACGCACAAATACACGCATCTCTTACGTAAAAGAAACAGAAGAGACACAAAAATAGAGATAGAGAGAGAGGGAGAGGGAGAGAGCGAGAGAGAGAGAGATAGAGAGAGAGAGAAAAAAAAGTCTCTAGAAAAATATTATGCGCTGCGTATTTAAACGCATTGTATTTCAAGCTGTTTGATTTTGTGTTTAATTCAATGCTCTTTTTACTAGTTCGAAGCTTCTTTTTTTTTTCTTCGAATTTCTGATCTGGTTTGTACAATGCGGCACAAAATATATGTCTAGAATACAAACAAAAAAAAAAAAAAAAGACAAACCAAATGATAATAATAATAATAATGATAATAAAAATGATGAGAGAAAATGAAAAAAAAAAGAAAAAAAAATAGAAAATAATTTAACACAGAGATTGAAAACTCTCTTTACTATCTTAAGGCAAAACCAGAAGAATAAAAAGTCAACACATATTCAATATTAGTTTCGTACCGGGCAAAAAGTGAAGAGTCGAAACGAGCCAAAGGAGAAACGAAAACGACAAAAAAAAAAAAAAAAAAATCAACAACAACAACATAAGAACGTATCATAAAATGTATCATAGATCTTATTTTGTTCTTGTTTTTTGGTGCGCTGTATACACTTTATATTGGTTGAAATGTGATGAAAATGTGGTTTAAGTTTTGCACATGTACGTACCTAATTGCATTTAAAATGATAAATAGAATGAAATATACGGATAGATAGATAGAGAGGTGTTATTCAGACTTGATCGAAATGAGCGAAGAAAAGTGATTGTAACTGCAGCGACAAAATAAAAAAAATGAAAGAGAGAGAGAGAAAAAAAATACTGTTTATATATACTATAGATGCAATGTAAAAGTGCAACATCAACAAAGTTGTAAAAATACGCATAAAAGAGATGATAAAGTTGACAGCGGAAAATAGATGTCGAAATAAAAAAAAAAGAACCCAATCGGCGATAAAAACATTCGCCTTGAAATTGTATTCAATTTATTTGATAAATTTCTTTGCACTTAAAATGTGCACATATGAACTTGTGATGCGATACGAATCGATGCGATTAAAATTTCCGTCGAAATCAAAAATCGTATGATCGGAATTTTTTTTTTTTTCTGTTATAGCCAAAAGGTCATACAAAAAGTCTCTCTATAAATGAATATTACCATTGTTTAACTCTCTATTTACAGCATTTCAATTTTAAAATAATAATGATGTATTCAATGAAACATATTTTGAATACAAGTAAATTAACGCAAAAAAACGCAAATAATTTTGTTGAACTTGCATGCAGTATTAAAATAATTATCGAGAGAATTTTAGAGAGGAATTCAGTGTCGCATCATCACCCAGGCGACTTTTTCCTGCACTTGAATATTATTATTTTCGTCACAAAAAAAAAAAAGAAAAAAGAAAAAAAAAAATTCTTTATCATAAATACATTTATGCACATCATTTGTTGTTCATTTTATTAGCAGGTGAATGATGAGCTTGTTATATATACAAGAATATAATATATAACAAAATAGTAGCGCATTTTATATGAGATAATTGGTACATAGCCATTGGCAAAATAGTGATGAAAAACAAATAAAATTAGATGAAAAGCGTACGTTAACACGTCTATGAACAATGTTTTCCAAGAATCGTTTCCAATAGCGATCTAACAAATTAAAATACCCTGAATTGTTTGTCACTTTAACAAGCGGGTAATATGTATGAAAAAGTAATTTCAATTAATCATCATGTTTAGGCAAGTGCCAAGCGATGCCATTTTCTTACAATTTCTAAAAGAGTGTGGCAATTACCACATTCACTACTCGCATCTGTGTGTGTGTGTGTGTGGGTTTATGTATGAGATAGAGAGAAAGAAAGAAAAAAAGAGAAAGAAAGAGAGAAAGAAAGAAAAAAAGAGAAAGAAAGAGAGAAAGAAAGAAAGAGAGTAAGAAAGAAAGAAAGAAGGAAAGAGAGATTGAGATTATTTAGAGAAATGTAAATGTTAGTGAATAAATGGATGAAAATCGGAAGCGGATCTTAAATAAAGAAGAAAAATAAAATTATAATCATTCATGATGCAACATATTCATAAAGTCTTTAATATACAAACACATGCATACAAATAATTTCAAATCATTCGCATCGAAATATTTCATCTGCTTAAAACAATTGTTTTCAATACCATTAATCTTTATTGTGAATTGCCATTCATTTATAGTCACACGATTTTTTTTTTTTTTTTTTTTTTTTTTTTGAAATCTAAAACATAATGCAAAACAATGAAGTCTCATTGAAACCGAATATTCTTTTAGATTTTTATCGCTTACCATTGGAATGAGTAGATTTTTATTCAATTTTCCAATTAAATATGAAAAGAAATGGCAATTTGTTGTTTATTTCATTGCTATTCAATGAATAAAATATAGTATAGTTGAGGAAGAGCGAGAGAATATGAGAATAAAATCTAAGGATGTAGGAACTGGGATGCATAAGATTCAAAAGAAATTATTTACTCTGCATTGAATTTTGCAAAAAAAAAAAAAAATAGAAAAAAGAAAAAAAACAAAATAAAAATGATGATGTGAAGCGGCGTTTCATTCAAAATAGGTGATAGAATATGTGAATCATCTTTTTGAAAGCCAATTTTTCATGGTTCTGATTATGCCAACGGGCTCGATTTTGTTGTTGATTTTGTTGAACTTGTGACATCCGTTTGAATTCTATACCATATATAAATTATCCTTATTTTATGTTTTCAATTGCGTACGCATTCTAGTGCATTGGCAATAAATTAATAAAATAAACTCTATGCTCTGTTCAATATTACTCTAAATGATGTTTGTGTATATCTGCGTTAGTATTATTGAATATGTGTTTATGTTTATGAGTGTGAGAATGGAAGCGAAAGCTTTTTATTCATCTACCGGCACCGTCAACGATACACCGGCAACACGTACTCTAAATTATTAGAAAATCACATTGGATATTACAAAAGTGTGTATATATTTCATATGGTATTCATTATGCACAAAAGACTAAACATAAATGGATGAAAAACATCTAAAAATAGCGATCATTGCCATCTTTTTCTATAGGCATCGATGCGTATGCAAAAGCGCAACATGGCATTTTGGTGCATTCGGAAGCATTACAATGTCCATCACTCTTTCATATTCAAAGGCAATTGAACGAACTTATAATTTGCTATGCAATACAAACGATAGCATTGAGGATACTATTGCATAGCCAATTTTCCTTCTCATAAGCACATTCACTACCTCTCCATCTCTTTCTATTTCTTTGTGTGTGTGTGTGTTTGTGTTTTTTTTTTTAAATACAGCGGCTATCACATTTGCCTATCAAATCATTTAATTAGACCCACATTGAAAGTTGGTTGACGCACATCGACGTTTATTTGCATTCAATCACCATCATCATCGTTGTCATAATACGCAGGATGAGGATAACAACCTTACGTGTGCTTCTATCCAAAGTGCATGTATGCAAATTGAAAATAAAAAGGAAAAGAAGATGAAGAAGAAGAAGAAGAAGAAATATATGTTTGTGCTTACGAGCGGACATATGAAAACACTTTCAACTGTGCGTGCTGCCATCGCTCAAATTATATACAACAAAAATTGCACCACAAGCATATGAATAATTTGTTTGTTGTCGATTTTATTTGTCTTTGAATTGACTGATCGGAACAGGATGATCAAGTTTACTCAATTTGGAGCAAAATTGAAGAAAAAAAAAAAAGAGAACCATCCAAGTATAAAGTAAATAACAAACTATGAATGCAAAACATTAAAGGAAATCAAAATGGAAAGAAAGAAATATTTTACAGAGACCGCAGCAAATGCAAAGTAAACGAGATGAGAGTAAAAGAGCGCGCGGCAAAAAGCCAATCCTAAATTCGATGAATCAAAATACATTTCACATTCTATTTATGTAACACATTTACAGTATTTTCTTTTTCTTTTTCTTTCTCTCTCTCTCTCTCTCTCTCTCTGTCTCTCTCTCTCTCTCTCTCTCTGTCTCTCTCTCTCTCTTTCTCTCCTTCTCTCTTTCTCTCATTTCTTCTCTCGAAGCATTAAACGACAGAATGGCCAACACAAAATAATAAATAGTGAATGCACTCGCGATATAAAATTTCATTCACAAATTACATGTTTTTAGAGTTACAATTCCGTTTCACTTGTATATCGTGGTCGTGATTGGCCTATAACTATATATTTTATATAAATAAACGCGCTAAAGCATTAGCAGATTGTACTGTACAGCATACGATGATGGGCATTGCACGGCTTACGCGTTTGCTATACAAACATACACATTTGATTTGTGTATAAAATAAATGTAGGTACAGATCTGCATAATTTGTTCTTGTTTTGTTATTAGTTGACCATCACCACTTTTGCTACACATTTTAGATTCATTTTGCTATATAAGACAATGTCAATGACCCACAAAAGTCATGCGTTTCGTTTGAAATGCGAACATCAAGTGTATTTTCAGAGATTCTATTTTTGCAGGGATTACGATGATAGGTTCCGATTGATTGAACCGAACAATTGCCATTTGCATCCCATGAACTAAATTCTTCGTACACTTTTTTTATTTTTTTTTTTTTTTGTTCGTTTACCGTCGCATGTGTACAGTGTACACTAGAAGTCAACGAAGTACCAACAAATGAAAATGAGCAAATATCGAGCTGCTTGAAGTAAGAGTGAGAGAGAGAGATAGAGTGAGAGAGAGAGAGCGAGAGAGAGAGAGAGCGAGAGAGAGAGAGAGAGAGAGAGAGAGTGGTTGAGTGATGGAGAGTGAGTGATGGAGATTGAGTGATGGAGAGTGAACAAGATAGTAAAGGGAAAAAGAGAAAAAGGGAGCGAGCAAGAAGAAGAGAGAGAGAAAAAGGTAGAGATTGAAAAGGGGTGTGGGAGTGAGTGAGAGACCAGAATTCACATAGATATAAGTGTGTAACACCTAATAAAAAAGACATAAGGTCAGGTTAGGTCAAGTCAATAATAATACGTGACCACTGAATAATAGTTAGCTATGTTAGCTGAAATGTGGTGTAACATAAAGCAAAAGGTTAGCCGTAACACCAAAAGTAATAGAGTAGCTCGAAAATATATACACTTTTTAATGGATATATGTATATAAGTATCGATAAGGATAGAGAAAGAATTGTTTTCATGTATAAGGGCAAAAATAGGCGAATCAATGTAACTTAAATGTGGCTGTGAATTAAAACTGTGGAAGAATGTATTTAACGAACGTTAATTTGACGACGCATACCCAGTTTCAGGTATCAAGAATAGAAATGAAATGGTCGACATAACAATGATAAAAAGAGAAAAAATCATTGAACCACTATATGTACATGATATGTGTATTTTAAGAAATTCAATTTGTGACTTTATTTGATTTGGTGTGTTCTCCGGGTTCATTCGAGCACAATCAAAAAAATGTCTACTTTCGAATGACACTAATATGCATTGGATGGATTTTAAATGTGGCGCGAGCGTTTGTATTCGTACGCGCCTTTTACAAAAAGGGGTTGAAAATAGTTGTGTTAGCATTGATGAGGTTTATGGTTCTGAAAATTCAACATACATCATTATCAATATTTTGCTTCAATATAAATCCATTTACAAGGTTTACGGCTATAAATAATAATCATGGCAATGGTTTGACTTTCATTACAAAATGGTTTGGTCGATTTAATTACTTAATAATCAATAGTCATACTTGACTATCAATAGATAGATATGTAGTTGAATGCACCACAATCTCTTTTACTCCTTTAATTTCTTCCAATTTTTCATTCATTCCGCCTTACTCACTCAATCGCTAATACTATCATTTACCTCATCAACAAATTGTCATTGCATGTTTCATCGTTTTCGTTCATTTGCCCATTCTCTTTCATTTCGTATCACCTTAAAGACGAGCAAAAATTTTCGTCGACGAGAGGAAGCGACCATTCATTTTACCACCGGAATATGAATTGTCATGCGATGGATAACTTTTGTTGTGGTGATTTTTTTTCTTTTTTTCTTTTTTGCACACACAGAGATTTATTCATTCCAAAATGGTGCACAGAGACGAAGAAAAAACGATCTAATCACAAAAGTGCACAGAACAATGGAAATATTTATCATGATATGTTTTTTTTTTGTTCATTTCCACGGTGGATTTCATATTTTTGAGTAACAAATGTTGGCATTTTTGTGATTCTCTGTTTTTTTTTTCACATTTTTACTATTCTCTGTGTTTTTTTTTTTTTTTTTTTTTTTTTTTGGTTTTTTTGTTTGGTTTTTTTGGTTGACGGCCAAACATGAGATGGTTTTCGATGAATCTACAATAAATGTATGACCGTCTTGTGACTCACAGAAATCCCAAATGGCAAAACGAAAAGCATACAAAATTGTAGTCTTTTTTTTTTTTTTTTTTCTTATTATGCTGCCTGTCTATCATTGAGAGAGTAAGAAAAACATAAACATTTCAATTGTACATGAAATGATTTCATGGAAGATATAATATCAAGTTCGAAAATGAGATAGGTCAGTGAAAAATATAAAAGGAATGTGACGGCCCCACAAATAATGGAAACATTCACGAAAATAATAAACGAAAAGAGAGAGAGAGAGAGGGGAGGGGAAAGAGAGAGAAATGCCGGAAAAATTAAAGAAGTGAAACGAATGAAGAGGGACTACGAATGCCAAATAAATACAGGCGAACGTTTCAATGCATGTGCGCATTCATTGTCGCAGGTCAGGTTATCCGGTTTTGAAGAGTTTTTACGAAAAAAAAGAGAACCGTCACAACCACAGCCATGAATTCAAAATTCGTTAATATTTTTTTTTTTTCGTTCTTCGTCGATGAAATCTTTATTGTTGTTGGCATTTTTTTTTTCTCTTTCACTCTTTTGTCATCGTGCAGGGAGCTTTTTGTCAACGGAAAACATTCAATGTGTATGTCACCATTTAGTATTGGCTTCGACGCTTACATTACATTATTGTGTATTCATAAAATTCACAAAAAGAAAGAAACTGGGAAAAGGGGGAGTAGAAGAGGGTGAGAGAGATAGAGATAGAAAGAGAGAGGGAGAGAGAGAGAGAGAGAGGCGAAAAAGAAAGAACTAAAAATTCAGCACACACAAATAATATAATATGCGCCACATTATTGTCGGCATACGCGGAGAGAGACAGATTAGTATTAGCATACATCGAAGACACACAAAATGTTCTGTGCCGTTTTTTTTTTTATTTTTTATTTTTTTTTTTTTATTTCTTTCTCTTTCTCCATATAGTTTTATATATATATACATATTTTTCGTTACATTCAGTTTTCGTTTTTCGTTTAAATGTGAATTTAAAGTTGTATGAACCATTGTGTAAATAAATTTTGCATATAGTCATACGGCGTATGCATTCGATAGGAATCTTTGTGCGGTGTGGCTCGGTGTTTGTATGTTTCGTCGAATATATTTTTCGTCGATTGTAGCACATTGGCATATGGTGCGAATGCATATTCGTAACCGATGCAAAATGTAGACTTGGTTGGGTCAGTGACCGTGTAGCGTTTACGCCGAATTCTCTCGTTTTTTTAAGCGAGCGAGGTCAGTTACACTATACCGCAATTTGAGCACAGCATTCTGCATATGTAAGCAGTCATATGTGTGTATATTCATTAATATTATTTTTGTTTTCACTTCTTTCTTCGCCTATTTTCGTTGACGCGGCCGCTGCCACTGCCACTGCCGTTATTGTATTTTTCAGTTATTGTTGTTGTTGTTGCTGCTGCTGCTGCTGCTTTTTTGTCAGATTATTGTTATCGAATGTTACTCACTCAATTACTCATACAAAACACAATATAGGGCTTTGTTAAGCCATGGGGATATTCTGAAAAACAATATTCTTAATGCGTTTTCATTTCAAACGAAAAACAAATTGAATCAAAACAAGGAGAGAAGAGCGAAAACAAAACAAATGTTTGTTTGTTTTTTTTTTTGTTTTTTTGTTTTTTGTTTTTAAATGCGTTTGTACACTAAAATATGCAAACAATATTGAAATGTGGTATTTTCTCACTTCGCCCGTAAGCCAAGCCGGAATGTGCTTCCTGGCTTGTTATTGGTGCTTGTATTTTGTGCGTGTCTACGTAACAGTTTTATTTTTATTTTTTATTCTTTTTTTTTCATTCGTTCTTCGATGCAATCTCTCTGATTCTCTCAATCTTTCATTCTTTCACTGTTTGCCATTCTTTTTCTTTATTTGATTTTGGAAAGAATGAAAATTGATATGGATAACGCTCATTTGGGCCGAGAAGTACGATAAAAAGAAGAATTATTCCTTTAACTTGATTTGATGTGTGAATCGTGCGAATTTCACTGAACTCATGCACTTGAACATTGACATTAAACATGAATTTAATTGAACACACATACACACAAACACACACACACACACACACACACCCACTCATTTATGAACAAAAATACTTCGGGGCACATTCGGAAAAACTTCATACATGATGCCAAGACATGCTTTTCTTAGAATCGTTTAATTTCATTTGAGAAATATTTCAATTAAAAACATGGCAAGAATTATTTTAACAGCAACCGCAGCAGCAACATTGCAATGCAATGAAAAATGAACAAAATTAAGAACCGCAAAGAAAATGATTTTGTATATGTCAGTCGCTCTCTCTCTCTCTCTCTCTCTCTCTCTCTCTCTCTCTCTCTCTCTTTCTTCTCTTCTCTCTCTCTGTCTCTGTCTCTGTCTCTGTCTCTGTCTCTGTCTCTGTCTCTGTCTCTGTCTCTGTCTCTGTCTCTGTCTCTGTCTCTGTCTCTGTCTCTGTCTCTGTCTCTATCTCTGTCTCTCTTTTTTTGTTTATTTGCACAACACAAGAGTCGTTAATACTTCGATGGAATAAACGAATGCATTCGCAAATATTAGAATGAGAATATAAGTGTATTGAATTACCCTGTTACAAAATTGCATGCTCAAAATATATTAGAGTCAAACCATTTTGGTTAAGGTTCTTTCTGTTGCTTTTGCTGCCATTTTCATCACACTCATTCCAATTCGTTCAAAAAAGAAAAAAAAAAAACACAAAACAAAAAAATAATCCAAAAGCAACCGACCATTTGGACGTTGAATATTATGCTGAAGCCAAATACAAAATAAGTGTACGAAATTATACGTATATAAATTTATATATATACATATAGTTTATTCTTCCATTCGTTTTGATGTGCTTTTTTTTAAGTATTTACTCTTTTTTTATTTTCGTGAACACACAAAAAAGGAGAACGCCAAATGAAACTATTTTGAGAGCGACCAACCAAACGATAATAACAATATTTTTTTTTTTCGTTCATTATTCTGTTGTGGTCATTGGACGCATTCAAGGCCGATGTGAGTGCACATACATTTATACAGGCACAGCGAATAACACACTCACCGAAAATCAAAATGAACAAATAGCGACTACGAAAAAAAAAAGATAAAAGAAAGAGGAAAATGAATGTAAGTAAAATGAAAGAGAGAGAGAGAGAGAGAGAGAGAGAAAGAGAGAAAGAGAGAGAAAGAAAGAGAGAGAGAGAGAGAGAAAGGGAAAGAGAGAGAAGGAAAAGGAAAGAGAGAAAGAAAAAAAAAACACACAGAGCCGGGATTTTTTTGTGTGTGGAATCGTTTTAAAATTGTTTAAGGCAAAGAGCCGACAGAGTTCTTTTTTCGCTACATGTCGGTATTCCTTTTTTTTTCCGCATGTTCACATTTTGCTTTTTTCGGCTCAGCAAAATTGAAAAATTGACTTCAACAATAGGGAGCGAAACATGTAATGTCTACGCTCTGCATCGAATATCAGCGGCACAGACGAAAAAAAAAAAAAAAAAAAGAAATGAAGAATAACAACAACAGCAACGAAAAAAAAAACGCACACACAGAATTAACGTATCTTAAGAAGCACACACAAAAACCACTCGTATAATTTTTTATTTCTTACATGCGAACATTCGTTCGTTTCGTGTATTTAAGCGGCAAAACTTTGTTTGTGCGCTAAAATGGTGTGTATGTACGTGAAATTTTTTTGTTCGTTCCTCTTATTTTTCGTATACAACGAAAACCCAATGGAACCAATGACCGACCAAAAGTGAACAAACCACCAACGGCACCAACAACGCATATCTTTCTCTTTGCCTCCCTCTCTCTCTCGCTCTCTCTATCTCTTGATTTTTTAATACATGAAAACAACTCAATATAAAAATTGTTACTGTTGGTCATGTCCTTGTTCGTTACTTATATTTTATTTCATCATCAGTTTATAGACGTTGGCATCATCGCCAGCCGTCCCGTGAAATATGCTGTCGATTACACTTCAAAGCGCATTTATCGATGTGCATTTTTTTTTTTTCGTTTTTGTTTTGTTTTTCGTTACTTGATTGTTTTGTTCTTCTTTTGTCCATTTTAATGGATTCAAACAAAAAGAACAAGAAAGAAAGAACGAACGAATGAATAAACGAAAGAATGAAAAAAAAAAAAATAAATTGTCGATCTTTGTGCAGTTTGCGAATTGATCAAGTAAAATTAGGGATCTGCCACTTTCAATATCTAATTTGCGTATCGAGTTGATCGATTGTCGATTCATGGCATTCATCTGTACATGTAATGTATTACCTCGAGTCCAAACAGATTGCCGGCAAACAAATCCATTCATTGGTAACATTGAAAAAGTCATTCGTGCTGAGATCCAATACGATTTGAAGTAATTTCATCATCATCATCATCATCACCGAAAGAAACAACCACAACAACGGAAAAAAAATACTGGCAATTGAAGTAATAGAGGACAAAGCAATTAAAAGAAAATGCTCGTCGGGCTTTTCGTAACTATTCGCCGATGCGGATGCCAAATGTCTTAAATAGAAATGTAACACATGAAAAGAAATAAAAAAAAAAAAAATTAAAAAAATAAAAACAAAATCCGTACGTTTATCAAGTGCAAGGATTTTCCGTCTAATTGTAGTGTAGCAATCAAAGAACATTACATATAAGAATGATTTTTCTAGCATCGGTCGACATGTGATAGAAGACCATGATCAAGTATTAAGATTGAGAGATTTTTCTCATTTCCAAGAAATGATGCTAAATCATTTCAGCAAAATCAACAAAAATTGGTTTAATATCATAGACCAGAAATATGTTTTGTATGCGATCTGTGTGTGTGTGTGTGTGTGTTTTTTTTTTGTGTCGTTTTTATCCAATTGCATCCTGTGTATTCGCCAAAGCATTCCGGCAATGGTAGCACCGAAAATGGCCATAAAACTATCATATAAATTATGCCCTCAACTTACCTATGTGATTAACAGCATGCAAAGTCAATCATTTGTGAATAATTGTTGGACGTTGACATCAATACCTTGACTTAAGCAGCGTCAACGACAGTAAAATAAACACAAAAAAAAAGTAGCAACAACAACAACACAATAATAATAATATAACGAAAGAAGTGCCTCACACTGCATCGCAATTTCGCCTTACGCACATATGAGAGCGATGAATATACACAAAAGGCGATCCGAACAACAGCAACCATATTTTTTTTTTTATTTCATTTCGCTTAACTCTCTCTCTCTCTCTCTCTCTTTCTTTCTTTCTTTCTCTCTCCATCTTGCTCTCTTGTTTTTTTTTCTCTATTTCTTTTTTGCGCGATGTGGCTGCATTTTTGCACATCGAAATGTATTTTAAAATAGCCGCAAGAAGATAATATGTCGATAAAAATAACAAAACAGAAGGAAAAGAAACAAAATCATTATACGTATGTAAAGCAATGGAGAATGACTTGTTTCTCGCTCATCAAGTACTGGAGAAATAGTAGTGGCGGCCACAGCGACAGCAACAGCAGCAGCAACAATCAACAAAAATAACAACAAAATAAAATCGAAAAAATGAAAAAAAAAGAAAAAAAAAAATAGCAGCAACAACAACAACCGGAGAAGAGACGAGCGATAAGTCATTCATCCAAACAATAATGTAACATTGACGCGATATCATTTTTTGATTTGGCGTCGATGTGTTAGTTCAACGCTAATGATTATGATGATGATTGCGGCGACGATGACATTTGCCGATACAAGATGAATGCACAACTACACATTTCACGATTCAGGCGATATCGATTTGTTGTTTCTTTAATTTTCAACACAAATACAACAGCACACACAGACACAAACACACAGAGACACACACACACACACACACATTACTAATTATAGATTGCAAAAGCAAACCGATCAAAATGGACGGACGTTCGACCAGCAAATCGTCTGTCAGAATTCGGTTCATTTGGAAATTGTAACTGCAACCGGCTCAAGTCATTTTCCATTCAAAGGCATTGAACGTACATGATCAAATGAACAAGAATTGAACAAGAAAAAGAAAAACGAAAGAAACAAGGAAAAAGAAACCAAATCAAGAAATTTACCGTCACAGTCGAACTAGAACGAAATAGAATGAAAAGCAAAATATCATTGAAAAATATTAAATTCCAAAAGCGTATGCATGAGCATTTCGATTCTTTAGATTTGTGATGTGTGTAGAGTTTTTGTTTTTTCTGAAGTTTTGCTTGTGCATTTTCATTGCCAATCGTCAATATTATCATCAATTTCATCATTGTCATCATCTGAAAAATACGCTCATTGTACTCACAGTTTGTACAAGAGAAATAGAGTGAAAGAGAAAACGAATGAAAAAAAGACAGAAAGAGAGAAAGAGAGAAAGAGAGAAAGAGAGAAGAAGAGATCGTATGTGTCGCTTGGATTTTTGAGTTTTTGCGCTTTCGCCCTGTTCCCACTTTTTGTATATCTATCATTATAAATTGTTTGTCAGACTATTAGAATAAACCGCTTTCCAGCTCGCTCGCGCGCACACACATCCACAAACACACACATAGAGCGCACGAGCTAGATACAGCGCACAGAGAAATACAGAGGATACGAAGCGCAGCAACAAGTTTCTGCAAAACTGTAATTATCATTTTGTCTGTTGCTTTCTTTTCTCTATTTCGTTCTGTTGCTGCAAGCTGCTGTACATAGTTTATCTCTCTCTCTCTCTCTTTCTCTGTTTCTCTCTCTCTCTCTCTCTCTCTTTCTTTCTCTCTTTCTCTCTTTCTCTCTCTCTCTTTCTCTCTCTCTTTCTCTCTCTTTTTCTTCTTTTTTCGTGGCAATCTTACGCAAACTTGTTGCTATTGTCGTTCATTCTTTATTCATTTTGACAATAAACTGGCAGCTTTGACTTGGTTATATGCGTCCGTATATTTGGGTTTGCCAGTATGTGCTCACTGCTTATGCACTTATTGCATGGAGTTTTCGTTTTTCGATGTCGTCGTCGTCGTCGTTGTCGTTGTCATCGTTCTTGTTGTAAATGTGTATCACAATGCAAATGATAAAACATGCAATATTCACATTTATTTACCCAGTAAAATTATGATATAGGTGAAAAACTTGGAAATTTACATTTGAAAAGGAATCAAAAATCTGTCCAAAAAATGTTGAAGCTCTTTTTGTGGCCATCATGCTTTCTCCAAACTTATAAATTCAAGTATCGCCCCATTCAGTTTATTTATTTCAATGGGGCGTAAAGATGAAGTTTTACGTTTTTGTTTTTATTGTTTTGACTTGTACATTTCGTTTTTTTTTTTCTGTCGCTTAGCTACTGGCTAGAGTTCGATGGCATTAGCTTGACAAATCAAGAAACTGAACAAATCATGAAGCAACATTGATGGCATGCTTCTAAGGCTGTTATAATTCTCTTTTCGAAAGATTTTTCCATTGATTAAGTGTGTTTGTGTGTGTGTGTGTGTGTGTGTGTGTGTGTGTTTATGTTTGTGTGTATGTGTGTTTTACTGTCTGATTTGGAATATTTTTTTTTCTCCATCATCGAATGCAATATTTTGATACAAAAACTGTCAAGATTTAATTCGATTGGACTATGTATTTTCTTTTATTTTATCTCTTATTCCTCAATTCGATGTTTGCATCCATACAAACAAAAACCGATTAGTACAACTGTGGATGCTGTTTTACCTCTTGATTTCATATCAAAACAATGTGAATATTGTGAAAAGAGCAAAACCAAAAAAAAAAAAAGAAAAACGAAAGAAAAAAAAAATCAGTTTATTTGCAATTTCCTTCTGAATCATCGACATTATGTCAATGATATTGTCAGTGTATACAGGTTTTCATTTATTGTAATTTTCGCAATGGTTTATATTCATAGTTTCTCAAGGTGCCACTGATATGTGAGAATTAAAAATCTTCAAATGAAAACCATTCCGTTTTCATGCATTTTTGCTCTGGAATTGATGAAGAAAACCAAAGCTTTTCTTTCATGCATAGAAATAAAGCGGATGTGACGAACCATGATAACGTAACATAAAATAAATGATAAAATAATAATAGTAATATGAAGTTAAAAAGACAAAATGCAACAGCTAACAACAAACACCACCACCACCAACAACAACAAGAAAAGAAACAAACGAAAAAAAAAAATCACGCATACACAGCAAATGCCTTGGCATATATTTGTTCATTAAATAGAGAGAGAATTTGAGAATTATGGCATGAACAAAAAAAAAACCGACTTGCACATATAAGATACTCAAGCAAGACTACCAAATCGACAAACAAAGGCAATGCCAAAGAACGCGGCGAACAAAATCAGAGATCTTATATTATTTTGTTTTTTGTGTGTAAAAAAAAAGCAGTGCAGTAAGACAAAAAAAAAAAGAGTATAAATAAATAAATAAATGGGAAGGCAAGCAGGCATCATCCTATAGGAAAAGAATACGTCAAATCGTCAATTTGCTGCTGTTTTGTTTTATTTTATCTTTGTGTGGTTGTATTTTGCCGATCCGGTTATATATATAAATATTCTTTTTTTGTTGTTTTTGTTGTTGTTGTTGTTTTGTTTTACTTAAAGTTGGCCTAGGTAAGTTTCGTGTTTCATTTTCGTTGTTCTTTTGCTGTGTGTTCGTCTTCGTTTGTTGTGTTTTTTTTTCGTGCATTTTTCAGTCGTCTTTGGAAATTGAAGCAACAGATTGTGCGGTATAATTCACAGAAAAGCAAGAGATTGCAACGCAGTAATCTGATTATAATTTCGTTGCCATTTTTTATTCTTTTTGTTTTTGTTGTTATTATTATTCGTATTTGGTTGTGTTGTTGATATGTACTCCATCTCTTTCTCGCTTTTTGTCTCACTTTAATATTTATTTCATTTGTACTGTTTACATCCATATTTATTTCGATTTTTGCGTTTTCTGCGATATACAAAACTTTTTCTTCTCTCATCTTTTTAGTTGTTGATTTTTTTGTTTTTGTTTTTTCGTTTATTTGTATTTTGTTGCAAATTGCAAATGTTTGCTTACAAAGTAATAATTTAGATTGCAATAATTTAGATGTTAGGCATCACGCGAACATTTGATGTTATTCTCTCTCTCTTTCTCTCTCTCTCTCTCTCTCTCTCTTTCTCTCTTTCTCTCTTTCTCTCTCTCTCTCTTTCTCTCTTTCTCTCTTTCTCTCTCTCTCTCTCTCTTTCTCTCTTTCTCTCTCTCTCTCTCTCACTCTCTCTCTTTCTCTCTTTCTCTCTCTCTCTCTCTCTCTCTCACTCTCTCTCTTTCTCTTTATCTCTATCTTTCTAAAAAGTGATTTTTCTCTTTCGTGGAAAGCTTAAATAAGCGAAAAGAATCTCAAACAAAACGGGAAGCGTTTACTTATTATATTAAAGCAAATGTGTATGGACTATGTGCACCAAAAAAAAAAAAGAAAAAATTTAAAAAAATTAAAAAAATTCATGTAAATTGCAGATCTAAATAACTGGCATTTTCATATAAAATAAAGTTTGTTGAGAATGACTTTAAAACACAGTTGGAATGTTAGGGGAATGATGTCATCATCACAGCACATTGGTGAATGTATCAAATATATTTACCAAAATAATAGATGCATAGATGGTCACATGGCCACCCACACACACACACACAAACACTAATACATACCAACATTCACTAATTCGATTTGTACGCAATGGATGGACAAAGGATGGAATTCGATTTAAAATAACCAAATTAACCAAAAAGCATTTCCATTTGCATAGCTCAAAACTTTCTACCATATGGTTGTGTTGCTTTGAACTTTATACATGCGGTTATATATGTATATTGTACATCTTTAAAATGTGGTATGCACAATTTTGATTTGAACGGAAAAAGGGAATGGAGCCCAATCGATGATTGTTTTGTTGATTGATTGCGGTTCATACAATTGAATTGTGCGTTTGTTTTCAATACAAAACAAGTGCGTGGAATGTGGGACACACTATTTCATCTTTGATCGATTAAGTTATATACATCGGTCTCTTTAAAAACCATTTTTACTCGAATTTCTTCTTCTTCTTCTTCACATTCTTCATCTTTTTTTTTTGTGATCTAATTCAATGAATTGTTTGAATAATTTTCAACATTCCTATTGAATAATTAATATAAATTAAAAACAAATACTTTACTTCAAACAAAAGCATATACAACATTCATATGAAAGTGTCCCATGATTATGATTAATTATTTCATATTTTTCTTAAATATTTCGAAATTTTAATGAAAAAATTCATTTTAAATAAATCCACCTGATTTTCTGTGATGAACTCATCATTTACAGAAGCTTGCCAATTACAACCATTCACAAAGTGATCACAGTAGAATTTTTTGCTATCGATTGAAATTACATTTCTTCGATTGTATAAAAACAATCAAAAATAAACCAAAAAAAAAAAAAAAAAAAAAAATCAAACGTTTTTGATTCTGTGAATAAAAAAAACACCCGTTTTTGAACAATTTTAGCGAAAAAAGAAATGTGCTACTTCGATATTCATCGTAAATAACATTAAAAAATGGCGCGTGCAATGAAATGTTTCAAATTTGATATTCCGTCAAAGAAAACTGAAAAACCGTTTGGAAAATGCATTTGGTGCATTGGTTCGTAAAAGTGTTGAAATGGCCATATCATAAGCATAAATTAAAGTATAAAATAGTGTAAAGGTTTAATGATTGTTAACAATAAATATAAAGGTAGGCGCGTGTATAGTGTTCCAAGAGATTATAGGGAAATAATGTAAACGATATTTGCTACATGCACGAAATTGGCTACATTTTAATATGGAAATTTAGCGAGAGAGAGAGAGTGAGAAAGAGAAAGAGAGAGAAAGAGAAAGAGAGAGAGAGAGAATGAGAAAAAGAGAGAAAGAGAGAGAGAGACAGAAAGAGAGAGAGAGAGAGAGAGAGAGAGAGAGAGAGAGAGAGAGAGAGAGAGAGAGAGAGAGAGAGAGAGAGAGAGAGAGAGAGAGAGAGAGAGAGAGAGAGAGAGAGAGAGAGAGAGAGAGAGAGAGAGAGAGAGAGAGAGAGAGAGAAAGAGAGAGCATGTGTCAGTCATGGTGCGTGTGTGTGTGCGCAAGATATAATTTATCAAATTGCCAAGCGAAAAGTGTTTACTTTAAAAACGCACATTACTCGACAAATGTAAAAGTACTTAAAATCGAGAAGAAGAGAATTATTTTCTATACGTTGTTTTTTTTTTTCTTTTTTGTTCCTCCAAAATACAAACCATTTGCACTAGCAATGAATGCAAAATGCAACATGCAAAAATTACAATATATATACTTGGATTCGTAACAATAATAGTTTTAGGAAAACTGTAACAACACACATACTATCAACGATTGAAATAACAATCAAAAACCTCTGTGCTTAGTCGAATACACAAAAAAAAAAAGAACGGTAGCAAAGAAAATCACAGAAGCAGCAGCACTACACTCACACAATAATCGCGTAGATTCATAGTAAAAGAATGATGAATGAGAAAAATTGCAAGCAAGCAAGAGAAAGGAAAGAAGTAATTGATGTAAGAGGCTTCACCAATCCACCAATTGCCAATTGCATTCTATCAACTAAACACAAAGATATTCTTTCATCGTTGTTGTTGCTGCTGCTGCTGCTGCTGCTGCTGTTGCTGCTGTTGCTGTTATTTTTTTTTTTCGTAAATATGTGTACTACCTAAATTATTACTTAAGGTAATTATAAAGGTATAGAATTGTAGTGCACATTTCTTTGCTTTTTGCTAACTTCTTTTCTAATGGCTTCACTCTGTTTGCAATGACATTACATTACTTGATAGCCGCTAATAAAAATAAAATTATTAGTTCTATCGTATATTCGTCGATTGAATGAGGCAGAAAAACAACAAAGAATAACAACGACAAAATACAAAGAGAAAAAAAAAAAAAAAAAAAATAGAAAGAATTGTAAAATCCATCGCATAATTTATTTGGTTAAATGTCATATCGGCCAGTTGGCATATATTATTTGGTATTGTATGAATGATATCTGATTGTTTCCATCGCTCTGAATTTATTTCGTTCTTTTCATAAATAAATTTCATGTATGTTTGAGTTTTTTTTTTTTTTTTTTTTTTCGTTTGTTATTTGTTTGTTGCTATTGCTGCTGCTTCAATACGAAACAATAAAGACGAAATAACGCATGAATATTACATTATTATGAACTAGGGTGGAGCAGATTTTCTATTATGAGAACATTTTTTTCCACTTAAACCTGATTGATAATAATTCAAATATATTTAATCGCTTGCTTTCTTTCTTTCCTTCCATTTTTTGTTTTTTCTTTATTTTTTTTCTTTTTTTTTTTTCATTTTTCATTCAAGTCTTTTTGTCAAACAACTTTAAAATTCTAAATCTAAATATTAAATCTATATTTGATTGAACTAAAGATTAGAATTTCATATAAAAACCACTATATTCTTTGTAAAATAGCATTATTATCATTTTTTTTTTTTTTTTTTTTAGTGTTCGATAGCATTAATTCATTCTATTGCAGCGCACCCTAATATCTACATGTGTCAATTTTCCATTTGTAATGTTTACTTTGATTCTAATTGTTTTTGACAGTTTTATTTGGATGCATATGAATGCCGCTGAAAATGTTCTTTCATGCCATTTACGTTACCGATGAACATGCAATTCGATTGATTATATTTGATATGTAATATGGTTTTTGTTGCCATTTTGTATATTTTCATCAACAACAAAAGATAATCCAAAATTAAAACCATTTCAATTTCAATAGATTTCGCTTTTCTTGTTATATTTGTCGTTGTCGTTGTTGTTGTTGTTGTTGTTCTTTTCGCTTCTTTTACTTTTTTTCTTTTTTCTTTTTGGTTGAAAACATAATTAAAGAATGCACAATGAAGCCAATGTGTGATGACTTGTAATGGTTATTATATCATTGACACGCAACTTTTCACATATTTTGCTTTTCTAATTCAACTTATGAATTTTTTATTAAAACCAATGCTAATGTGAAATAAATTGCATTTTTGTTCGGATTCATAACCATCTGACATTTTCTTTTTGTTGTTTTTTACAATTCCTCAATCTTATTTCGAATTTATAAATTTATTGTGTGTTTGTGTAATTGTTTAGAATTTTCAATTCAATGATGAGGAGAAAACATTTGATCGTTTCAAAATTAAATTCTTTTCCCATAAATGTGACCATAATAAATTAAACATAATAGAGTTTTTGTTTTTATCATTATACATTTAACAAATTCAATGAAAAACTCTTTGGACAGCAAAATATTCAACAAAAATCTTAATCATTGTTTCCATTTAGATGGATTCATTTTCTTGTTATCAAAATATCTGAGAATATTTTATGCAACAAAACAATCATCAATGGAATTATGCACATTAATTAATTCATATCAAAACTTTTTGCAATTCTAATTAACATTTTTATTATGAATTTTATTCAAATTATCTAATAGATAGTTATTCAATTTTGGATTGCCATTGATGATTCATACTAAAATTGTTCTTATTTGCGGGAAAAAAGGGAAGAAATAATAGGAAAGTGATAATAGGTAATGACAAATGTATGTACAATTTTTTTTTTTTTTGATATTAATTGTTGTTTAACCCATAAATTCATGACAAATATATCAATTTAAACTTTAAATTCGGTCATAGTTTGGTTAATACTTTAAACGGTAATGATTTTTAGCGAGCTAAATGAGTTAAATTGTTTTTTACTGCAAAAGATGCATTAATTTAGCTGCGTTAATGATTTGATGCAAAAAAGCGCACATATCTATTAAGTAGATCGAGATGGGAGAGTATGTTCATCCGACTTTATAGCAAAACAAAATGTCTTACATCCGTAACTGTAACACAAAAAATTGTTAAAAGACAGTACGGATTTTACGATTTTGCATTGGATTTAAGAATTAAGTGAACATGTTTTCCTCTTTAGTATAGTCAAATTAATATTGATATTTTCCCAAAATCTTGAAGTCGCTTTAGCAAAAAGATTCATGTTTCTTACGCCATCTCTACTAGTACGGCGTGAATTTAAATGAATATCAAACAAAATTGTAAATGTTAACACAGTGATATCATAACTAATGATATTTTTATTCCATTAGTTTTAGCATAAAAAAGAAAATATAATTGTTGATGAATTGCATTTAAATTGAATGCTGTGTTCCATATGTCAATGAAATCAGCAACTCAGTTTTAGAAGCTCCACTCTATCCAAAAGATGTCGATTGTATATATGTCACAAATTGATTCTTTGTCAAGTGTGTTTTTAAAATCGATTGAATATTGCAAAATGACAACAAAATTATTCATTTTATTTGCCATGTCAATAGTTTTTATTGAAATTATTTATATATAATTTAATTTCATTGTATGGCACGATAAATTGATGCCATTTAACACTTTGAGTTAACAAAAAATGCTACGCTGTATTAGTCCTTGATGAATTACATCGCTAACAAAGTCAGTCAATTCATAAGTTGATTGCATTGTACTTCTTTCATTAAATAAATATTTCAGTGAATGGTCAATGTTTTCTTTGTGTCTGAATTTATCCATCTCGCAAAACATAGTTAAAGCTCAATATTTCAGCCTGGCTTTTCAATGATCAAAATGGGTTTCTGTGTTCGAAAAACATAGAAATATATTTGAACTTCATTTCACTACTCATATTCAAAAAGCTTATGAGAATGTTGCGTAATTTTTACGTATTCTATAAGCAGAGCCTTCAATTCTGTGAATATACATTGCTATTGATTAGAAAATTGGCCAAGTTTCTGCTCTCGAACAAACTAATAATTTGGTTCATGATATATATCAAAAACCAAACCCTTAACATCAAGTTTTGTAGTGCAAATTCAGAACACATCGTAGTCAACTCTGGAGTGGGTTAAGGAACTATATTGGGATATAATCTTCTTGAACGATTCGGATGTTGAATCCGAACGTTTCTTCGTTCAATCTTCCGTATAAAATAAAAATAGCACATTAATGCGTTCGTTCGTAGGATTTCCAATAAAGAACGATCATCGATCTATAATCTATTATTTTACACTAGCGCCACCAAATTAGCCATATAAATCTCATTTGTGGCGAATATCAAAACGTAAGATATTGCTTTAGAAGTACAATTGTATAAAAGAACATTCGAAATGACGACTGTTCATTTATCACTATAACTTGAAAAACTTCCAATTGATTTTCCTTATTTATCCGATAAGAAAAACGCAAAAATAAGGAAAACGCTTCCGTGACTCCTCACGGGAGCCACAACATACAACAGCGTACTGTGGCTTTAAATACGAATTCTATGGAATCTCGATGATCCATGGATTTTTAGGTTTTGAGCTGGCTTTTATTTGGCTGCTTAGGTTGAACCAATTATTATTCGTTTATCCTATTTTGAAATAGTTTAGTAGAATTTATGTTTTAACTAGATTTATTTAGATTGTAAATCAAAGAAAAACAAAAACAAAAAAATTCCTCTGATGAAAATTGCAAAAAAAAAAAAAATCATGTATAGAAAATTGCCAAGCCTGTGAATGTGTTTGAAAGTATATTGCTAAATGTTTCTTCACATGTTTTGCATGTAAACAAGGTAAAAAATCTCATTCACTTTTGAAAAATCGTGGTCTTCGTTTATAGAAAATGCGTTTGGTACCGGGCACATCTATGAGATGTAAATAAATTCTGAATTTAGTTTTTTTCTTCTCTTTCGCGCTCTCTTTCTCACTCTTTCTCTCTCGTTCTCTCTCACGCTTTCTCTCTCTCTCTCTCTCTATCTCTCTCTCTCACTCTCTCTCTCTCTCTCTCTCTCTCTCTCTCTCTCTCTCTCTCTCTCATTCGTAGTCATTTTTTGCTGTTATTGATGTTGTTTTTGTTGTTCTTTCATCTGTTTACATATGTGTAGATTGTGTGCCGTGCGTCATATCCAAAGCCTTTACAATTGGCAACTTTTCATTGTGAATGAAAATTAGCTTCATTTCAGAGCGCATTTTCCAGCATTTCTGTTTTATTGTGGTTTGTATTTTTTCAAAAAAGGAACTATAAACGCTTCACTAATAGGTAAAAGAGTTGAACTGATGCCAACGATGTGTGTGAGTGGGTGTGTGTGTGCGTGTGTGTGTGTGTGTGTGTTTGTTGTCGTGATGAGATGAGCGCCGCTGATGCCAGTTCGAGCACAGGTGCTACGGGATGCATCAAATGTAATTCACTACAATGCACTCGGCTTCACTTTTTTTTTTCCGTGTGCTCGCCTGCGTGTACATTATTATTATTATGATTATGGTTAAACACGCTTCTTACCTGTATACCGTGAACTACATCTTCGTTCAGCATCTCTAAAACGTGCAAATGTGCATAGAAAAATACACCAGCCAGGAAGAGTAAATGATTTATAATCCTTTTGACTAAAAGATTTTTTTTTTTTATTATTATTCTTGTTTTTTTATCCAGCGTACACGAATTGTTATGTTTACGAATGAAAATTGAAGGTACCTAAGCATGAGATGTGCAATTTTTTTTTTGCTTTCTTTCTCTTTTCATTTTCAGTGTGTGTATATATTTTTTTTTTCTATGTTCTTTAATGCGAAGAGTGCGTAGTTTTACCGTATATGCCACATTTGCACGCGCTTTGATTTAACAATTAAAAACACACGTATGAATACGAAGAGTCAAACACAATATTTTGTACGTTCTTTTGATCTCTTTATGCGTAGTTATTCTATTCGGTACGCTTCTTTAGGCGTTTGTACACACACATTTCGATGCCACCAATGTTTATTTACGCGATACTTCGATGCTTCTTTGTTGGATTCACCATCGATTTTTGCGGTTGTAATATGGTTTAAAAATATTCCTTTTTCTTTTCTATTTTTTTGTTTATGAAATTTCCACTGCATTTACCAACAATGATAATATGCGAAAATAATCACACATTTAATTTTTAAACGATTTCAAAACGTATGCCTCAAATACATTCCGTTAAATTCTTTATAAATTATTGAAACGTATATTCGATTTGTTCGTGTGTGTTTTTTTTTTTTTTGTCATTTTTAATAAACAATTTTCGAAATGAAGCATACCAAGCAAATTCATTTTTAATTTTCATTGACAATATAATTTGTTTTCAAATATTAATTTCAACATTATATAATATGAATGGCATAAAATGATGAAGAAAAGTTTAAATTTGATTGAACTAAATTTTTCAAATCATAAATTGATTTTGTAAATATTCATCATTTAAATGCATTTGAAAAATTAAATCAAAAAAATATCAACTAACGCCATCTGTTATTTCAACATTCAACAATGACATAATTTATTCAAAACTCATGCACAAAGCATTGTTAATCGCATGCTTTTGGCTAACAATCATTTTAAAAATACTTTATTCATTGAATCGTTTCAAAAATGTGAAAAATAAAATTACTACTTTGTTGCATTGAAAAACGAAATAAATTGATTTTTTTTTTTTTTTTTTTTCATAAAAAAAAATTCATTTTTTTCATGTCCATTTATTACCACAATTTTTTCTGATAGAATTTTTGCAAATTAGATTGCTTTTTAAACGAAAAACACAATGTAAATTTTGACATTAGGTAGCGAATAATACGACAATAGACAAGATGGCTGGCTACCTTCAGATTGGTTTACCCTTGACAATATCAGACATACTTATGCAGGCAGGCGTCGAGTACACAACACATTGTCGTCAATCAACGAGTAGTCAAAATATACAAATACACTTATTGGTTAAGTAATTATTTTCACAACATAAACATGGCAGAAATAGCAAAAGAAACTCTACGCAATGAAATTCATGGTTTGTATCATTTATTTATTTAATAATAATTCATTTTATTTGTTTCAAATAATGTGCATTTAAAAATTAAATTCTCGAAAAACTGTTTTAAAAATCAATAAATTGGCATCAATGGCAAAGTAAGGCGACAATACATGAATATAATTAATACAGTGCCGGTCTATTTGTCAGTTTATTGTGCCATTTGTAGTGTATATTGTGGATTGCAATGAATAAATCAATTTACCGAGCTCATTCGCATCTAATATCTTCATTGAATTTGATTTTTTGTTCATTACAACGCAAAAATCACTGACGTAATCTGATGACGACGATGTTGTTGATGATGTTGTTGATGATGTTGTTGATGATGATGTTGTTTATGATGATGATGATGATGATGATGATGATGTTGTTAATGATGATGATGTTCATCATAATAGTGTTATTGAACAAAAATATAATTTACATAAATTGTTGCTAATATATCATTTAATTATTATAGCTATATTGAAAAATGCCGACCTTGATACAACTACATCAAAAACAGTCCGCCTCAATTTGGAAAGTAAATTTGGCTGTGATTTATCAAAGCGCCGAAAGGAAATTGATACAATGGTTATGGATTATGTCAATTCAACGCAAAATGATGACGACAGTGAAAAATCATCAAGTGACGAAGAGGTTGAAGTAGAAAAGAAACGTACATCAACCGTAAAAAAAGCGGCAAAAAAACGTAAAGCAAATAGTGACAGTGATGCCAGTTCGGATAATGATTCAGGTGATGATTATAAACCAGAAAAACCAACACCAAAAGCAAAGAAAGCTAAAAAAGCAGAGGGTGATGCCAAAAAGAAAACAACTGGCAAACGAGGTATGTTAAATGTGACATTTTCAATGCAATACACATGCAACGATATAATAAAAATAAGTAAGAAAATGCTTATGTATTCGGATAAAAATGGACCCCATTATTCCATGTCACAATGGACATGATTGAATGTTCACATTGTGTTCCTTTGCAATGAAAAAAAAAAAAAAAAAAAAAAAATACAAAAGCTATTGAGAGATGTAATTGTTTAAATGGTTCATTTTTTTTTTTTTTTTGCTCTTCTCTTAGGCACTGGATTCACACGACCATATAACCTATCACCGCAATTGGCTGCCATTGTTGGTTCCGATTGTTTGCCGCGTCACGAGGTTGTCAAAAGAGTTTGGGCCATTATCAACGAACGCAATCTATACGATCCAAAAAATAAACAGTTTGCCATTTGTGACCCGCAATTGCAAACCGTAATGGGTGTAAAACGATTCCGAACATTTGCCATGTTGAAATATCTCAAATCGCATTTCCTTGGCTAATATGTATTACAGATTTGCTATTCAGTTCGACATTATTATTTTTTGTTTATTTTCTTTTCTTTTTTTTTTTTCTTTTTTTTTTCTTTTTGTACCACATACACATAAACGTCTAATGCTGTCAATGAAACAGCAATGATACAATTATGTATTGTATCTCTATAAATAATTCATAAGCATGAGTGTTACGTAATACACACTAAAATCAATTGATCGATTTGTTAACAATTTTCAGATTTTTGGAAATCATTTAATTTGACATCCAAACACTTTTTATACTGATCACAATGAAAATTAAAACAATGCATAACCCATTCGCACAGCTCACAGAGTTTCTACAGAGTAGTGCGTATATGAAGTGTGTGTAAGAAAGAGAACGAAAAACAAGTTAGTAAGTCTGTGGACATTCTCTCTCATACACACACACACACACTTCAAATACGCCTTAGTCTGTGGTTCCTCTGTGAATTGAAAAACACTCTGTGAGCTGCGCACATGGGAAGCAAAACATAAAAATAAACACAAAACAAGTATTTTTCTAAACTCGTCATAACATTTTATTATCATTAGATTAATTTTTCTGTTGTAATTGTTTCCAAATAACTGAAAATTGTTTGCTAATGGACAAATTTAAGTGATAAGTTTAATTGTTATAAATAATCGAAAAGAGTCTTTTTCTTCATCTTCTTATTCTTCTTCATTTTTTTTTTTTTTTTTTTTTTTTTTTGTGAACATCGAAAACTAACGATGAAATGAATTAAAAAATAATGATAGCACATAACTATCACTAAATATAGTACAATGGCCAAGAACCAAATCATCATAAGTATAATTACAATTACAATTATATTTTAGTTTCTACATTTTGCATCTAATTTTCTATAAAAAAAAAAAATGTAAACAGACAGCAATTTTTCTTACTGGCAATTAATATTGTATTACAAGTCAAAATTGATCAGACTGAACATAATGAAGATTTATTTAGAAGAATCAGAACTTTCTTTTCAGTCAAAATACGAAAATTTTAAATTACATTGAACTGTTTTGTTATTTTTGGAGAAATAGAACATCAAGATTATATCTTTGAAAAAAAAAAAAAAACCGAAATTATAAGATAAGTACTGACAATTTTTGGTTTATTTCAAAGTATCAACACATTTTTGAAAAAGTAATAAACGAAAACTGAAAAAAAAAAAAAAAATTGATTTTTGGAATGTTTTTATTTCATGAACACGTAGAATCTTATCTAAATTGGATGAATTAAATTGGTTTGGGTGCCAAACGATGATTGGCAGCATGTTTGAGTGGATTTGGTTAGGCATTTTTGAAGGTTTGCCAATTGAATTGCATCTCGTCGTATGTCCCATAAATTCCATTTATAATGTTTATCTTTTAGATATGGTATTGGATGTACATCTGTTTGAATACCAATTGAACATTGTTCCAATGTATTTGTAATGTTTTGGTCATCATTTTTATTGTCATAATTTGTTTGTTTGAATTTTGAATATGATTTATTTGTCTCTATCAAATCGTACATATCAAAAAAAATTGTCAGTTGAGGATATTGATAAATTACCACAATTATGCCATCCAAACATCTGAAATTCAATAAAAAATTTATTACAACATTTTGTTCACAATTTCTGTTCAAAGTAATCAATAAATATTTAAATAGTATGTTGTTCAGTTTATCAATTGTGGTTAAAAAAAAAAAAAATTTGGATAATTATGTCGAAAACCAAAAAACACATTTTCACAAATTATCAATAATATACTAACATATCGGGATTTTGCATAAACAAATCAGCCGCTTCAACCGTACTAAATCCATAGTATTGGTTTTTATATTGAACTAAACCATTGGCGAGATTAGCTGACAACAACAGTCCACCGGTATTGTACAATGTCCATACGCAGAATGCATCATATTCAACCTAAATAATTAAGCATTTTTTTTCGCTATTATTGGTATTGTGGTGAATTGTAATAATATTTTTGTTTGTTTTTTTGTGTGTTTTTGAGTAATTATTCGATAAAAATAATTTTCACTACAATATTGCTCATTTGAAATCACACAATCATCAGTAGAGAGCTAGAGTGTGATTTTTTTTCCAAAAGTTTATTTATTTTTTTTATTTTTTTTTTTTGTCTTTTTCTTTCTTTGGATTTTTTAATTATTTTTTTTGTCGGCAATATGTTGATAAAATTTAATAAGCTGGTAATAAAATTATAACTAATTTATTAACATTTTTCTTTTCTCAATAAATTTTCAATTCAAATTCGAATGAATTCAATAAAGAAAAGTGATGTGTAAAGAAAATTTCAAAATTGAAATATTAAAATGTTAAATGTGATAAATTGCTCAACGAAGTGGCAAAAAGAGCTTATATAATTTTGAAATGTTCACAGTGTACAAATAAGAAAATTCGAAAGAAAAATATAGAATTGATGTTAAAACTGCGTAACTTGTGTCACGTATTATGTATTTCTGTGTGCGTATGATAAACCCCCAAAACCAAAATGAAAATGTAAAATAAAGCAATAACTGTAAATTTATGTATAAAATGTGTTGAAATTATACGTGCACATACCTTTAAATTAACTTCGTATGGAACAATTTTAATCGGGACATTCTTTGAACCGGTCATAATTTTAGGTTGGCTAACCTTTTGGCTTGCACCATAAATACTCTTATCGCCATTAACACAATCGTTAACACCATAATTCGGTGATGTTGTCAATACATGTCGGTCTTTTACATTTGCATTGTACAATTGAATTTGCGCAAGTAACATCAATTGTTCATTGACCATATTTATCTCGGATAACATGTACGTTTGATGTTGTAATTGCTCCCATAACTTTGCCAGTTCAATGAATTTTGGCTAAACGATTTCGATGTGAAATTAGAGAGAGAGAGAGAGAGAGAGAGAGAGAGAGGGAGAAGAGAAAGAGGAAAAAAAGAGAGAGAACAAGAAAGCGAGTAAAATATAGCAATTGAATGAAAATATGGAGATGTTCATGAATAAAAGGAACGACTGAAAATATAATTAATGATCTGAAATCTGTACTGTCCAGTTGCTGAACGTCATCAGAAAAAAAAAACGAACAAAAAAACTTATTGATTAATTTTTACGATTATCAGACGAATGTATCAAATAAAATGAAAATGAAAATTAAAAAACGATAGAAAATTTAATTAAAAATAATGAGTTCACTAACCTGCAGACGAATTCATTTAACAACTATAATAAAAAAATGTCCAAACACAAATTTACTTACAAATATGCTGGTGATTGGTATAGCTGTTCGAAATTTTACAATTTCATGTATTTTATTTAACTGGCTGCGAAAACTTTTTAAACAATGATCGATGTGCAATTGATGGTCAACAAGCGTATTCAATAAATCGTATAAAAAACGCTCACATTGACGATATAATATAATTGTTTCAATAATATAGCTATTTTCATTTAATGTCGGAAGTATATCGAATGATGTCAACTTCCCAAATGATGTCATTACCGATTCAATTCGACTCGAGATCTCTGTTAGTGACGCGTTGAGTTGCGATTTAGTTGTTTTGTATCCGTTGCGAACGGTCTTTTCAACTTAAATTCAAAAAAAAAAAAAAAAACAAGAAAAAAAAGGACAATGGTGACATCAATCAAATAAGATGGGGAAAATTTGTCAAGAGCAGAGTACAAAAGGCAAAAATATCTCTGAACAACAACTCATCATGGAATTAACGCTTGAATCGGTCCATGTGAGGACTTTTCACTTTGTATGTTTGTATATTTCTTGAGTTGTCCTTATTTTGCTGCGTTTCACGCTTTAAATTCGATACAATACGGTTTGGTTGGTTGAGCAACATGTCGCACGAACGAAATATTTCATTTATAGGAAAATATGAGTCAGTGCAGACTCGCTTCTTCTTTTTTTTTTTTGTATTTCTATTATTCTTTTGTGTGTGTGTCTGTTTTTTTGTTGTTGTAAAAAAAATATTTCCTTTTGGCTCGACGTATGCTTGCTTTTTGAATCTTCTTTCGCATCGTCTGTTTCAGATGAAATATACAAGAACGAAAAATGGCTTGTATAGTAAACAAAAAAAAAAAAACACATAAAAACATCATTCATTATCATTGTTAACAAATTTTTGGTTAAAATAGAACGCATATTGTAGGTGGTTTAGAAAGCATCAAATTCAAAGCATTTGCTCTTGCTTTTACTCTTGATATGAATCAAATGCATGTGAGTAAAGTGAAATGTCAAACAAATGTTTGTGATTCCGATTATCTTATCGTACGAAAATGTACCAATGTACAAGTACATGCTGTCCATATACATATAAAAAAATATACAAACGCAGAAATACATACATATCATGGGGTCCTTTATTTATGATTACGTGATGGGTTTTTAGTATAAAAATTTTTGATAAAAATGTCTCATATCAGCTCAATGATGACCCACGATTTTATGATGAAAAGTGTGCTCACTCAAACTGTTAATGTGAAGTCAAAGCAAGCAAAAACCATTTTTTTTCCCTTTTTGATTTTCCGTGCGCGATTTATTTCTTGTCAAAAAGCTTCACTTTAGTGGACTATTTCATATGCATTTTTTTAGCATCGTCTAGCCAAAACGATACCTTAAATAAAAGAAAAAGTGTGACATGTACACATGATGAACGAGAAAGAAAAAAAAAAAACATTCGATCGATCGTATCTTTTTTGATGAGAAGCATACAAGTTTACGTCGAAGAAAAATGTTGTACATTTATCGAATTTACGAGAATGTTCAAAGTAAAAGTTTTTGCATTCATTGAAACGAAATTCATGTTTTGTTAAATGTCTGAGAATTACAAACTATTGGGACTGAAAATTTTCGAAGGACATTTGTATTGTGATGTTGTTTGTTATTGCTGTTCCTGTTGTTGTTTTGTTGTTTTTGATGTGATTGCGTGAAATGCATATTTTCGGGATTTTTCTTTTTTATCTTTGATGTAAAGTTGAAAGGTTCAAATGACACGTGCCAAGTGTCTTTTTTATGAAGAATAAACAGTGAACGAAATCTACTTACTGTCAACAAGACCTTCACCACAGTGACCGGCATCTCTATTGAAAGCTCTCATTCCGCATACAATTTCACGAATGCCGGATAATGATTCGATTTTATCTTTTTCACACAGCGCCGAAAATGCCATTACATCATTCGAAGACATCATACTTTTTAGAGCATTTATTGTTTCTTGAATAACCTTTTCGCACCGACAACGATAACCATATAGTAATATCACCGTGCCAAAAATATGTATTTGTATGTGCCCATAAGAGAAATGAAATTGATCATAAAAACAAAAAAGTGTATTATAAATGGAAGTTTTATGTGCGATTGATATATGACATTGAAATATGGAGAATGAAAATGAATGGAAAAAAAAAGAACACACATAATGAATATGTTACGTATGTACACATGTGTGTGTGAGTGTGTGTGTGTGTGTGTGTGTGTGTGTGTGTGTGTGAGTGTGTGTGTGAGTGTGTGAGTGTGTGTGTATAACACGCGCGCACATATCTAACCTGACCATTCTCCGGATTTCCCAATGCATAGTGAGCGATAATATCAACTGCCAATTTTTTTACATATTCATCACATTCTGTCTTCGATTTCAACCGTGTACTGATAATTAAGCGTGTCAATGGTTCCATTTTCTCATTCATATTGGCTTTATGCTTTGCAATTAATCGATTTTTATCAATATTATGGTTTATATAATAGATTTGCATTTTGACAATAGCAACAAATATACTGTCTGGATCTGCATCAACAATAATGCATGTATGCGTGGTTTTCCGTAAGGTATATAATTGAATACATGACAACGTAACCGAGGTATGATGATGAAAAAAAAAAAAAAAAAAAATAAACAAACAAGAGACGAAAAACGAAGAGAAAAGATAACATATTGATTCAATCGAATTGGACATTTTCCCATATTATTTGTGCCAACACACAGTGTTGACCAAATTACCTGAGACAATTTGTAGATAGTCTTTAATTAACACATCCATTGCAGTTTGATCAAATAAACGACTGTAGCTGATGCCATACTTTGGATTCAAACACATTAAACGAATTAACCACATTGTTAAATCAGGCTCAAGTGAAATACTCAATTTTGTTTGTACTTCATGAGTTATTTCTTCAGCAATTTTTCTGTATATAAAATGTGATGGTTGTTTTTTATATCGATTTAAATTTAGTTTGGGTCGAATATATTCCATTTTATTTTTATATCAATTGATACACTTTTTAGTACACTTTTATTGAAACTATAAAATTCAATGTCCATATACAAATCGAAAATGATGAAAAAAAAAAAAACACAAAAACAGATTGAGATTGTTAAAACCGAATGTTTATAAAGCTGTCGATTGTTTTGAAAGAATGATAAGTAAATAAATGCGACCTGAATACAATTAAAAAAATGTCGCAATGTTTATATTTTATGCGTACACTTTAATCCTAATTTATACAATAGATATGCTCAATTAATATCAGAGCTCTGATAAGTGCTACTGACTTAGAAATGTGGTTATTGCTATTGAAATTATTTTTTTTTTCTTTCATCCATGGTGCACCATAGTTGTTTTATCGCTGTCTTTCGTTGTCATGACAATTATTTATATATATATGTATATTTGGAAAAGTACATTCGTTGCTATTTGGTTAAAAGCTAAAATTTCTTATTGTTTCCCGTTTTTTTTCGTTCGATTTCACATTTTATCTATGTTAAATGTGAGCGGCTTCATCATATATTTAGATTTATTTATCCAAGAAAAAGATGACTTTATCTCTTTTTTTCAGTCGAATCATCAAACTGGCCGTCCTTTTGTTTTGCTCAACTAAGTGCAACCATTCCAGCTATATTGTAATTTGTAATTATAGCATTTCAATCAAAATACATGATTACATTATGCCACAGACAGTGGCCCCCTATAAAAGATAACTCATTTAACACATCATATCACTATCATACTAGTACTTGCAGTGATATTAATTATCTTCTCTAGCGATAAATTGCATTGACATCAAACCAGTATTTGGTTGCAAAATTATGAAAATTGTTTCCGTTCACTTTCACTCTGTCGGTTTGTTTGGCTGTCTTCTCCTACCCTCTCTCTCTCGCTCTCTCTCTCCCCCTCTCTCTTTTCCTCTCTCTCTATTTTTCTCTCTCTCTCTTTCTCTCCCTCTCTCTCTCTCTATCATTTTCTCTCTCTCTCTCTCTCTCTCTCTCTCTCTCTCTCTCTCTCTCTCTCTCTCTCTCTCTCTCTCTCTCTATCTCTCTCTCTCTCTCTATCATTTTCTCTCTATTTTTCAATGTCTTTCCATTTATCAAATCTATATTGCGCTGTTATTTTCACTGTCAAATCATGCAAAATGTGCGAGTATTTTCAACAAATTAAATGAAATGTCATAAAGAACAGTGACGACTAATGATGTCATTTTCACACTATTACGCGCAATGGTTGGTACTGCATTGGCATGCAGCTTTGGTAAATTTTAACTAAATTATATTGATGCATTAGTAAAACAATGTGAATAAATTGGTTGTTTGTATTGGAACTGGGTTACTGCCAAGCCAGGAATGTTGGTTCACCATAGAAACGAAGCTCACAAATTAATCATTTTTGTTTTCTTCTAGTATTTGTTTTTCTGTATATTTTAACACGCGCGCACATTTACACACACGTACGAAAAGTTACAATAATGTTGTTGTTGTTGTTGTTGCTGTTTCTTTTCGTTCCACATATATTGGCAAAATAGAAAGCAAAATTGAATTTGTGAACTTTTTTTTTATGTCTTCATGGAAATCAATGGAAGGCCATAAATATGTAGAGTCAATTTAATTGGCACTCAATCAAAATTAATAATAGATGTTTCATTGTGAACATATAAACGCGCGTTGTTTGCCTGTTTTTCTGATCTTTCACACATTAACTAGTTCAACAAGAGCTTTTCACAATCATCAAATTAGATGAATACGTCTATTGTATGACTATATATACTGTATGATGTGAAATGCAATGGTATGAATATAATCACTTGGAAATGGTGGAAAATGGTATAGTATGTAACTTCTAGCTGCCAATTGAAAAGAGTAATACTAAAGAGTAAAATCAATTTGATTGAATTGTAGAGCAAACCGCAACCGGAATATCGATACATTCATCGCATCATCACGTGAACGTACAACATCATTTAATACCAGAACAAAAAAATTCGGTTCCTTTTTTTTTACGATTTGATTTTCATTAACTAAATTTAACAAATCATTTTTGAATGATTGATGCGCTCAAAACTCAACAACTCAATTTTTGATGGTGAAAATAACAGGGCAATTACTATTTCCGTATGCAAATATATTACATAATTATATTTATGGCAAATTGTTGTTTCATGCGCTCCGTTTCATGTTGCAACTACATTAGTTTTATTTTTATTCATTTTCATCTTCATCTTCATCTTCGTTTTCTATCACAAAATTACATCCATAAATAAATACGAAAACTTTTGATTTCATTTCTTTCATGCATCCATCCATTCAGCCAAGGCTTTATTCACGCTGGAAACGTCGGCTTGAAATAAATCCATCAGATGGATTTATCTGATGGATTTGACGCTACGTTGGTTGCATTTTAACATTTATTTACAGTAGAGTAAAGCCTTGCATTCAGCCAGTTGGAAAACATTTTATCAAGTTATTGACAAATATAAAAACAAGTCAATTGCTTCGATTTTACCACTGGAATGTATCTTATATCATGTTAATTTTCCAATGAATAAAGTTACCGAGAAAATCAACAAGCCTTGCATACAATAAACAGTGTCAATGAGTGCATGATAGTGTTGTCATGTGACTGATATAGAAATGGTTGGTGTGAATGCGGTTTTCATTAAACTAATGTACATGATCTTTTCCTTAGCACATTTCTCACAACATAATTTTACTATTTAAGTTGAATGGTAATCAAGTACTTGATTCATCATGCATACACTCAATAATTTTCGGAATGGAAGCATATCTAATATTGGTGCAAAAATAAGAAAAAGAGAGAGAGAGCGAGCGAGAGAGAGAGAGAGAGAGAGAGAGCGAGAGAGAGAGAGAGCGAGAGCGAGAGAGAGAGAGAGGCGGAAAAAAAACGAACAAAAACCACATTCACCCCATTTAATGGTTGCCATCAACTCAGTAAGTTTCTTATATTAAAGAATCGAATGTAATATGCGTCAAGTCAACTTAATAAGCAAATAAACAAAACTCTAAATATAAATATATTTAGTATATTTAGAAGAAATGACAAGAAAGGAATATAATTATGAACATTCAAAATGTTGAAAATTATTCTATTCAGTTGATTTTCAATTGATATATTTCACTGGAATCAAGTTAATGAATATACGCTAATTTACTGTTGAACCAATGCTATGTACACAAAAGCAAAATGTTTTCGTCGTACCTCCTTCATCATCGATGTTATATCAGTACTGTTGGCGTGTTGCTTTTTACAGCACAAGATGTCATTTTCACAATTATTAATACAACCATTCCCCAGCGTGCTGTTTTCAAAATTGCTCAACACTCTTATCTCCCTCTCTGTCTCCCTCTGCATGTGTACATCCCGGTCTCTGTTTCGCTCTATCTTTGTCTTCCTTGAACTGCCTCACTTTTTTTTTTTCTTTTTGCTTTAACATTCAGCTCTTATCTTTCTGCAGCACATCATACATATTACATAAATTCAAACCATAAAATTGAAATATATGTAAACTAACCAAATATTGCGGCAACGAATTTATATATAAACCAGACACTTCTGGTTGAACATATCATATGCGTATGTCAAGTTATGTGCGTTTGTATCGATTGACCATTTCTGTAAGAATATATTTTTTTGGACAAATAAAATATTATTATAAATGGATGGCTTTATACTATTCAGTTAATACCATATGAATTATTTCACAATCATTTTTCATATTTCATATCAATTTCCAACCATAACAATCTCATATGTAAACATCACTGTTTTACCGGTATTTGTAATAGATTAAGCAAACATATCGTTTTGTTGTATTAAAATTTTAGTTGCTTCATCAAGCAAGAATTTGACTAAAATGACGGAAATTTATATTTGTTACAATGGATGAATGTTGAGCAGCAAACATTTTTTCCACGCATCTCCTGAAATCCAATTCGGTTCAAGAATACTAACTGAATGAATGTGAGTATATATATAGTCACAGTGAGTTTTGAGTTGTGGGGAAAAATGAAGCAAACAAGTTTGTTGGTTGTACCAATTTCCCCTCAATAATTTACTCCTCATTTATGAATGGAGTGACATTGTTACAGCTACACCGCATGAAACTTGTGAAACGTTTAGAATGTTTAACCAACAAACCGAATATTTTAAGCCTTCATTCGCACAAGATGTTTGCGTGATAATGAAAAAAGAAGAAGAAGAAGATTGTACAAGTGTAAATACACTATCATATAATACAAATCTTTACTGTGCGATTTTTTATTCATTGTACTGGGCTAAATAGTGCTGCTATTTTTAGTCAAATGAGTTGACTGATAAGTGATAACAAAAAAAAAAAAAAAAAATAGAAAATTAATATATTACTATTGTGATGACAGAGGATTCCTTTGATGTTTTCCATTTATCTTCATTAATGGTTTTCGACGATTGAATCATTACCAAACATTTTGTTACAAAATAAATATACACATACATTTAAACATGGAAAATAATTAACGTTTAGGCGTTACGAATTAACCTAACGGCAAGGATGAAATTCTGTGATTTGTTTTATGCCTGAATTGAATTTTAGCAACGCAGATTGTTACGTGCTCTGAAGATTAAAATATATATACATACTAGGTGAAGATTGGAAGAGAGCCTATAGCATTAAGGATGATTCAAATTCAAGAAAGAATGAATATTTTGAAGAAAAAAAAAACAAAAACCTGATAATCGTACCAAGTGAAAAAGGTCAACACCAATAAATTATGTGAAACAAGAAAACAAAGTAAAAAACAAAATAAAAAAAATCCAATTAAACAAAGCAAACTCAATTTCAAACGTCAAATGAATTTTTGAAATTGAACTAGGCGATGCTGTCGGTGTTTTCAACCGTTTCAGCGTAACCGAAATCAAACTTTTACCGATTATGGAGATGAGTTTTGGCAACAACAATCCCCCCAAAAAAAAAAAACAAAGCCGACAACTCATTTCCATTTCTCCATTTCTCTCATTTTGTTCTTTCATTCTATTCTTTTATTCTTTCATTCTATTCTCTTTTCTTTTACCTTTCCTTCTTATTATCCATCCGATTGCATTGCTTGTTGACTTCTACGAAGATTTGGTGCGGTTAAATATTATTGAAAAATGTGAAAACCCTTTGAAAAATTATTTGCTTCATAATTAACTTTGAAAATATCATATTGAATGAACATTTGATAAAACGCATCACTTTATCATTTCGATGCGTTAAATTCTGTAATTTATTCAATAATAGCATCGAATGAAAACAATGCTTTCACTTGTATTTATACTATTCAACAATCTCAAATTGCATTGATGCTAGATTATATTCAGCATTTATCTCATCTAATACTTGCCATTGTTCGAATGAAGTCAATAACCTTTCTTGAAGGGAAAAAATCAAAAAGTATAAAAAATCGATTTTATCGAGAAAAAAAAAATATTAAAATAAAATCGAGGAAAAAAGGCTTCATTTCACAATAGCATTTAGGGCTAAGTGAACGGTATTGTAATTAGTGAATTTTTTGTAAATAGTTCCAATTCGAATGTTTATGTCTAAAGCATTAAATTGGGAAGATCACGTGCCAACGATGCGAAACAAACGAAAATTACATCTGTTGATTAAACGTGTCATCGGAAATTCGTGAGATTCGAACTTCCCAGACGATTTGTCATATCTGAAATGGAAATACGTGTGGGATGTTCATCATCGGTTATGCTTTGTCGATTTTGCTTATTCAGCTTTACGTTATATGGTGTATATGCTCCTCTCCCCCCCTCCCTTCTGCACTCCTTCCAAATGTGTGCGCAACAAAGCAATGCATTGCTTTTCAAAAGGATATATCTATATATAGATGGGCTGAATGTATATTCAACGGAGGAGCATGTAAATCTAATAGCAGAACAATTGAATTTTCAAGAATTAACGAAAAAAGATAGAATCAAATCAAATCCTTCCAGTTTTTTTTTTCTTTTTTTTTTTTTTTTTTTTTTTGGTTTTTGTTTTGTTG